>LPNX011073117.1:43174-90648 GCA_001517045.1 Pseudotsuga menziesii | reverse complement strand
TCTGCCACAGTTACAACTCTGGAAGAAGAACTTAAAGGAGGCATGGAGGCTCCTTCTTTAGCTTGCACTTCTAATGGTGGGCGAGGACGTCGCAAAACAGTGAAGTTGTCTGCCCCACAGGATAAGGTGCTTTACTATCTTGCTCGAGTGGAACCGTTTACAACACTCTCTATTCAGCTTCAAGGTGGGAAGTTTGATCACGCTGATCGAATGTTTTCAGATTTAAGGGCAACTTGGAATGGTGTTTTAGAGGATATGAGTGATGTGAAAGAATTGGTTCCAGAACTATTTTATCTTCCAGAAGTTCTTACAAATGATAATGGTATAGATCTAGGTACAACACAACTGGGAGAGAAGATTGATGTTGTCAAGCTTCCTCCTTGGGCTAACAGTCCCATTGACTTCATTCACAAACATCGGACAGCGCTTGAGAGTGAACATGTCTCTGCACATCTGAATGAGTGGATTGACCTCATATTTGGATATAAACAAAGAGGAAAAGAAGTCGTTGCTGCTAACAATGTTCTCTTTTATATGACATATGAAGGGGCAGTTGATATTGATAAGATTTCTGATCCAGTCCTTCACCATGCCGCACAAGATCATATTGCTTACTTTGGGCAAACTCCGTCTCAACTTTTAACGTTCCCACATGTGAAAAGGCATCCTTTAGCTGATGTTCTTCACTTACAGACCATATTTAGGAACCCCACAGAAATAAAATCCTATGTGATTCCAAACCCAGAGCGTTGCAATGTTCCGGCTTCTACAATTTCTGCTTCTGTAGATTCAATCATCATAGTTGATACAAATTTGCCAACAGCTCATGTTGCATTGCACAGATGGCAGCCAAATACCCCAGATGGGCATGGTATGCCTTTCCTATTTCAGCATGGGAAAGCAGCGGTGAGTTCTAGTGGTGGTGCTTTCAGGCGTATCTTCAAAGGCTCTGGTATTGAAGATTGGCATTATCCTTGTTGCATAGCCTTTCCTGCCCCAGGAATCAGAAGTTCGTTCGTTGTTGCAATCACTTCAGACATGCACATTATCACAGGTGGACATGCTGACAATACTGTAAAGTTGATCTTAGCTGAGAATGAACTTACCAAAAGGCAATGGGCTAAAGCTGGCACTTTACTTGGTGATTGTCTCCTTTCAGCTGTCAAGGTCCTTATGAATCTGACAAATGACAATCCCATTGGTTATCACCAAGTGGCAGTTTGTGGAGGGCTTGATACAATGGCTTCATTAATTGTTGATCATTACCCTCTTTTTCAATGTCATCTATTATCTTCGAGTAAGCGCACAGGAAAAGACACCAGCACAGAATCACCAGCGAATGGATCTTGTGACGAAGTACTGAGTGACCAAAATTTGGATTTGCTTGTTGTCGTATTGGGAGTGCTCTTTAACCTAGTCGAGAAGGATACTGGAAACAGGGCACGTCTCGCTACTTCAAGTGTCACATTGCCTTGCAGTAGCTTGAGTCCACATTTGCATAATCGTGGATGGTTTTTACAGGTTGGCCAAGATCAAGAAATTGACCAGCAGTATATGAGCATTCTAGTTGAAATCAAAAGGGTAGAATGTCAACTTGGTAGACTTATTTCTTGTGATGGTGCTTATGGACAAGGTACTTTTCGGGGGTTGGATTGGAGAGACATTAAGAGTTGGTGTCCTATTGAGTGGGCAATTCTTGGGAAGACATTCCTAGCCAAGAGTATAGTTCCACAAGAGCCTTCAGATATTTGGGAAGAAATATGCACAGGTTTGCATTGGGATACAGGTGGAAGACCTTATGAGGGATGGATACAGTGTTTACTGATGGCGTTACTTGGGAGTCTACATGATGCTCCATGTGTCGATACTACGCAGGGTAGCGGTGGATGCATTTTGACCTCTGCAATTCTCAGATTGATTTGGGACCTTGGGATTATAGTGACTGACCGTTTAGTGCTTGCTAGAGGGTGTTTTCAGGAGGTCTCTGGTGATGGTACCATACAGTGCAGTGTTTTGAGTAGAGGGTGCAGCAGATCTCCTAGGATAATTTGGGACCCTGGGATCATCCCTGGATTCAGTTGGTTCAGTTGATTGATTGTGGGTTTGCGTTGGCATTGCTTGAGGACAAGCAATCTTTGGCAAGGGAAGACTGTAATGTTCCCAAAAGTGACATGCATGCAAACCCTAAAAGTGACATGCATGCAAACCCTAAAAGTGAGATGCACGCGAACCCTAAAAATGACATACATGCCATCCCAGCATTATTTTAATGATGCATGCACTATTTAAGTCTCCCTCCGCATGCATGCAAGTCAACGGCAAATTAGAAGATAAAGTGACATGCATGCAAGTCAACGGCAAATTAGAAGATAAAGTGACCTAATTAGGTCAAAGATTAGGGTTTTGCGCAGTTGAACTTTATAAATAGAGGAGAAAGCAAGAGGAGACTTCACTTTGGATTATTATTATTTTGGAAGCTCTTGGATAGCAGCACAGCGTGTAGCACAACAGTTGGGGTTGGAGACGGAGTCTTCAGCTAACAGGATTTCGGCAGTGAAACATCTATCCTAGTCTTATTCCGGGTAAGCCATACAGGTTCACCACTTGTTCTTCATTCATTCATTAGTTATAGCAGACAGACAAGCTCAGAAAGTTTCAGCCCGAACGAACCTCTCCTCCTACAAAAACGTCACCTTCAGTCTGGAGGGTTTTTACGGTGTTGTGGGGCGGTGACACGAGAGGAAAAGAGCATTATTAGACCACCCATCCAGATCCTTATGCATGCAGTTATCTCTGGAGTCATTATCAGCCAGAATATTACTGGTAAGTGTTAATTTCTCTCTGCAAACCTATAACCCTAATTCAGCTATATTTTAGGGCATTTTTGCATGGCAAGTTTGCATGCACAGTTATTTTGCAAATTTGTATGAGATTGAGTGTGCGAGTCAGCACTATCATAGAACATTAGAGAATATCAGTATTTGGGATATTTCATCCTCGCATACATCCTTCATAGACACCATTGGGTGGTTTAATCTGTGGAAGGCAATCTGCCATCCTTAGATAGCTCATGTGACACAAAGTCCCAAAATTAGTATGACCCAAGCTTTGATGCCATAGTTTGTTGGTGTCATCGACAATGGAAACCATTACGAAAAATACACTTTGTTTTTAAGGAGACGAAGACTCCCCCAACTTATAGGTATGATCAAATTCATCACCAAAGCTAAAAGCAACAACTTTAAAACCATTATTTATGTCCTTGATAACTCATCAATCTAGCCAAACACCACCTTTTGTGTCATGAGAAATATGATATATAAAGGGCATTGCCACATACTTAAACTGATAGGATTGAGTCATCACCAATAACAACCTCCTCTCCATTCTAATTTTGTTGATAGTTGGAGACTAAGTATCGGTATTTTGTCATATGCCTAGTGGCTCCGGAGTTGCCAACCCATTATTGTGCAGAAGTGAACCAATATGCACTATGAAGGTGTTACCACCTAAGTTGTACATAGTGGTTTTTTATCAAGTGAGCCTGGTGAACCGGACAAAGATGATTTGTTCGGACTTCAGAAGACCTTCAGAATTGCTTCTGGGAAGTGCTTGTTGTACTATATCACATGTTCATACCCCGTAGGGAAGTTGTACTAAAATGTTCTAACATGGTAGTGTCTGTAAAAAACTAGGTCTCCTAGACTTACTTGTCAATTCGATCAGTCCAGGGTGTTTTTTCCCTTCGTTAATATTGGTTGTTGAATAAACGACTGATCATTTTTGAGTTTTTCACCAAACTCCTCCAAAGTTGGGGTGGTCGGATTGACATTTAGGCCTATTGAGGTTATTAGAGTCTGTATGTCAATGTATAAACATGCTAGGCATTATAGTCGAGTCATATGAACATGTCTAAGTCCCCCTTGGTTTTAATTTTTTATGTTTTTTTTTAAGTTTTAATTTTTCCAAAACTTAGGCTATTTTTTGATAGTCTAAATGGAAAAACTGGTTTTGTAATAAAAGTGGGCTTAGAAATCAGTTTCAGTCATGGGAATGCTCATTTTCTAACTCAGAGCATCCGGTAAACCCATTAACCCACTTTTCCTAAGTTTTGAGAGATTTACCCATCACTCAGGTTAGAAAACCCTAAAAATCAAATATTGATTATTTAATTGATAAATTAATTAAATAATGGAGAAAATCCAAATTCCTAAATCAGTGGGATTTGCTTCGATTTGACCGAAATCAGTCTCATCGGCTTTGGATTGACTAGAGCTGACCATGCCTCGATTGAAGGAGTTGATCTGGGCTGAAGAGCGAGTGCACCACAGCATGCATCTTTCGGATTTGTGCCCTCTCTCTCTCCTCCACACATGTGGGCTCATTTGGATGTGGTTCGGTTGATGTTTTAGTTAACCGGGTTGATGTGTCAGTCCGATCAGCACTCCCATTGTCAGTTACACTCAATCAAACTCAGTTAGACTCAGATCAGACTCAGTTAGACTCAGATCAAGCTCAGCTTGACTCCTCATGCAGTTGCAGTCCCTCCCTCCTTGGAAATTGCGCCCCCTCTGGTCTAGGGTTTCCGTTTTTGCTATAGATAAAACACAGTTTCCTCCTTTCTAAGCTAGTTAGAGTTGGATTGAAGAGTTGTTGCTATTGTAATGTTGCTATATTTTTCATTGAAATAAAAAGAAGCTTTGGAGGCAAGATGGTGTCATGTTCTTATGTGTGGATGAGCATTGCCATGTTTCACTGAGGTAACCTGTATCTGTGTTCATAACTTGCTTATTTTGATATTGTGGATCCAGTGCTAAAAGATTGATAATAAATTTATTATGATCTTGATACGAAAGGAATTTGTTAATAAGTTCATTGGCTATCTCATTTTCTTTTATGCATGTCTAGAGATCTAGATTTAACATGCTTTATCAGATTATATGCATGCTATTCTAATATCTCTGTTTATGTATTAACCAGATCTCACAAGCATCTTGGCAAGCCTTTCAATTAGTTGCAGGTTCCTAGCTTGGAGAGGGTGTTGATCTAGTTTGCTTCCTCACTTTCTCCAAAATTTCTCAAAGGTATAGTCCCTCGACATTCCACCGAAAAGCTCCACGGTTGATCTTCACGGCTACAAGCTTGCCTTCTTCTCTTTCTCCTCTTAAAATTTAAAATCTACTTGGTTACTTGGTTCATAGCTTTGATTTATTTAGATCTATCATCTTAGAGTGAAATTTAACATAGATCTATCTTCTTAAAGCTCATAATCTAGATCTTGTTCTTAAAAAAGGTTTCATAAGCATTCTAGATCTAGCTTTAGGGAAATCGTCTTTTTTGCATGGCATTTTAAAGAAAATTTGTAGCTTGCATGCATTAGATTTCTATTTCATAATTTAAAAGATAAATCCAGCAATCAATGCACATCATATTGGCTGCCCAAAAGGCAAGCCAAGATCCCAAGGAAAGCTTTCCTTGGTTCTTTTTTTCACCTTTTTTTTAACTAGTTTTAACTTAGTTGTTTTCAGTTAAAAGTGTGTTGACCCAAAGGTACTTTCAAAGTGCTTTTGGGCATATTTAAGTTCAATAAGCTTGCTGGTTTTTAGCAGGTATTATAGAAAAGAGGAGGATTTGTTGTCCAAAAAGTCACTTTTGGGCCATCCGGAACCCCCCAAAGGTCTCCCCATTTTCCGAAATCTTTAATTTTTTCACTTTGTAAGCTCTTGGGTGCGTTCTGTATAAGAACCAAGAGGCATTATATCATTTTGTTGATATTGTAACCGCTGGTAATAAAAAAAAAATTCGAATAGGCTCTTTCGACCCCATTCCCCATCCCCCCTGGGGGGGTTCGCGTCCTTTTTTCGTTTTTTGCATTTTTCCTATTTTTTGCTCTAGATTAGTTTTATTTATGCAAAATAGTGTACTTTGATTACTTTCATCATATCTTCCATATAATAAAGTCAAAGTAACTTTAATACTTACCCCACAAATCCCGATTGAACCGAAAGGTGAAAGAGGATCATGGTAGATTTAATTAGAGAACCTATGGTTTGTTTTGTTTTTGCTGCTTCATTATTCACTATTAATTTTTGCAAGCAATCAATTAAAATCAACCCCCTCCTTGATTCCCCGATTGAGGTCCACTTGGACCAAAAGAGGTTCCTGAAGGGTTTTCTTTTTAATAAAAACACATCGACTAAAATTTACTAAAAATTACAAGACTCCAGTGTGTATGCTCTGTGTTTTGGCTGCGGTTCGTCCGATCAGTCAAGCTGCATCAAAAGCAACGTGAGTGACTAGATTAATTAGGTTTCACTTTCCCCAATTAACCACCATCAGGCGAAAATCCAACGCCTTGAACAAACCGTAATGGTGGCAAAATACCCAAAGGAGTGGGAACAACTGGAAAGTGACCTCAAGGTGCCAATCTCTGTTACACCCTAACGGGTGTATTATGAACACAGTCTTCGAGACTCCATCTAGCCCACTAACACCTTGCGGGTAGCTGTGAAGGTTTTATTTTTGAACATACTCCAAGTACCCTTCGGGTATATCTAGAGTCCCCCCTCACCTAATTTAATCCACTCATTTTTCATATTATCTTAAAACGTACCAAGAGACAATTGCAAAACATTCACTCCAAGCACATGCAAGCACATTTAATCATTTTGCGACTCTATTTTAAGGCACTGGTTATTTGTTCACTTCTTTCGTTATATATATTATGTGTCAGCATTGTGCTTACTTCTGTTTATTTTTCATCTTGTTATCTGTGGTTCTCAATTGTTAATTTCAAACTCCTAAGCAACTTATTCAATTTAATACCATCATACTAAAGTAATTAGACTTAGTAACTTAATAGGGTCTACCCCCATTGGCTTCGTCAAGAGTTGAGCCTAAACAGAGGAGTCAAGAACAAGGTGACAGCCTTGACTCGAGACTTGTCCCCAAGGACACACCGAGTGGCTTGAAGATTTCTGCCACGTCCCCCCCAAGTGTGTGAAAGGCGGCAACACTTTTTGGCGTCGTCGCCGCCAGCCGGGGATAAATCTTTTTATTCCCAAGTACGACTTAGCTTAACTTTTTTCTAAACAACTAAAAAGATAGAAAAAATTGATTGATCTTGTCTTTAAAAAACATAAAAATTAAAACTCGATACATCTGGCAACTCCACTGTCTAACATCCCTCCAAGAATTTCTACCTGAAGAAACCGGCAGCAATTATTCAATCCTCTCCGTGATCTCAAAAGGTTTATAAGAGAAAGATTGAATAGGCAGACTTCTCGTAGAAACCTTGAAGATTTAGGAGACCAATCCCTCTCAGATATCCACCACATATTTAGAGAGAGTCATATTCACCAATCTCAAGAAATGACGGAATTCTTCAAACCCCTTGACTTTTCTCAGATAACAGGTGCTCCCCATGCCATTCCAAATGATGCTATCAAGAACCTCCCCATATTTCAGGGCAATAATGCCATCACTGCCAAGTCTCACCTTCGAATGTTTGAAAAGCACCTGGTCAGTTATTGCAATGATGCTACCCATGACCATGACGATGTCAAAATGAAGCTCTTTGCTTTATCCTTAGAAGATGATGTTGGAGAATGGTACCTCGAGCTAGATGATGATTCATATAAAACTCTTAGTGAATTCCAAGATGGTTTTAGGAAGAAATGGGGAGAAAAGAAGGAACCAAGACATCTGCTTGCTGCCCTTCATAGCATAAAGAAGATGGAGAATGAAACCATGGATTAATTTAACACTAAATTCAGGTGTGTGGTTGCGGACCTTCCTAGAGACATCAAGCCAAAGGATGCCTCTATCCTCATATCCTACATTAAAGCCTTCACCGGTGACTTAAGGTACCAATTGAGAGATAGAGAACCGGTCAATCTAAAAACTGCCCAGGAATTGGCCAAGAAAATAGAAAAGAATATGCAATCTTCAGGTAAGTCCAACATTCCAGGTTACACTAGGGGAAACACTTCCTACAACAAAGAGACCAAGGGTAAGGCAGTTGAGTCAAAAGAGAAGGGCACTTCCAAAGATCCCATGAAAGAGATGGCGGAAATGATGAAAACCTTGATCACTGATCAAAATCAACAAATGGCCAATCATACTGCACAGTTGAATCACATCCAAAATAGATTGGTGATGATGGAAAGGAACAATGGACCAAGGAACTTTCAGCCCAAGCAAAATCAAATGTATCAGAAGAAAGCCCCTCATCAAGAACCTAGGATCCCAAACCAGTTAGACTCAGCTAACATGGTAGAGAAAGTGATTCAGTGGTGTAGACCTTGTGAACAATTCCACCAGGAGAGCACTTGTTATGTTGCAAATCAAGTCATGGAACATGGACTTCCTGAAATCAGTGGTCAGGAAACAACTTCAAGCGAGTCAAATCATGTATACATGGTAGGCCAAACCTACCCTTTGTCAAACCAGCATTGGCAGCAGACCATAGATTATAGTTATGAGAAGGACCTCCTTTCCCACTTCTATAGTGAAATGCCTACTCCAGAAAAGGCTAAGGAAATGAAGGAGGCTAGATTCAAGGGTGCAGTTTATCAAAGGAAGGAGAAGTCTTCACCAACTAAACAGTTCAATCCTAAGGTAACAACTCCTCCTTTTCCAAGTCCCCCTATTGTACCAGAATTAAAGATTGACATTGGAAAATGGTGGAATGATGCTAAGGTCACTACTTATGCAACTAATATCATTCAAATTCCTGGTAAAAAAGAAGAGTTGTTAAAAGCCATTGAGGATAATCAAAATAAAACTCATGATGTTGTCAAAGAGGATCCTCTCCCTAATAATTATGCTATATTTGAAGCCGAACATATTGAACCTGTGGATATGCCTATAGTCCTCAACAGTGTTGATCCAATAAGAGAAGACCACCCGCCTTTTTATGTATCTCTCTTAGTTGATAACCTTCTCCTTCATAATTGCATATTAGATTAAGGTGCTTCATCAAATGTCATGACAAAAAAAGTAATGGAACAGCTAAATCTAAGGATCACCCGACCCTACCACAATGTTTGTGCAATGGATGCAAGAGAAGTTGAAGTGGTAGGGATAATCTTAAATCTACATGTTAAGTTGGCCAAGTATCCTGACATCGACATGTCGATGGATGTGGTAGTGATTGATGTGCCAAATAATTGGGGTATGTTGCTATCCAAAAAGTGGGCCGCAACTCTTGGTGGGTACATTCAAATGGATTGGACATATGCTACTATACCTGCGTCTAAAACAATAGGGTGATACTCAATAGAGAGAAGCTAAGGAAACGGCATGTAGAAAACCCTAAAAAGCCTGGAAATGAATTTGTAGATTGCGCTGATAACTTTGGAAACTATGCTATCTTGTCAAATTTCATGGCCCCTATTAAGGAAAACATTAAAGATGAAAAGATAGATGAGGTTTAGCAAATGTACTTTGACGGGGCTTATTCCAAAGCCGGAAAGGGTATGAGCATCGTGATCATCTCTCCTTCAAATAAAGTCTACAACTTTGTTTTCAGGTTAGAGTTTGAAGCATCAAACAACGTAGCTAAGTATGAGGCATTGCTTCTAGGGTTAGAAACCGCTAAAGACATAGGGATAAAGATGTTGAACATAAAAGGTGATTCAGACTTAGTTATCCTCCAGATTAAGAATCATCAGTGCAAAAATGACAGACTAAGTATAGAAATGCCATATGGGACACCATAGAATGGTTTGATGCACTTAACAATCAAACGATCCCTAGGGAAATGAATGGGTCCGTAGACAAGTTGGCGGTAGCAGCATCGACCCTCCAGCCTTCAGATCAAATGATTAATGGGAATAGAAAAATGGAAATTAATTTCAGACCTTCAATTCCAGATAATGTAGATCACTGGCGGGTGTTTAAAGATGATGAGCAACTCTTGAGATTCATCCATAATCTCCAAGAGTTTGAAGGTTGCAAGATCAGTTATCAGCAGGAGGGTAAAGAGTATCAGGAATGCGAGGATAATGAAAGGAATCACATCCCAAGTAGCCTTATAGCTTTTGAAAATCTGTTTAATCGATAGGATCGTCATAAAAACAAAAAAGAAGCAATAAAAATTGGGGATTATATGGAAATAAACATAGGAACTGATAAAGAACCCAAGTTAATAAAAATTGGAAAAGGTACTTCAAAAAGAAAAGGAACAATTTGATTAACTTAATCAAAGAATATAGAGATGTGTTGGCCTTTAGTTATGATGAGCTTAAAGCCTATCGGGAAGATGTGTTTCAAACACACTATTCCCCTCACAGAAGAGGCTAAGGAGGTCAAGCCTTTCTGACAAAAACTTAGGCAAATAAATCCTAAGTTGGCCCCCATTGTGCAGAAGGAGCTTCAGAAGATGTTCACAGCAGGGATCATAGCATCTACAAGACATTCATCATGGTGCTCCAACTTAGTTGTTGTCAGAAAGAAGAATGGGTCAATTAGAATATGTATAGATTTCAGAAATATGAATACATCATGCCTTAAAGATAATTACCCATTGTCTGACATGGAAACATTGCTTCAAAGAGTAACAAGATCAGGAATGATGTCCATGTTGGATGGCTTTTCCGGTTATAACCAAGTGTTGGTAAATAAAGAGGATCAACATAAAACTACATTCACCACACCGTGGGGCACCTATAAATTTTTAAGAATGCCTTTTGGCTTATTAAATGTTGGTGCCACCTTCCAAAGAGCCATGGATTTTGCCTTCAAAGAACTTATAGGCAAAACAATCGGAATATATCAAGATGACTTAACTGTTTTCTCAAAAGAAAGATCTAACCACATAAGTCATCTTACGTAGGTTTTCATAAGATGTCGAAAATATGGTATTTCCTTAAACCCTGCCAAGTCAATCTTTGGGGTTGATGAAGGCAAGTTGCCGAGACACATCATTTCTAAGGATGGTGTCAAAGTCGATCCTGAGCGAGTTGAAGCCATTAAGAAAGTCCCCTTGCCTCAAAATCTTAAAGCTCTCCAGTCTTTCAATGGTCAAATTAATTTCATAAGGAGATTCATCCCAAATTTAGCAGAACTAATGAAGCCTCTACAAAAATTGTTAAAGAAAGATGCTAAATTTGAGTGGACAAATGAAGGGAAAGATGCTTTCAAGTCTATCAAAGATGCCATATCCAAGTCCCCAGTCTTGATCAGTCCAGATTATTCCAAGGAATTTCAGATATTTTCCTTTGCCTTGGAGGACAACTCAAAAGAATAAGGAGGGACAAAAGCAACCTATAGCCTTTATGAGTAGAGCCTTGCAACATTCATAGTTGAAGTATTCCACCATGGAGAAACAGGCTTATGCTCTTGTCAAGTCCCTTAAACATTTCAGAACTTATGTAGGATACTCCAAAATCATTGGGTATGTACCCCATGCAGTTGTCAAGGATATCATGTCTCAACAAGATTGTCTAGGAATCAGGGGTAAGTGGGTTTCAGAGATTCAAGAGTATGATTTAGAGATAAAACCTACTAAGTTAATTAAGGGACAAGGTCTTGCAAAGATGTTGACCCAGGAAAATGATAAAGCCTTGGGAATAATCTGTCAGAACAATTATCCAGAACAAAGTGTATCAGACAAGCTTCAGAGATTAGAGCAGCACCCTTGGTATACCGACATCATCTTTTTCCTCCGTAACCTTACATGCCCTGATCACCTACTTGGCCATAAAAGAAGAGCATTAAGGTTAAAAGCAACTAAGTATTGTTTAACAAAAGATGGTTTGGGTTGGAGAAACCCCGATGGTTTAATACTTAGATGTGTCGATGAACCTGAGTCCAAAAAACTCATGGTTGAGTTCCATGCAGGATTTTGTGGTGGACATTTTGCAGCAAGAACAACCGCCCATAAAATCCTTAGAGCAGGCTACTATTGGCCGAACCTATTTTTCGATGTGCACAAGTCTGTCAGAGTTTGCCCCGAGTGTCAGTTGTTTACTGGAAAGCAACAAATGAAAGCCTTGCCTTTAAACCAATAGTAGTCCAAGCCCCTTTCCAGCAATGGGGGCTTGATTTCATCGGTAAGTTCAAGGATAATTCGAGCAAAGGTTATTCTTGGATACTCCCTGCCACTGATTATTTCACCAAGTGGGTAGAGGCGATACCCACCAAGAAGACAACCGATGCTACAGTCATGGATTTCTTAGAAGATAAGATTACCACAAGATTCGGTGTGCCAGCCAGAATCATCACAGATAATGGCCCGTGCTTCGTTTCCCTGAGATGTCATCCTTTTGTTTCAAGTACGACATTGTCCTATCCCATTCATCCAACTATTATCCCCAAGGAAATGGTCTAGCTAAGTCAAGTAATAAAAACTTAATGACCATAATCAAGAAAACTGTGGGTGATAATAAAAAGACTTGGGATAGCAAGATCAAGTTTGCATTATAGGCCAATAGAATCACAAAGAAAAGTTCAACCGGAAGGAGCCCTTTTGAACTTGTCTATGGCCTAGATGTTACCTTAACTGTCCACTTAAAGCTTCCAGTGTATCAGCTTCTCCAGACCTTTAGTGCAGATCAGCATGCCATTCAGAACAGAATCAACCAGTTGATCGAGTTAGATGAGAGTAGAAGAAATTCCCTTGACCAAAGTATCAGAAATTCAGACAAGGTCAAGAGAACCTTTGATAGATCTACCCGACTTGGATCCTTTCAAGTAGGTGACACAGTCTTGCGTTGGGACAAACGGCGGGAGAAACCTGGGAAACACGGAAAGTTCGACAGCTTATGGTTGGGGCCATATATCATTGATGAAGTAGAAGGAACAAATTCTTTCTATCTAAATGACTTAGAAGGAGAAAGGTTAAGCCTACCAGTGAATGGCCTTCTCCTCAAGATGTTCTTCACCGAGACGGTTTGATGCCTTTATTAGCATGGGTGGTTTCAGGGCCAATTTCTAAACCTTGCCCTACATGTATTTTTAAATTTCATGTATCATATTGTCGTATTATAGATGTTTTGTACCATGGTACTAACCTTGAAATTTTTCTTTTGTATATTAGTCTTGTAAAATATTGCTTTTTTGTACATCATAGACTAATTCTGTACATTAATCTGCTTTTACAGTTGGTTTCTTTTATATACATGTTACTGACAAGATTTAATTGCTATGCAAGACCCAAAGATTCTGGAGTTCTCACATCCTCTTCTTTGATCAAAAGATTAGTTAGAGCATGTGTCCCTAGATGGAGGCATATGTTACCACCTAAGTTGTACTTAGTGGTTTTTTATCAAGTGAGCCTGGTGAACCAAACAAAGATGATTTGTTCGGACTTCAAAAGACCTTCAGAATTGCTTTTGGGAAGTGCTTGTTGTACTATATCACATGTTCATACCCCGTAGGGGAGTTGTAATAAAATGTTCTAGCATGGTAGTGTCTGTAAAAGACTTGGTCTCCTAGACTTACTTGTCAATTCGATTAGCCCAGGGTGTTTTTTCCCTTGGTTATTATTGGTTGTTGAATAAACGACTGATAATTTCTGAGTTTTTCACCAAACTCCTCCAAAGTTGGGGTGGTCGGATTGACATTTAGGCCTATTGAGGGTATTAGAGTCTGTGTGTCAATGTATAAACAAGCTAGGCATTATGGTCGAGTCATATGAACATGTCTAAGTCCCCCTAGGTTTTAATTTTTTAAGTTCTTTTAAAGTTTTAATTTTTCCAAAACTTTAGCTATTTTTTGATAGTCTAAATGGAAAAATTGGTTTTGTAATAAAAGTGGGCTCAGAAATCAGTTGCAGTCATCGGGGTGCTCATTTTCTAACTCAAAGCACCCGATAAACCCATAAACCCACTTTTCCTAAGTTTTGAGTGATTTTCCCATCACTCAGGTTAGAAAACCCTAAAAATCAAATATTGATTATTTTAAGTGATAAATTAATTAAATAATGGAGAAAATCCAAATTCTTAAATCAGTGGGATTTGCTCCGATTTGACTGAAATCAGTCTCATCAGCTTTGGATTGACTAGAGCTGACCATCCCTTGATTGAAGGAGTTGATCTGGGCTGAAGAGGGAGTGCACCACAGCATGCATCCTTGGGATTTGCGCCCTCTCTCTCTCCTCCACACGTGTGAGCTCATCGGGATGTGGTTTGGTTGATGTTTTAGTTAACCAGTTGATGTGTCGGTCCGATCAGCACTCCGATTGTCAGTTACACTCGGTCAGACTCAAATCAGACTTAGTTAGACTCAGATCAAGCTTAGCTTGACTCCTCATGCAGCTGCAGTCCCTCTCTCCTTGGAAATTGCGCCCCCTCTGGGCTAGGGTTTCATTTTTTGCTATAAATAAAGCACAGTTTCCTCCTTTCCAAGCCAGTTAGAGTTGGGTTGAAGAGTTGTTGCTATATTTTTCATTGAAATAAAGAGAAGCTTTGGAGGCAAGATGGTGTCATGTTCTTATGTGTGGATGAGCATTGTCACGTTTCACTGAGGTAACCTGTATCTGTGTTCATAACTTGCTTATTTTGATATTGTGGATCCAGTGCTAAAAGATTTATAATAAGTTTATTATGATCTTGATAGGAAAAGAATTTACTAATAAGTTTATTGGCTATCTCTTTTTCTTTTATGCATGTCTAGAGATCTAGATTTAACATGCTTTATAAGATTATATGCATGCTATTCTAATATCTTTGTTTATGTACTAACCGGATCTCACAAGTATCTTAGCAAGCCTTTGGATTGGTTGCAGGTTCCTAGCTTTGAGAGAGTGTTGATCTAGTTTGCTTCCTCACTTTCTCCAAACTTTCTCAAAGGCATAGTCCCTCAACATTCCACCGAAAAGCTCCACGGTTGATCTTCACGGCTACAAGCTTTCCATCTTCTCTTTATCCTCTTAAAGTTTAAAATCTACTTGGTTACTTGGTTCATAGCTTTGATTTGTTTAAATCTATCATCTTAGAGTGAAATTTAACATAGATCTATCTACTTGGTTACTTGGTTCATAGCTTTGATTTGTTTAGATCTATCATCTTAGAGTGAAATTTAACATAGATCTATCTTCTTAAAGCTCATAATCTAGATCTTGTTCTTAAAAAAGGTTTCATAAGCATTCTAGATCTAGCTTTAGGGAAATTGTCTTTTTTGCATGGCATTTTAAAGAAAATTTGTAGTTTGCATGCATTAGATTTTTATTTTGTAATTTAAAAGATAAATCCAGCAATCAGTGCACATCATATTGGCTGCCCAAAAGGCAAGCCAGCTTTCCTTGGTTCCTTTTTTCACATTTTTTTTAACTAGTTTTAACTTAGTTGTTTTCGGTTAAAAGTGTGTTGACCCAAAGGTACTTTCAAAGTGCTTTTGGGCATATTTAAGTTTAATAAGCTTGCTAGCTTTTAGCAGGTATAACAGAAAAGAGGAGGAGGTGTTTCATATTAACTTAAAACGTACCAAGAGACAATTGCAAAACATTCACTCCAAGCACATTTAATCATTTTGCGACTCTATTTTAAGGCAGTGGTTATTTGTTCACTTCTTTCGATATATATATTGTGTGTCAGCATTGTGCTTACTTGTGTTTATTTTTCATCTTGTTATCTATGGTTCTCAATTGTTAATTTCAAACTCCTAAGCAACTTATTCAATTTAATACCATCATACTAAAGTAATTAGCCTTAGTAACTTAATAGGGTCTACCCCCCTTAGCTTCATTGGGTGTTGAGCCTAAACGGAGGAGTCGAGAACAAGGTGACAGCCTTGACTCGATACTTGCCCCCGAGGACACACCAAGTGGCTTGAAGATTTCTGCCATGTCCCCCCCAGGTGTGTGAAAGGAAGCAACTGAAGGTCCATTAGGGTCTACTTCCTTTATGGACTGAGATAACAAATTATGATACCAGCACTGCGTTGAAAAAAACTGCAGAATTTTGCCTGAAAGTAAAGAAAAGGAAGTGTGCTGCCCTAGAAAAAAGGGCACAAATCTTCAGAAAACTGTTTAAATCAAAAACTGCCCAAAATAGGGAGGGCATTCAGGAGAAGGTAAGAAACCCTAGAAAAGACTTCTTGTCCTGGAAAAGTGCTGCAAACTTTGGCTGAATCAATTTTTTCTTTAAAAAATGGGACAGAGTATGAGGAGAACACACTATAGCTCTGGTACCATGTTGATATCATAAGAAGATAGTAGGTCTATGGTGATCTCTTCAACAAACACCCCTAATCCAATCATCAAACAAGCAGATGTATAACACCACCTAATATAGATCACAGGAAAATGTTCACATACCATATCTTTGTCCAAAAGATATCAACCATATCAAACAAATAGAGTGAAAACACCACACATAGAGTGAATTATATAGAAGTGCCCTTAGGCAAAGAAAGAATGCATTCACTTGAATAAGATGATTACAAATGAGGAGGGTAACCTTGTATTTGTACACATCCTTCAGGGGTAGGGTGCTAGCCCCAAGAGGGCGCCTAGGCAGGCGTAGTCAAATATTGAAAATACAATAAATCTGTTAGTTAGAGACCATGTGTAAGCTCCATAAAGCTATTTAATCAATAAAATGGATTGACAATTGGCCTCGAGTGAAGATTTAACCACATGACCTCAACATCACAATCTACTTTCTTTGAAGGAAATACCTAATAAGTTGCAGTACAAACTTGAAACAATATAAGTGTCATAACTGTAGCCTGTGACAAAGTTCAGCATAGGTGAGCATTCTAGAAATAGATCATGGGACCACTTCCAACTGGAAAATAAACCAAGGAAAAATTATTTATTTGGAGTGTCGTCTCTATCACTACTTACTGTCATTTTTATAAAGCCATGTCATTGAAATCTAACTATAAATATATTCTACAATACTGTTTAATTGTATAAATTTTCTCAAAATACCTGATGAGGAACTACCAAACACCAATTTAACTGGTCCTTCAAAGATACACACCACTGAGAACTAGAAGTGACCCTTACCTTACTATTTACCTCAGGACGTCCATCAAACCGTAGCAACACGGGTAAAATATACGATTCGTCCTCCTGGACCAAAGATACAACACAGAAGTCAGAAAACCTGAGAATTACTATATCCAAGAAATGCCAGGACTAGAAATATAAATAAGTTGCTTTAAAAGGGATCTTTGTACAGTTTAGAATCTCTAATATACATACCTACCAATACAGAAAACTAAGCCAATTGCTTCCCTCAAGTAAGATACTTGATAGAAGTTAATATATGCATGTATTTCTGTAAAAATTAAAAGATGGGTAATAACAAGACCCTTAACATGCCCCAGAGAAACTTAACAATGAAAGTATTACATACTGAAAAGAGAGTCAATTGAGACACTTTTTCCTAGTTTGTAAGGAGAATGAAGGAAAGAAACTCGAACCCTTTTTAGACTGTAATACTTTCCTAGAATCACAGACTGAAAAAAGGGTAAATTCAGCCAGTTTCTCCTATTTTGAAAGGAGAATGAAGGAAAGAAACTAGGAGCAATGAAAAGACCTTAAAAATGATGATAAAGATTAAATACATTATCCTCAGAACTTCTGATCACCATAAATGAAATAGGAGATGGAATGGACAAGTATTACAGTTTTTAAGACAGTCAAAAACTTTCACCAACAATGGTCAATATGAAGCAAGCTAGGTCTTATAAGCCCCTAACACATTGCAATATTATACAGGTCAAATGGATGAGATCATAGGTGTCACCATAAAAAGAGTTTAGTACTATAATAGCTACATCATGCCGACGAGACTTGTCAGAAGACAACAAATTGTATTTTTTACTTTTCCCTTCCACGGATTCTCTATAACAGCCATGAGGCAAATCTACCAATGTGTTAAAATAATAACACAACAATGTCCATAAGCCATTAACGCTCATGTCACATTATACATTTGAAATGTGACCAATGCAATGTTAGATCTTATGGTTCGGAGCAATGTTGCAAACATTGTCTTGGCGAAAAATCAGCAGGGTCCACAAAACATCATTTCAGAATATCTCAGGAACACATCAGCAAACATCGGCAATATATCGACAAACTTAAAAAAATAATAAAATATTCATTTTTTTCAATTTTTTAAACATCTAAAGCAACAAGAACATCAAAAAAAACATTGCTACATGAATATGCAAATAAAACTGATATATAAAATATGTAAAAGATGTCTAGTGCTACATCACACATCAAAATGAATCATGTCCTGAATCCTGACTCCAGAGTCATCAAAACATATAACAAATGTATCTCATGATCATCATCATGAGTCAATAATAATAAAAAATGAAATTAATTAGTTCAACTAGGATACTGAAATTCTCTACAGGCAAGTGTCTCAACGGAAATGGATTTCCACAAGTTGTGGTTAACACTGGTCCAATATCTTATGGATCGATACTAACTGCAAATATATTTTGGGATTACAATTCTAACAGAATTATGGAAATGCCTTCATGTATTTTAATTTTATATTGTCCAACATTTCCAACTATTAAGAGTCAAGATATAGCCCATCTTCAGGGAGATATCACACTTGAAGCAAGATGAGAAAAAGGAATCCACGAGCCAACTCTATAGCTAGTTGCTTCAAGCCAGAGTGGGGCACTCCATGAATGGGTTGTTGATTTTTGTACCTAGGAAAGTATTCCCCTAGTGACTTTTGCCTAAGCCATTAAAAGGGGAAAATTAAAGTGACTCTTGCAATTAATAACTTGAGATGAGTTTTAATTCTCACTTTAGAGAATAAAGTGACTTTTGATAAAATTAAGTGAGGTGAGTGAAATTACTTTTGGAGAGAATTAAAAATGCATTTAATCTCATCCATCCATCTAATTCATTTTGGACCCTTGGATTAGATGACTATTCAGCTTCCTCATTTAGACACCAAAAAGGCAAGGGAATGCATTAGAGTCTCATTCTGTTTTTCATGAGAGTTGGAGAGCACAGACAAAAAAAAATTGTAAGCAGACAGAGAAGAGCAGAGGGAACGTTTCCCAAGACCATACAACAGCAGAAATTCCATTTCCATACAGCACATTTCCCGAGGAAAATTTTGGGCACGTTTTTTGAGGCAGTTTTTCTGGGCACGATTTTCTAGAAGAAAAAATTTATGGGCACAAAATTCCATACAGTCCGTATAAGTCTGTACAGTTGGCACAGAAATCAAGGCAGCCCGTACGGTACAATAGTGGGCACAAAAATCAAGTCAGCTCGTACAATCAGTTTGGCAAGTTTTTCGAGGCAGCTAATTGGCAGAAATTTTGACTATAAAATTTATGAATTCAATCAATTTGCTGAGCACTATGGTTGAGATAATTTTATCTCTGTTTTTTTGTTGTACTTTGATTTTATTACAGAAAATAAAATCCTCTCTCTCTCTAGAACAGGTTTTCCTCGGAGGTTGAGGTTTTTCCTGGGTCATTTGACCAAAAAATTCTGAGTCTGATTTCTTATTTGTGACTGTGTTTTTTAATTGCTGCTCATTAAAAGAAGTAAAATTCTTCATGTGTTTCAGTCATAAATTGTTTATGAGAAATGACTTAATTTGCAGCTGAAAGTAAATTGGGTTGGGCACTAAACAATGATGAAAATGGTCGCTGAAACCGGGTTGGGGGAATGCTGAAAAATTTACATGGGTTGGCCTCTAGTGAAATAGATTAAACGCAGCAGCCAACTTTAGACATCAAAGAAGACCAAATGATCAAACCATCAAACTAAGGCTCCATTATTCAATAAGAGACGACATAGATGAGGAGTGGTGTCCCTTCCCAGGCTCAAAGAATGTTTATAACTGGTCTCTATTTCTTGCTCAACTTAACCCCATAATCTATGTTCGGCCTATTATTCTGCTTTTCAACCTTAGCCAGCATATTAGTATTCTCTATATGGATATGATGATTTGTGTTGTAAGAACACTTTGCAAGGGCAGATTTCATAACAGGCACCTCACACTCCACCCTCCACAAAGTCAAAATTGCCTTTAGAAAAAATCAGCAATATCTCGAGATAAATCAGGAAAAATTCAGCAATATCTCAAGAAACAATCGGGTGAAAAATCAGCGATTTTTTCACAAAAAAAAATTCTTTGAAAATCGTGTGATTCTTGGAACATCGACAATTTCTTGGCGATGTTTGCAACATTGGTTAGAAGTTACATAGTTGAATCACTGAACCAACTTAGGGATGCTATAAATAACGTGAGACATTGATATGTGTGTGAGAAACATGTCATTGCAACGTCAATAATCAAGTCTCTTATATTTTCTCTCTCCACCATTGACACATAAATAATAAACTCTTATAGTTTCTCTCTCCATCAAATGGTCCATGTTCCTTGAAGTACCTAGTAAGAGATAGTGCCTAGTCCTCTAGTGATTTGATATCTCTAACCCTCATTTACACTTAGCATGTTTTATGGTATGACGATATGTTAGCATGGGATATTACATGTGTTGCCAACTAGGTTGCACTCAGTTGGAGTTTCAAGTGAGCCGCCAAAGATGAACAAGTACTTGTTCAGATTCCGAGTTTAGAAGTCCATCCAGGCCTTCCAGGGCCCCCTTTTTACCTTTTTAACCATATGTTCATACCCTACGAGGAAGTTGTAAGAAGTGTGCAAGCATGGGTTTTTTGTAAAGGACTTGGCTTCCTAGGACTTAAACATCAATCAGGGTATTCCAAGGTGTTTTTTCCTTGTTAATTATATGTTGTTAAATAAAGGACTTATAATTTTCGAGTTTTTCACCTACTCTTCCAAAGTTGGAATGGTCATCTTGGTGGGTAGGCCTTAGGAGGTTATTAAAGTTCATGTGTCAATACATATGAACATGCTAGACATTATTATTGAGTCATATGGACATGTGCTAGGTCCCCCTAGGATTTTTTTTAAGTTATGAGAAAATTAACTTTTCCCATAAACTTAGGCTAATTTTTAATAGTTTAATTGGGAAAATTGAAAATGTAATAAAAGTGTGGTTTAGAGTTTGAATTTGCCATGAGGGTGCACGTTTTCTAACCCAGAGCACCCACATTACCCCTAAAGCCACTTTCCTACATTTTCGAGTAAGTATTTATCTCCAAAATTGAATATTACTCAAAATTGGAGAAAAATACCAAAAAATTGGAAAATTAATAAAAAGGACAAATTCCAAAATAAAAGGGGACATGTCAGGGACATGTCGAATGAGTTGGAGATGGAACTAGAGTCCAAGGAAACTTCATTAGGAGCCAAAACGACTTGATTGAAGCTTGATTGAAGAGGTGGAAACTTCACCAACTTCAAGGATACGCCCCTTCTCTTCATGTGTGTGCCCTGGGTATGTGGCATCCATTGGATGCATGTGTTGGCCTATTAGGTGAGGGTGCATCTCTCTTAGTAAAGGTGGCTCCCTCTCCATTCTTCAAACCTCAATGAAGATTCACTATTTCCTCTTGAACCCAACTTCAACCCTCAATCATGGATGTGCCCCCTTGGGTCAGTTTTAGGTATAAAAGCAATGTTCCTCTCCCATTGTAAATTAGTTGAAAATTCTTGGGAAGACCTTGGTCATTGTAATTGTTGTTTATTTGAGAAATAAAGAGACTTTGGAGGTCAATTTGTGTGGTTCCTTTGATGAGTGGATGAATTGTCAATGATCTTAATGAAGGTAATCTGTGTTTGATCCCTCTGTTTTGCTTTGCATCTAGTCCAGCTTGCTTGAAGGATTGGCATCAATTTTGTAAGGTAGATTAAGCAATTTGTTTATTTTTTTAATCTATTAAGTATGGATGTTTAGAGATCTCACCAAATGCTTCATTTGTTTATGAATGTTTTCATAGTGATTTCTAACATATGTGCTTCTAGACTTTATATGTGTTTGCAAGTGTTGTGATGTGCACGTTGCTTTAGGCAGATGACTGGATGATCTTGCTTTATTTATCCTCTCTTCTAACATTTTCTTGCAGAAAAAGTCCCTCGATATTGTTAAAATTTCATATGCTGGACTAGATATTGTTAGTGTTCAATCCAAATTCACAGCAGTAGCATATGCAAAATCACATAAAGAAACACAATCACAAGATAGACATGGTATTTATCCTGGGAAACCCTCAAGGGGAAGAAAACCCAGCAAAACTTCCTCTGTATAAGAAAACTAAGATAAAATCCCAAAACAGGTATTCTCCTCCTTGTTGATTTGTCTCTCTCTCTCCTATGCGCTACTCAAGTGAGTGAGTCTATGTTCAAATAAGAAGCACAACTCTTCTATTTATAAACATTGAGCCAACTGGCTTTTACCCTAAATAAGTCGGCCCCACTAAACTATCTGGGCCGACTTCACCTAGGAAAACTCAAAACAGTATTTTATATTATTCATTATGGTACTAATGACCCAACTTACAATGGAGGCTTTACCTCATGACTCTATGATGACCAATTATAATAGTATCATCCTGACGGAGGAATAATAACATCTCCCTTGGGTTACATCAATTAAATACATTTTGAATATCCTTTGAAGTTAGAATATTTCAACGCTCCCCCTTAACGAGAAGGTTATTCTACTGACAACATCATCAGACTATAGGAGAATCGAGAGACAATATCTTCAGCAGTATCGAGGTAATACATATATATGTCATAGGAAGTTTTCAACATTCATGAGTAACTAGAATTGTTACTCCTCAATGTCTTCATCTGCTACATCACACGATCACTTGATCCTTTTGCAACAACACTTCGATCTTTCAATCCTTCGTAGCAGCACTTCGATCTTCTTGATCCTTTGCAACATTACTTTGATCTTCGATCCTTTCCAGCACTTTCGATCTTCTCGATCCTTCGTAGCAGCACTTTGATCTTCGATCCTTTGTAGCAGTACTTCGATCTTCTCGATCCTTCGTAGCAGCAGCACTTCGATCATTTCGATCCTTTGCAACATCACTTCGATCTTCTTAATCCTTTGCAGTCACACTTTGATCTTCTTGATCCTTCGTCGCCACACTACTTGCAGTACACATGGTTTCTTTGTAAGATGATCAATCCCTATCACGTTAGGACATAAGTCCAAGGATGATGCAATCCTCTTTCAACCTACTCCCCCTTAACAACGAGGGTCCATAGTATCGACCAGTTGAATCGTCTATAACTGAATGTAGATCTCGACCGCACCTAGATGCAGGCCCTGTCGTCCGTAAGGACTCATTGTAGTGCATCCTTAGCTTCTAAAGCTAGGACCACTCCTAAGCGAGTTTTATACTACGACATCTACACATACATGTAGGCATACTCTCCATACAAGAGTATTGTCTACAGAGCAGACCTCGACCGCACCTATGTGTCAACCCTCATCATAAGACATCCTCAGCCACTAAGGCTAGGACGACTCCCAAGTGAGTGTTATACTATGGCATCTATGAGGATTCATCATAGAGCATCCTTGCCACTGAGGCTAGGACCACTCCCAAGCGAGTGTTATTCTATGGCATCTACATATAAATGTAGGTATACTCTCCATACAAGAGTAATGTCTGCAAAGCAGATCTCGACCGCATGTAAATATCGGCCCTGTCGTCCATAAGGATTCATCATAGAGCATCCTTGCCACTGAGGCTAGGACCACTCCTAAGAGAGTGTTATTCTACGATATCCACAACTAAATGTGGGTACTTTCCATGCGAGAGTAACATCTGCAGGGCCATCCCTAGTAAGGACCACTCTCATGAATAGAGTGTTATACCTGCAATCCTCAAGAGAGGATACTGTCGTCCACAAGTGAATGTCGAACCTTGTCAACATCACTGTCATCCCATCATCGATGTCAGTCTTATCATCACTCCCCCTTTCCTGGGAGGATCCATATTATCAACCTGCTCCCCCTTTGTTCGAGGAGGGTTCATATCAATGTTACAAATATCGTGTCGGGGAATATATCGCTGAGGGTCCAAAAGAAATTATCGGATTTATCGGTGAAAATGTCGGCAAACATCGACAATATATCGACAAAATAAAAAATACAAAAATTCAAAAAATTACTATATATTTGAAAAAATCGCTAAATATCGCCATAAAATCGGCAAATATCGCTATATATTAGAAAAAATTGGCAAATATCGATCAAATCAGGAAAAAATCGCCAAAAAATCGAGGAAAATATCGGGGCGATATATCGTTAGTGAGTTGACATCGCGATATATCATGATGTTGTCGATATATCGGCGATGTTTGTAACACTGGTTCATATCTTTGACCTACTCTTCCTTTCCGAGGGAAGTCCATATCTTCGACTTGTTGCTCCTTTCGAAGAGAGCCCATATCTTCATCATTTGTAGTATCATCATTGTTTCTCCTTGCAAAGAAAGTCTTTTCGAACTACACCAAGCTTATCACGAAAATATCCAAACTTTACTCGAGATAGAGGTTTGGTCAGTACATCAGCAACTTGCTCATCAGTACTCACATACTGGAGCTTTATAGCTCCTTTTTGTACCATATCCCTAATATAAAAATATCGGATTTCTATGTGCTTTGATTCATCATGGAACTCCGAATTCTCTGTCATCTTTATGCAACTCTGGTTGTCACAAAGAATCACTGTGGTGTCCAACTCTATGTCAAATAGTCCTGACATCAATTTCCGAAGCCATATCGCTTCACATCTAGCGGAGCAAGCTGTTATGTACTCTGCTTCAACTGTACTGAGAGCAACACTAGATTGTTTCTTACTAAACCATGAGATCATGCAGATCCCAGACAATAAAATTCACCTGTGATGCTCTCCCTATCTGCAGCACTTCCTGTCCAATCTGAATCCGTAATCCATACAATCTGTAGTCGTGATCTCTACCATAGTAAAGTCCCAAGTCTATTGTACCTTTTACGTACCTCATCACATGCTTTGCAGCTATCATGTGAACCCATCTAGGTTTAACTAGATATTGACTTAAGGTGTTCACAACAAAGCATATATCTGGCCTTGTATTCGTCAGATACATCAATGATCCAATGATTTGTTTGTACTGAGTCATGCCTACTAACTCTGATGACTCATCAAATAACAACTTCAGGTTGGTGTCCATGGGTGTGGCCATGGCTTTACAATGCAACATATCAAATCCTTTCAAGATTTCTACAACATACTTTCCTTGGTTTAGAAAGATTCCTTCTAGGCTCTGTCACACTTCCATCCCTGGGAAATAATGCATCGATCTAAGAACTTTCATCTCAAATTCTTCAGCTAGCTTCTTCTCGCAATCTGTGATATGTTTCTCATTTCCTGTCAGAAATAGATCATCCACATATAGTAATAGTATGACCGGTTCATCATCCATAACCTTCATGTAAAGGTTAGGATCAACTTTACTCTTGGTAAAGCCCAAGCTTGTCAAGAAGCTATCTATTCTACCATACCAAGCTCTAGGTGCTTGCTTCAGTCCATACAGAGCCTTTTTCAACTTGCATACATGAGTCACTCTGTCTTCGACTTCAAATACTTGTGATTGTGCAATGTAAACTTCTTCCTCAATCATAACATTAAGGAAGGTTGTATTTACATCCATTTGGTATAGATCCCACTTCATCATGGAAGCAAGTGCCATGATGGTTTTGATGGAAGTGTACCTTGCTACTGGAGCAAATGTTTCTTCATAATCAATTCCCTCTTTCTGAGAGAATCTTCTAGCCACAAATAGTGCCTTCTACTTTTCAATACTTCAATCAATAGCATCTTTTATCTTGTAGATCCATTTCGAAGATACCGCACTTTTGTTTTCTGGTTTGGGTACTATATCCCAAACATCATTCTTTATTATCGATTGGTATTCTTCCATCATTGCTTCAACCCATTCTTTCTTCTCTGCAGCTTCTTCATAGCTAGTGGGTTCTTGATCTACAAGGTCACACATCAAAGCTACATACCTAGAGTATGGCTTTGAGCTTTTGCTTGTTCTTGTGGAGCCTTCTGGAGCTCCATATTTCTCTGCTTCTTGTATGATTTCTCTTACCCAAGCAGGATTTCTCTTTTGAGAGATATACATAGTAGGGGGTTCCTGATGTTCTAGCATATCATGATCTTCAGATGCTACCATTTCAGGAGAGGGTCCAGCTTCTACCATTATGGGAGGTACATCCTCTTCATGTACTTCTTCAAGATGACACCTTCTAGATTTCTTAAGAGATGTCTCTTCATCAAATGTTACATCCCTACTAATCTCGACATGATGGAATCCTGAGATGTATATCCTGAAGGCTTTGGAGACTTCACAATATCCAACAAATATTCCCTTCTTTCCAAAAGGATCCAACTTGGTTCTCTTCTCTTTCACAATATGCACATATACTGGGCATCCAAATATCTTGGGATGGCTCACTCCAGGTTTCTTTCATGTATACATCTCTTTAGGAGTCTTGAATCCAAGAGCGTTGTAAGATAATCTATTATGCACATATATGGTTTTTCATGTTGCTTCAGTCCACAGGTGCATGGGGAGGTCTTGGTCATGAATCATGGTCTTCGCTACTTCCATAATGGTTCTATTCTTTCTTTCTGCAACACCATTCTGTTGGGGATTATAGGGATTGGTTAGTTCCCTCTTGATTCCTGACTCCTTACAGAATGCTTCAAATTCCTTTGAAGTGTATTCTCCACCATTATCTAATCTCAGTGTCTTGATTCTTATTTTTGAGTGGTTCTCTATCAAGGCTTTGAATTCCTTGAATTTCCCGAACACTTCACTCTTGTTCTTCAAGAAGTATATCCAAGTCTTTCTTGAATAGGAATCAATAAATGTGACATAATACTCATATCCACTTAATGATATGGAGGGCATAGGACCACATACATCAAAATGAATTAGTTCCAACATACCTTTAGTCTTTGTTTCACTTTTCGAAAAAGGATTCGTGATGTTCTTTCCTCTTGCACATCCTTTGCAAGTTCCCTCATAATCGATCTTCAGATCCGGTAACCTTGTTACCACCTTGCACACATAGGGCAGTGCTTTGTAGTTGATGTGAGCAAGCCTCCTATGCCACAGTTCACTTGAACTAGTAGTCTCATGGACAAGGGTTGTCTATGGATGTCCGTTGAGTTTGTACAGTCCTCCTTCTTCTTCTCCAATGACCACAACATCTTCAAGTGTCTTTCCTTCGAACCAGATAAGTACTTGTCCATCTATAAAAGCAAATCTATATCCTTTCTTATCTAGAGAAGAGATGGAAAGTAAGTTCTTTTCCAAACCCGGTACATACAGTACTTCGTTCATCTTCATGGAAGTCCCAGAGTCAAGCTTGTAGCTTGATTCACCAACACCTTTGATGGGATTTTGATAGCCATCTCCTAATGATACCTTCTGAGGAGAGTTCTTTTCTTCAAGTCTTGACAAAGTTTGCTTCTTCCCTCTCATGTGCTTTGAAGCACCACTATCAAAAAGCCATGTATCTTCTCCAGGTGTCACAGACCCAGAAAGTGCAGAGAATAGTACATATTCTTCTACATCTTCTCCTCTAGTTAGTCTCTTTCAAGGTCTTTCTTCTTCTTCATCCTCATCTTCAACTAGATGAGCATGATGTCTCTTGTTGTTGTTCTTCTTCTTTGGTGATGGACACTCTCTGGCAAGTTGTCCTATCTTATGACAATTGTAGCATTGGTACTTTGAGTAATCCTTTTTCTTCTTTTGAAACTTCTTCTTTGAAGGTTTATGATTACCCTTCTTGAAGTTTGATTGTTTTCTTCCTTTAGTATGGATGGCTAGAGCCTGATCATCTTCTCTAAGTAGAGCTTCTATGTTGGCTACTCTAGCTTCTTCTTGAATGCAATCTTCCCATGCTATGTCAAACTTCATAATTTCTTTTCTGGCACACAGAGTCTGTATGAATGAGTCCCAAGGTCTAGTGAGACCATTGAGAGCAGTCATAACTAGTTCATCCTCATCAAGGGTGTCTCCAATAGAGCTTAGTTGTTTACTAAACTAGGAGAACCTTGTGAAGTAATCTTGAATTGATTCTCCTTTGCTCATCTTGGTGCCCTTCAGTTGAGCTCTCAGATTCATCTTCTTGTTGATGTTCCCTCCCTCGTACATTCTAGAAAGTGCATCATATATTTGCTTTGGTGTCTTCTTGGATGACACTTGAGGGATCAAGTGATCTTTAATAGAATCAGCAATGATCCTCATTGCCTTGATTGGGTCTTGTTCATGCTTCTCCTTAGCTTAATATTCTTTAGGTTCTACAATTTCATCCTTGATGTACTTCTCAAGGCCAGTCTCTTTCAAAATGAGACCAATCCTATACTTCCAAGCTAGGAAGTTTTCTATTCCTTCCAACTTGTCCTCAAGCTTAGTGCATGGGGCCATCCTGTCCAGTAGGTCACTAAAAATTGAAATTTCTCAAAATGAAAAGTTGACTTTACCAGGAGATGTGCTTGACTGAGGCGAGTTGGCTGGTCCAACTGATTTCTGGAGATCCCAAATCTTCACCCTTCAAATCCTATTTGCAAGGCTATAGCTCTGCAGAATTTTTGGTTCTAGTTTTCTGCAGTTTTCTGGTTTAAGGCCAAACTAGGGTTTGGCTTCCCCGAAGATTCAACCACCTAAAAACTTTGACCCTGGGCTCAATAGATACGCTCTAGGGAGGCGCAACTTTCTATGCAAGCAAATCTTCCAAATTCCAAATTTTGCAAAAACCCTAATTTCTTTCAGAGAGGGAGGAGAGAGAGTTTCACCTTGTGAAAGTTGTCCTATTCAGGCTAGCTATGATACCATGTTAAGATTTCATATGCTAGACTATATATCATTAGTGTTCAATCCAAATTCACAACAGTAGCATATGCAGAATCACTGAAAGAAACACAATCACAAGATATACACAATATTTATCTTGGGAAACCCTCAAGGGGAAGAAAACCCATAAAAACTTCCTCTATATAAGATGTGTTATCACCCAATGATTTTCCTATGTTTGTGGTAGGAGATCACTGGGGTAACCATTTCAAACCAATCTTGTTTCCATACTAAGCCACCAGCCGCTATCCCATCCACGTCACCTCGATTCCATACAACGGCCCCTTTTCTTAATCCCTTGTGACCCCTTTTTCTATAGTCATGACCCTTTTTTCTGCTCTGTCCCCCACCTTTGTCTTTTTCTTGTCTCCTATAAACAATGGAATCACACTTGGCATCACCCATAACTAACAGCTTAGGTCAAGTGAAAATTGCCTCCTTGAGCAAAACGGGGAAGTGGGTTTGGGTTAATGCCAAGTAGTTTCAGTGTCTTTTAAAACGGAGAGCTGCCCGTCTAACGTGGCAGGAGACAAGGAGAACACAGTTTCAAAGGAAGACTAACAAACAGACAAACAAGTCTTTATGGAAAGGAGGTGGTAGCAACAGGGGTAAAAGCAACACTAATCCTGCCCTATACAGTCCCACATCCACACCTCTCACCTGGTCATCTGCCCTATATGTACAAGAGCTACTCAATACCAAGAGGAGATTGGAGGTTCTGGAAGTCAAAGAGCATGAGAGGGATCTTAAACTCCATCTGTTAACAGTAGAAAATGAACGTTTAGCAGAATGCAACAAGGTTTTAAAAGCTCAAGCGGCATTGTAGCAAGAAGCTATTCTGGTAGGCAAGAATAAGTGGCAAGATATGAAGGCAGACTGGCAAAGAATGAAAGAATAAGCAAGGGAAGAGAGAGGGGTGTGGAATCATAAAACACCCAATGTTGAAGGAAAAACAGATGAACAAACAAATAACCAGGGAATAAAAGTAAGAGAAGGAGAAAATGGAAGTTCCACGAAAAATTCCAAAACATGGGCACAAGTTATTAGCAAGCCTGCTAATATAGAGAAGGAAAAAGAAGCAAACAACCAAGGAGACATCAAACAAGGAAAGGAAACCAAAGAAAGACAAGACAAAGCAACAAACATAATAATTAAACGTGTGAGAGAGTATGGCAAGAATGAATGTACCTCAGAGCTTGCAAGCAACTTTTTAAAAGACAAGTTGAATTGGCAAGGCCAAATTTGCCAAGCATGGAGGGTGGGTAAACCCAGTGATGAGAGAGCTAGGCCCATAAAGGTCATCATGGCAAGTGCACGTGACAGGCAAAACCTTCTAATTAAGAAGCATCTCTTAAAGGGCTCTCGCTTTTTTCTAGAGGAAGACTTAACTATCATGCAACAAGAGGAAAGAAAAAAAGAGTTGTCAAAGGTCAGAGCAGCAAGAGATGAGGGCAAAAGAGCATGGTTATACAAAGGCAAAGCTGTTATTGTTGTTTTTGGTCCTCCTTCTAAAGCAAGTCAGCAAAACAGTAGTCGAGAAGTGATAGCAAATCCCTTAGCAGAAAATATCGCAGCAAGGCCAAGATGGGAAAATAGGAGTGTAGACTCAACTTTGAGTCTTGTATGCCAAAGCAAATAGCAATCAAGGCCTACCCAGGTTCCCTTAAGCTTAGTATGTTGGAACTGCAAAAGATACCCGTGGAGGCGTGGACCTAGGCTAGGACCTATTGTGGAAGATAGGGACATAATATGTCTCGTGGAAACACATGGGCATGAAAGGTGCAAGACACCCCTTTTTGAAAAATATATGAAGTTGGTAGTGTTGAACAAGGCAGCAAAGAATGGAAAAGGTCACGGAGGTACCATGGTCTTGGTGAAGAAAAAGGTAGATCGTTGCATTCAACTAGAAAAAGAAGACTCAAATAAACAATTTATATGGTTTAAAATATCATAAAATGGAAATGTCATCAGAATTGCAGCATGCTACTTCGCCCCACAAGTTTCAAAAATTTACAAAAGGAGGGGGCTTGACCATAAAGACCCTTTTGTAGCATTAAAAAACGATATTGCGAAGTATTCTCAAGTAGATGAAATCCTTCTAGTAGGAGATTTCAATCCCAGGACCGCAAGTGAACAAGCTAACATTCTTTGTCATAGGGAAGATTGCAATCTTATTTGGCTTACAGAAGAAAGAAATCGTCAATGGACAAGAATTTCGAAAGACAACAAAAGCTGCAATTTCTTTGGAGAACAGTTGCTTACCTTATGTGGTTTGATTTAGTAATCTACAATGGTTTGCTTAGATAGACAAACTCTGGTAATTTCACTTGTAATACCTACAATGGAGCAAGTGTGGTGGATTATGCAATTTGTTCACATGGCCTATGCAAGAAAATGGAGGAAGTTATGATTGGAGAACAGCTATGGGATTTAAAATCTGATCACAAACCGATCTATCTTTCTTGGATTGATAAGTAGCAGGTGGGGACAAAAAATCAGCACATTCAACAACCTTTTGCAAAGGGCAAAATTCTTTTGAGTCATGAGAACTGTAATATCTTTAGGAAGGCTTTGGAGAGACTTTGTAAGAGGGAGGAAATTCTGTCCCAAGGCCTTAATAATCAGCAGCTAACTAATTTAATTCAAAGGGCACTCACAAAATGCAAAAGAGCAAAGAATAGGAAACATGAAACAAATTCCTTTCCTGTTAATGCTTGGTTCGATGAGGAGTGCAAAAAAGCAAGGAGAAGGTGGAAAGAGTCAAACTAGAAAGAAAAAGACTTTAAAAGCTACAAGCATATTATAAGAAAGAAAAAAAATGAATTCATGGTCTCAAGGAGGGAAGAGCTAATCTTCCTTGGGAAAAATAACCCCAAACTATTTTGGAAGGAACTTCAAGCAACTAAGAAGCAAACTGAAAAACAATATTACAGCGAACCAGTGGCTTGAGTATGCAAGGCAACTCTATGAGCAAAATCCTAAGGTTGAACCCCCTCCCCCCTTAGTCAACACCGCCACCATTACTAAGCTTTTCACCGTGCAAGAGATTGAGGTGGGTATTAAGAAGTTGGGTGTTGGAAAAGCCAAAGATTTAGTAGAACTTCAAGCTGAATATCTAAAGTGGGGTTCAAAAACTCTTGCACCTCACATTGCGGGAATCTTCAACAGCATCATTCAGCAGGGATTCCCTACAGATTGGACAACTAGCCTCACAATTCCTCTTTTCATGAGCGGAGATGTCAACGATCCCTCCAATTATAAACCTATAATGATAAACCCTTGGTTTGCAAAGCTATTTGGAAGCATGCTAGAAAATAGAATTAGCAAGTGGGCGAAAGAAAGGGACAAGCGTGCGGCAAGCAGGTTTTAGACCTAAACATTCCACAATGGATCATGGTATTATTTTAAGGCACATCATTGAAAAAGTGTCGGAGAAGAAAGAGGAAGCCTTTTGTTTCTTTGTCGATTTCAAAAAAGCTTTTGACATGGTTCCCAGGAATAAGCTATGGCACAGAATGGAGGAACTTGGGGTTCCTATACATCTTAGAGCAGCTGTTCACAAGCTATATGAGGAGGTCAAAGTCAAAATCAGAACATCAGATGGTATCTCCGAAAGTTTCAGAAGTGATATCGGGGTCAAGCAGGGGTGCCCATTATCCCCTACCCTTTTTGGTTTATATATCAACAAACTTGAAGAGTGATTAAACTTAGAGGGAGGGGATGGCGCCCTCGTGGGCGAGTATGTGATAAAGCTTCTTTTGTATGCAGATGACCTTATTTTGATTGCTAAGTCTGCTCTTGGCTTGCAAGAGCACTTGATTTCCCTTGAGCACTTTTGTAGAAAAGTTGGGATGCAAGTAAATACTAGCAAGATGAAAGTGGTAGTTTTCTCTAGCAAAAGAAAACATAAACAACATAATTTCTACTTTGAAGACAATACCCTTGAAGTAGTGGAAGATTACAAGTATCTCGGAATCAACTTCAGCAAAAAATTGAGTTGGGAAGGCTGCAAAAAAAAAAAACTCTTGGAGGTTGGAAAGAGTTTTATGCTTTCCAAAACAGGTGCAGAGAGGCAGAGTTATGGGATTGGAAAACTATGCAAACCCTTTTTGGGCTCTTAGTAATCCCAGTTGTTCTCTATGGTTGTGAAGTTTGGGCCAGCAGTACCTATGACTTACAGTGGAGGAAAATAGAAAAGATTCAAAAACACATGATCACAAGCAAGTTCAAAATTAAGAGTTCAGTGCCATACGTAATCATGCTAAGTGAAATGGAGGTGGCTTCTATTGAAGCAATCGCTATGGTGAGACTCATAAGGTATCTAAAAAGAGTTGAGCAAATGGAAGAGCGTAGATGGCCTAAGGTTGTTTTCAATGACATATTGGCAAAAGAAAGAAGACTTGGATGCGGCAAAATATAAATGGCTTAGCAAGTGGGATATGTGCTTAAGCACGTGCCCTACAAATCGTAAAGAAATAAAGGCTTTTGTCATCAATAAGTTCCACAAGCGAACTTGGGATAAAGAGCTAGGGAGAAAGAGAAAGTATACATTGAAGAGTTTAACCCTGCCTACAATTAGCATCAAAAGGCATACATAGGGACCAATATACCTTAGAAAGCCAAAAAATTTATTGTTCAATTAAGAACTAATTCCCATCAACTCTGTTGTGAGACCGGGCGCTGGAAAAGGCCAAAAGAAGCTTGGGCAGAAAGAGTGTGTATTTTTTGCACCGCTGGTAAAGTGGAGACAAAAAAACATTTCATTTTAGAGTGTGAAGCCTTTAAGGACAACAGGGACAGGTACGCAAATGTCTTGATGGATAAATCTTGGGATGATTTATTTAACGAGGGGACAATGGAAAAATTGGGGGCGCTCATCATCAAGTTGAACAAACAAAGGATTGAATTGCAGAAAACAGCGTGCGAGTTGGTCTGTCCCATAGGTTATTCTTAGCCTCGCGGACATTAAAATATTTCCTTCCTTCCTTCATTAAATTGATAATCCGTCCTTGTCCCTTTAACCAAGTCGGCTTGGTTTAAAAAAGTGGATCAAAATTTATTTATTTTTATAAAAAAGGGCCATTTTAAAATATAAAAAGTTTATATACAGTAAACTTTTAAAATAAAAAATTTATTTTTATAAAAAAACACCTTTAATTCCTTTTATTAATTTTTTTACTTCTAAGTCAATATTACAAGGGAAGGAAAAAAAATAGTGGGGTCCACAAAGAAGATAAATTCCAAGATGGTTAACGACGGATTACATGCTAATTTAAACCGATACAGAGATGAAATCAATAGCATGAGACACCGTCTCTGTAACGTTAAAGGCCAAACAACCCACAACACCCTCAACAAATAGCCCATGCATAGGTCATTAGAGGAATTTTGAGGTCTAAAATGGGCCTCCTAAGGAAAATAAAAAAATAATATTTATTAATTTTGGAGGAAGACAAAAAAAATTACTTTTTTTCAATGTTCCACGGAGTTTCTGGGGCGGGGGAGCGTGGGAGCGAGGAAACGCACGAGAGGGACGCGTGGAAGCTACCCCAAATTTTAGGGAAATTTCGGGGAAACGAAGGGACGTCAAAGTCATAAAAATTAATTTAAAATATAAAAATGATAAATCCCAACAGTAACTATTACCATGTAAAAAGTAAAACTAAAAGCTAAATTCATCATTATGGGGTGTACATCTATTAGTTATTAGAATATCAAATTTCAAATTTGTAAAAGATAATGCAACAAATGCTGACGTCCGAAATAGTCAAATAGATATCGAATAATGAACATAGAGAAGTTAGAACTTAGAACAGTGACGACTACTCTAGGTTTAGTTGCAATATGATTATGAAGTCAAATCGTGAGAGGATAGCATTTAGGAAGGTCTTTGACTCTTATGTTAGTCTAGGATTTAATTTAATTTTCGTTTAATTATGTTTTAATTTTTTAAGCACTTTTTTAATATTTTAATTTGCATTTATTTTTATTGTGAAAGATAAAAAATTGGGGGGGACGAGGGGGCAAGGGGACGCCTAGAAGCCACCCTAGGGGAAACATGTTCCGCACTTAGGGAAACGTGGGGAAATGTTTTTCCTTGAGTTTTCCCCAAAAGGGGGACATGGAGAAACGTTTCCCTAGGAGTTTCCCCGTCCTAGAAGCGTGGAGGTGCGAGGGGGCGCATTCCCCACCCTAGGGTATGAGTCCCCGTGGAACACTGTTTTTTTTGTTCATATTTTTGACATATTTTCGTCTTTTTACTCAAATTTTGGGCAGGAGAGCTCGTTGGATGCGGAATTAAATTCCACATCCAACAGGTACACACACTGCATACTTTTGACGGACTTCGCTACCACAAAAACAAGAAATACCCGAAAAAACATGATGATGAATTAAATTCCGCATCCAACGCATACCCACACTGCATACTTTTAACGGACTTCACTACCCCAAACACAAGAAATACCTGTAAAAACATGATGACCAGAGGATCCAGGGGGTATTAACTAACACCCCTAGTGTGTCCCCATGGCACAATAAAAATAAATATAATTTTTTACATGCAAAATAGTGCCTCTCTGAGGAAATCGTGAGCCTCCCAAAGCTCCAAAAAATAATAAAATATGCCGATGAGATGGATGTGGGTCCATCAAAGTGCTGAAACTGCTAGAGAAAGAGTGGAAGACATCAGACTCATCATCACTCATCCCATGCCATTTCCTTGCCTCAGTAGCCCAAATCGAATTCTTCAGTAGCCATTTTTATTATTTTTAATCTGCTTCGGAAACCGTGATATGGCCCAAACTACCTCCTAGAGTGCCAGCGTTGTCAAACTGAGCCCACTAGGCTCTCTGGGAGGGGGGTATTATGGTAAAAACAAGTGGCAGGACCACCCCCTCCTCATACAGCGCCCTAGGCGAACCAATCAAATCAGCTCTCTACTCTGAGAGGCCATTTAGCATGGCAAGACTACACCAGAATGGTACACTAAGACAAATCATCACTGCAAGTGCCCGGAACTGAAAACAAGTTGTCTCACTAGACTCAGAGAGTCCAAATCCATCTAAGGTGTATACTCATACACTCTACAGGTATCTGCATGATCATCTACAATATCCAATATACTCAGATATACAAAATTATAATCTGTAAATGACCATATAATATAACCCAGGCTAACATCACTCTGCTGCAAGTGTTCAAAGATCAAGACATGCTCTACGAATCATTCAAGGAATAATCACAACAAGTAGCAATCATTTCACTGGGGATCTATCAACCAAATATATAAGGTTTACATTTATTAACTACAACTCAGTCCAGACTTTCAAGATCATACTCACTTCATAGTTGTAATCAATTTGCTAGTGAAGGGTGAAGGCTAAAAATTCAAAAGGCTAGGGAAAAGGATGACCACCAACTTGACATTGTGAAACTTCAGATATGGATAGGGAGTACTCACTCTAGCATATGACGGACAAGCAACAACACAGGGGATGGCAATGTCTCACAAATGGGTGAGTTACTTCAGAGGTGCTTATTCACCTTGACAAATGCTCACAATCCATACCAATACAAGTGAGGTCAGCAATCCTTAGATACAACTTTAGGAACCATTGCTTTTTGGGCCTTTGATTTTTAATAGACTTGGTCCGTGTATTTATTTCACGAATCTTTTATTATTTTAGGCTTTATGCATTCATGTATGTTGAAAAAAACTACTTTTCATGAATGTTCTAAGATATTCATTTCATTGTACTTCAAAACCAATTTCATTAGGCTTGCCTTGCATTCATGTATGTTGAAAAACACTACTTTTCATGAATGGGCTTTTTTCATAAGATATTCATTTCCAAATACATTGTATTGATGGCAGCGCTACTTGTTTCAGGTTTAGCCAACACAACCTAGGTAACTCAGAGCCGAAACACAAATAAACATCGAAACTTATCCAATCATAGAGGCTCTAGTGGGGAAAGGTCTTCCATGCCACAAGTCAAAATAGTAGGTCAGGTAAGAAACACAACTGGAAGGTAATGGATGGGTGGAGACAATGAATAATGAAACCAACACTAGCAAGCCAAAGTATGGTGAGAATGACTACCTCTATTCTCCCTAAGGAGGGTAAAACCGATGAGTATAGATCAAGAACTTCTAGGTCTGAGTAGGGACATCAATACATAATATCAATACATCCAAGTCCACATATTTCTATGACCGCCAAATCATGACACTAAATGCTAATACATATCACAAGAATGAGTATAAGAGCAATGATTATCATAACACAAGATAATACAAGCTGAGTCATAAACATGTAAATAATCCACCTGAACCAACATCTGTCCAAATAAAAAAGCACTGATACAACTTTGGGCACTAATAACTGCTCTACAAATGGCTAAAATGACTACATCAGTCCTCAAATCTGAGTGTCCTGAGACTCAGTCATGGCATGGGATAGTACTATAGTCCATCAATCAAATCATGATCCATCATAGAAGCTCATCTCAGCATCTCATCTGTAGGGGAACTAGCTGAATGGTGTACTGAAATCTGAAAAATAGAATATGGTAGCCTGGCTACTATATATGTGATAACACCATCTAACATTGACAACATATCCGCGCCTGTAACACTTTGCAGTAAGTTCTCCATGTTTGGCAAAGGGTAGTTATCTTTGAGAGAGGCTTGGTTCAGATTTCTAAAATCTATGCATATCCTGATTTCACCGCTCTTCTTTCTCACAATCACTAGGTTAGATACCCAAGTGATTTGTCGGACTGGTCAGATAATTCCAGCAGCTAGCATCTTTTCAAGTTCTTTTTTTATCAATGGAGCTAACTTAGGATTAACACTTCGCAACTTTTGCCTATAGGGTTTTGCTCCTTCATTTAATGGGATAGTATGCTCAATAATGGCAAGATCAAAAGTCTTGAGATCATCGTACGTCCAAGCAAAAACATCCTTGTACTCCCTAATTAGATTTTCGATAGCTTTCCTCTCTTTTGGGGAGGCGTTCTTTCCAATTTTAATCATTTTAGGAGAAACTGAGCTTCCAATGTTAATCTCTATGACCTCATCTACTGGTTCAGCTCTTTTACCCTTATATTCATCATGTCTATTGAAATTCTTCTCTAAAGAGATTGCTAATTTCATAACATCAACATCTTGCAATCACAGGTTGTTCACTTTATCTTCCAAGTCAACATTGCAGTTCTAAAAATTATCTAAGTGCTGTAAGAAGGCAATGATTTGAGCATCATTGTCAAAGACTTGCCAATGATCCTGATTGTCAGGGACTGATGGTCTAAATAACACTTCAACTTTACACTCCTTCTCTTTAAGGTCATTTGGGATTTCAAAAGTGCATGCTATCACTGATAATGCATCAGCCAAGGTGTTCTCCTCTCTTGGAACTGCTTGGATCGCAAAGGCATCAAACATTTCAATGGTATCCCAAACAACATTTCTATATTCTCTAAATCTATTGTTTTTGGCCGCAAATTGATTTTTCACCTGGGACACGATTAAATCCGAATCACCTATAACATTCAAGCATTTGATTTTCTAATGTCATAAAATACCTGAGCTCAATTGGCAATTATTGATACGTAGATCCACATGCTTTTGGTGTTGTTATGAGTACATAGGAGTTGTTTTTGCCCTTGGAGTTGCTGGGAGCAAAAATAAGTCGTATTAGAAGTCTTTTTTGTTAGATTAGTAGCAACAAAGAAGGTCTTCCTGCATGCAATTGTCCTTGCATGCAGAAAACTCTAAAACAAGAAACTAGTCATATTTAATTATTTTTCCTAAGTTTACTTTGGAAAATAATTAAAATGATTATTGACTTTAAGTGAAAGTGAAATTAGGTTTTACGCTTTACCTAAAGTTATATAATAGAGGTCAATTGGTTGAGAAGACACACACTTGTATTCCGACAGGATATAGACATGGAGAAAGTGAGACAGAAGATTTAGCTAGGAAGGCGGAGGATCGAGAAGCAGGTTCACCAAGCGGACAGAACCCACACAGGTCGACAGGCAGGAGCTACAGAGGGAGGTCGTACTATTCTGTACGGATTCTGTACAGCTGCCATACAGACCGTACGGATTTCGTACAATAGTCGTACGGTCGTGTGAATCCACATGTGTGAGGCCGTACAGTTGAGTCGTACACTCTTGCAGGAGGGTGTTGAGGTTTAGACAGAGGTTTGTCCGGTGATTCTGTCGTGTAGCTGCATTCGCCAGGTTTGGGTGAATTTGCAATGATTGTAACATTCCATATTTTCTCATAATAAAATCTATATCTGACTGCTGCACCGGTTTTCCTGTCTTGGGTTTTTTCGAGGGTTTCCACACCCAAAATAATTGTGTCATTATTGTGATGTGATGTTGTGATTTATTTCGCAGTTTTATATTCCACTGCATAGTGTAAAAGATATTCATGTGTGGTTATCAGTGCAAATTTTGCATGCACTGTTATCTCTAGTTTGAATATTAAAGGAAAATTTACATGGTATCAGAGCTTTGGTGAGCTAAAGCTGAGAGCTTTGCAGTAGCAATGATAGATCAGGGGCAGATCTATTGAAGACACAAACTTAGATTGGAGATCTAGGGTTTGATAGGTAACACTTCACTATGGCCATGTAGTTGAGAGCTGAGGATAGACTCCAAGGTGCTCAAAACTTTCCTACATAGAAAGAAAAGATCACAAAGATCCTAGACGTCAGTGATGCAGAGAAGCACATTGACTCCACGAAGGTTGCACCCACAGATCCGACAGATTTAGTAGCTTGGAAGAAGATTGATTCCAGAGCCATGTTGATTATCATGGATGGAGTGAAGAACCATATAGTCCCTCACATTTCTGGTATGAAGACCGCATTAGAGAAGTGGAAGGCTTTGGAAATTTTGTACCAAAGCAAGAACGAGAACTGGAAGATGGTGTTGCAAGAGAGGATGCGCAGCAACAAGATGGCCAAGGGAGGAGTGGTGCCTTATCTCACAAGGCTCACACAGATCAGGGATGATCTTGGAGTTGTTGGCTCTAAGACTGAGGATGAGAAGCTAGTTCGGATAGCCCTCAATGGCTTCTCTAAGCCTTGGGACACCTTTGTCAAAGGTGTTGTGGCTAGGGAAAAGCTCCCTGATTGGCAGAGACTATGGGATGACTTTGTGTAGAAGGAGACCCGCATGGGTCAAGGATCAGGCTCATCCAGCAGTGCCCCACAGATTGTGGATGAGGAGGCTCCAACCCTTACAGGGAAGAGCAAGGGTAAGGCAAAGAGGAAGAAGGATGGTAAGAAGAACCTTGACGTGTCAAAGGTCAAGTGTTTTATCTACCACAAGCAGAGACACTTTGCCTCCCAGTGCCCAGACAGGAAGAAGAAGAGTAACACTCAGATGGTTAGATCTGTAGAGGTGGATGACTTCAGCAGGAACTTCGATGAGGAGTTCTACGTGATAGCTTGCATTGCAAGCACCACAGGGAGCAACATATGGTACATCGACAGTGGAGCATCTAGTCACATGACTGGACATAAGAGATTCTTGACACTTGCAGGAGGGTGGAACAGGGATCCACGTTGAGCTGGGTGATGATGCGCAATATCAAGCACAGGGAGTTGGCACTGTTTCATTTGAGAGGGAGTCTGGAAAACCCCTTAGTTTTGTTGATGTGTTGTATGTTCCAAGACTGACCACGAACTTTATATCAATCTCCACTTTCGAGGACAAGGGATATCATGTGAAGTTCCGTGACCATAGAGTATATATCAGTCCTAAGCAGTCAGATAGAAGCTTGGATCGAGTGATTGGAAGGAGGAGCAGGAAAGTGTACAAACTGCACTTTGAGCCTGCAAAGGCTCTAGTCAGCAGCAGCAGCAGCAGTCAAGGTGAGTTGTGGCATAGGAGGATGGCACACTTACACCATGGAGCACTGAAGCATTTGAGACAGGCAGTCATTAGAGTTCCTCGGGTACAGGAGGAAAAGCATAACCACTGCAAGGGTTGTGCTTTAGGGAAGAACATCAGGAAGCCTTTCCCACAAAGTGAGCAAAAGTCTAAGGAGCCCTTGGACTTGGTGCATTCTGATGTATGCGGACCTATGAATGTCCATTCGTTCAGTGGTTACAGTTACTATGCAACCTTCATTGGTGACTATTCTAGGAAGACCTGGATCTATTTCCTGAAGGCCAAGTCAGAGGTCTTTGAGAGGTTCCGAGAATTCAAACTCTCATGGAGAACCAAACAAGAAAGAAGATTCGGGTGTTGAGGACCGACAACGGGGGTGAGTACACATCCAATGAGTTCATGGAGTATTGTTCAGTTGAGGGGATCAAGAAGGAGGACACTACGCCCCATACCCCACAGCAGAATGGAGTTGTAGAGTGGAGGAATAGGACTATGGTTAGAGCAACCAAGGCCATGCTATTTGATCAGGGATTACCACTATTCCTCTGGGTCGAGGCATATAGGATTGCAGTATACATTCAAAACAGATGTCCCCACACAGCTTTGGGGAGGAAGACACCAGAGGAGGTCTTCACAGGCACTCAGCCAGATGTGAGTCATATTCGCATATTTGGCAGTGTCTGCTATAGTGATGTTCATGCTGACAATAGGAATAAGTTAGACCCTTCTGGAGAGAAGGGGTTACTTGTTGGATACAGCAAGATTTTAAAAGGCATAAAGAGATTTGCATTCTTGCTCGCAAGAGCATCATTGTGAACAGGGATGTCTAGTTCAATGAGGACAAGGCCTTGTGGATATCTTTGAACTTACCAACAAAGCAGCAACCAGCACAAGAGTCGGGGGCCAAGTTGGAGGAGTCGAATGTACAGGTACAGGTACAAACATAGAGCACAGGTTTTGGCAAGTTGATCCTCCACAAAGATCTTTTAAACGGTGTACCACCAGAGAGGCTTAGTTACATGGCACTAATCACAAAGTTGATTAACTCTGAACCTTCCAGCTTCGGGGAGGCTGCACAACATGATGTGTGGCAGGAGGCTGGTTGAGGAGTATGACTCCATTATGAAAAAATAGGTGTGGGAGGTTGTGTAGAGGCCACAAGGGAAAAAGGTGGTGGGATCCAGGATGGATCTACAAGGTGAAGCATGAAGCAGACAGAAGCGTGGAGAAGTACAAGGCACGCTTCGTGGAAAAGGGGTTTTCACAGAAGGAGGGTATTGATTATGAAGAGACCTTCACCCTTGTAGCAAGGTATTCTTCCATTCGGATCATTATCGCACTAGCAGCTGAGATGGGTTGCCGTGTCCATCATATAGACATCAAGACTGTCTTCCTCAACGGAGTGATAGAGAAGGAGGGATATATTGAGCAACCAGAGGGGTTTGATGTGGAGAACAGGGAGACGCATGTATACAGACAGCATAGAGCTCTTTATGGGCTTAAGCAGGCACCTCGAGCATGGTACTCGAGGATAGACAGCTAGCTATCTACGGGAGATGGGCTTTCAGCGAAGTGAGGCTGACCACAACCTGTACTTCTTGATAGGTGAGATGCCTCTCATACTAGTCTTATATGTGGATGATCTTTTGACAGGAGATGAGAGGTTGATTGGAGACTGCAAGTCCAACCTTGCAGTGGAGCTTGAGATGAAAGACCTTGGGCCAATGCATTACTTTCTGGGCTTGGAGGTTTGGAAAAGAGATGGATGCTTCTTCATTGGACAGGGGAAGTATGCAGTAGAGATCTTGAAGAGATTCGGGATGGAGGACTGCAAGCCTGTGGCCATACCTCTAGTTTCCATCTGGAGGAAGATTGATGCATCAGGGTCAGATGGATTTGATCCTACCTCATATCGTTAACTTATCAGTTCACTTATGTATCTGGTCAACACTAGACCAGACATCAACTTTGCAGTCAACTCTTTGAGTCGGTTCATGGTGGACCCTCGAAGAGTGCATTAGACGGCTGTGAAGCACATACTTCGCTACATCAGAGATACAGTGGAGTATGGATTGGTTTATAAGCGCAAGGGGAGTGTACAATTAGCAAGTTTCACAGATGCTGACTGGGCAGGATGTGTAGAAGACCGGAAGAGTACTTCAAGTTGTTGTTTCAACATTGGGTCAGGGGTTGTCTCTTGGTTCAGCAAGAAGCAAAATTCGGTTGCATTGAGCTCGGCAGAGGCTGAGTACATGGAAGCCAGCATGGCTGCTTGTGGAGATATGTGGCTAAGGAAATTACTTCCACGGTTGTTCGGGTGTGAGCTAAAGGCTACAGTAGTTCACTATGACAATCAAAGTAGCATCAGGCTATCTGAGAATCCATTGTTCCATGACCGAAGCAAACACATAGACATTACGTACCACTTCTTGAGAGATTGTGTTCAGAGGGGAACCATTCGGTTGGAGTACATACAAACAGATGAGCAAGTGGCGGACATTTTTACCAAGGCACTTTGCAGACAGAGCTTTGTGAAGTTCATACATAAGTTGGGGTTGCTACCGAATCCCTTCCTCGTTGAGAGGGAGTGTTAGATTAGCAACAACAAGGAAGGTCTTCCTGCATGCAAGTGTCCTTGTATGCAGAAGACTCTATAACAGGAAACCAGTTGTATTTAATTATTTTTCCTAAGTTTACTTTGGAAAATAATTAAAATGATTATTGACTTTAAGTGAAAGTGAAATTAGGTTTTACGCTTTACCTAAAGTTATATAATAGAGGTCAATTGGTTGAGAGAACACACACATGTATTCCAACAGAGATAGGATAGAGACAGGGAGAAAGTCAGACAGAAGATTTAGCTGGGAAGACAGAGGATCAAGAAGCAGGTTCACCAAGCGGACAGAACCCACACAGGTCGACGGGCAGGAGCTGCAGAGGGAGGTCGTATTATTCCTTACGGATTTCGTACAGTTGTTGTACAGACCATACGGATTCTGTACCGCATCTATACGGTCGTATGGATCCACACGTGTGAGGTCGTATACTCTTGCAGGAGGGTGTTGAAGTTTAGTTGGGGGTTTGTCCAGTGATTCTGCCATGTATCTGCATTCGCCAGGTTTGGGTGAATTTGCAGTGATTGTAACGTTCCATAATTTCTGATAATAAAATCTTTATCTGACTGTTGCACCAATTTTCCCATCTTGGGTTTTTCTAGGGGTTTCCATACCCAAAATAATTGTCATTATTGTGATGTGATGTTGTGATTTATTTCTCAGTTTTATATTCCGGTGCATACTGTAAAAATATTCATGTGTGGTTATCAGTAGAGATTTTGCATGCACTGTTAGCCCTAGTTTGAATATTAAAGGAAAATTTACATTTTTGGCAGTTGATGTTAAAAAAAATGTGGAAAAACTGTATTGAAACAGAATTCACGAACAATTTTGTTGGCAGCATAGATGAGCAATGAGCATAGATTGAGTGGCATTGGTCGTTAGTATTGATGAGAACTTTAATGAATTCAATAGTAGCCTTATTGGCCATTTGTTTTACTAAAAGTAGGAGTGAATTGTGTCGATAGCTATATGAGCAAGACCCATGAGCAGCTTTTATTCCAGGACACAGCACATACACTACCAAACCAGCAACAGATCAACTCAAGGGAGTCCTGGAGCTAGGAGACTCTCATCCAACATGCTACTTCCCAGGCTCGTTTTTGCATCCAAGCTTGCATCCAAAGTTTCTTCCCCATGACCTTGGATGTTAGGAGAGTTGGGCTTCCTTGCTATTGTGCTCCCCACAAGATCATGCAACCAAGCCCTCTCAGCACCAACCACTCCCTAGAGGATATTATCCACCAATGCATTGGCCCTTTCACAGTTATTAATGTTAAATTTTCATATGCTAAGCTAGATCATTAGTAATTCATTTCGATTTCATAACAAAAGCATATTAACAGGATCACTAAAAGATAGACAAGCACAACCATACAAAAGGAGAACACAAAGATTTATCCTGGGAAAACCCTAAAGGGAAAAACCCAGCAAAATCTTCCTCAATATAGATGCCACAAAAGATAAAAGATAAAACCAACAAGGAGATCAAAGTCTGATCCTCCTCCTTCTCCAGCTACTTCTCTTCTCCACTAATGCGCTACACAAGTGAGAGTGTGTGTGTCTCAAATGAGGAGCACCACGCCTCTATTTATATTCATCCGTTCCCTTGAATTAACTCATCCGACATGTAGGCTCAAGTTAATCATGTAGGCTCGAGTTACACATGTAGGCTCAAGTAACCACACTGGGGTGCTAATAACCCACCTTTACAAATAGAGGGGACAACCTCATGACTCCTATTAGTTCTTCCAATTAGAAGGATCGAGGTACAAGATAATACAAGTGGTTCTCCCGGTAGGACCATCGGGGACCACAAAAGATACATATAGAATATTCTTCGAAGTTACAATATTTCAACACTCCCCCTTAACGAGAAGGGTATTCTACAACAACATCAACAACAACAATAGTAGGAGACGACATCATCAACATCATCAGGGTAACACATCTATAAATCATTGGAAGCTTTTCAACATCATATAGTCTTCGTCTTCAATATTTGACGACAGCAACTCTTTAATCAACATCAGTATCTTTTGACCTTTTGATCAGCAACATCTTCAACACTTTGATCTTTCGATCAGCAACATCTTCAGCACTTAGACCTTTCGATCAGCAGCAACATCTTCAGCACTTTGACCTTTCAATCAGCAACATCTTCGGCACTTTGACCTTTCGATCAGCAACATTTTCAGCAACATCTTCAACACTTTGACCTTTCGATCAGCAGCAACATCTTCAGCACTTTGACCTTTCGATCATCACCAATATCTTCAGCATTTTGATCAGCAATATCTTCAACACTTTGATCTTTCGATCAGCAAAGACATCTTCAGCATTTTGACCTTTCGATCAGCAACATCATCACATTCTGATTAGTAACATCGTGATCAGCACCATCATCATACTTCAACTCTCGAACAGAATCATCATCATCATATTCTGATATTTTGATCAGTATGTCATCATCATCACATACTGATCATCATCATCGTCACACTCTGATCTTTCGATCAATACATCATCATCATCATATTCTTGATCGTTCGATCCGTACATCATCATCATACTCTGATATTTTGATCAGTACATCATCATCATCATAAAAACATCATCATCATGAAAACATCAACATCATCAAAACATCATTATGATAAAACCATTCAACATCATCAAAATATCATCATCATCACACTCTGATCTTTCGATCAGTACATCATCATCATCATAAAATCATTATCATCAAAACATCAACATCATCATCATCAAAACATCAACATGATCCTTCCTTTCAGAATTACGGGATCAACATGTCTGTGGTACTCTGACGATCCTTCCTGTCGGAATTACGGGATTTAGGTCTTTATGGAGTTACTAACGATCCTTCCTTTCAGAATTACGGGATCAACACATTTGTGGAGCTCAGACGATCCTTCGTTTCAGAATTACGGGTTCAAGTCTTTACGGAGCTACTAACAATCCTTCCTTTCGGAATTACGGGATTTAGGTCTTTACGGAGTTGCTAACGATCCTTCCTTTCGGAATTACGGGATCAACACATTTGTGGAACTCAGACAATCCTTCCTATTGGAATTACGGGATCAATTCAATGATCCTTCCTTTCGGAATTACGGGATTTAGGTCTTTACGGAGTTACTAATGCTCCTTCCTTTCAGAATTACGGGATCAACACATCTGTGGAACTCAGACAATCCTTCCTGTTGGAATTACGGGATCAAGTCTTTACGGAGCTACCAACGATCCTTCCTTTCGGAATTACGGGATTTAGGTATTTACAGAGTTACTAATGATCCTTCCTTTCAGAATTACGGGATCAACACATCTGTGGAACTCAGACAATCATTCCTATTGGAATTACGGGATCAATTCAATGATCCTTCCTTTCGGAATTACGGGATTTAGGTCTTTACGGAGTTACTAACGATCCTTCCTTTCGGAATTACGGGGTCAACACATCTGTGGAACTCAGACAATCCTTCCTATTGGAATTACGGGATCAATTCAATGATTCTTCCTTTCAGAATTACGGGATTTAGGTCTTTACGGAGTTACTAACGATCCTTCCTTTCGGAATTACGGGATCAACACAGTTGTGGAACTCAGACAATCATTCCTATTGGAATTACGGGATTTAGGTCTTTACGGAGTTACTAACGATCCTTCCTTTCGGAATTACGGGATCAACACAGTTGTGGAACTCAGACAATCATTCCTATTGGAATTACGGGATCAACACACGTTCTCGAGTACCGAAGTCACCGGATCTATTCTGAACCAAGGTTCAAGGATGATACAATCCTACTACCTTCTTGATGACCAAAGTTCACCGGATCCGTTCTGAACCAAAGTTCAAGGATGATACAATCCTGCCACCTTCTCGATGACCGAAGTTCACCGGATCCATTCTGAACCGAAGTTCAAGGATGATACAAGCCTGCCCCCTTCTCGATGACCGAAGTTCACCGGATCCATTCTGAACCAAAGTTCAAGGAGGATACAATCCTGCCTCCTTCTCGATGACCGAAGTTCACCGGATCCATTCTGAACCGAAGTTCAAGGATGATACAATCCTGCTACATTCTCGATGACCGAGGTCACCGGATCACTTCTGGACATATGTCCCAGGATGATACAATCCCTCTTCATTCTCGAAGACCGAGGTCTCCCGAT
>LPNX011073117.1:0-42282 GCA_001517045.1 Pseudotsuga menziesii | reverse complement strand
GTAGTCACTCCCCCTGAAGTGGAGTATTATCTTCCTTCTTCATTCTGTATAGGTGATTCTATGCTTGATATATACTAGTCAATAGAGTATGCCATGTCATAGTCTATTCTTTCTGAGGCAAATCATGATTCTTGCTTTGTACACTTGTTCTTCCAGATCCATGTGGAAGATACTACGTACTTCCCTTTATGTCTCGAAATCATATCATATACATCATTCCCCATAATCAACTGTTATTCTTTGATCATAGCTTCTTTCATAGCATTTTTTTCTTCATCTTGAGTTATCTCTCATACCCATGGTGGTCTTCATCCTTCGAGGTGGATCTACCGCTCTTTGAAGCTCTTTCTTTCGTCATAGTGTCTCTGACCCTGGGAGCTTCAGATTCATGTTTATTGAATTGTCATCATTTGTTCTTTGGAACAAGTCTCATCCTTCTTTTCTTTTAGGAGGTTGTACAGGACCTTTCCTACAATTCAAATGCACCAGTTGCATGGTTAGAACTACATATGCATAACGACAAATTCTTATGCATCATGCAACTATTTAGCCAATACAACATTCATCCATATCTCACAGAAACTTTCTATATGCCTTCCATCTCTACCATGACATCATTCTAGATAAGTAACAATGGAGATTTGTATAGAACCATGAGCTACTTACCCATCACATGCATGCAAACAACACATCAACTAAATATAATCAAATGCATAACAAAACAATATCATTAAATGACAATTGAATACTTATCTTTTGTTTGTTTCATGGGTAGACTCATTCTTGATCATTCTGCTTCATCATCTTCTTCATCCATGAAATCATCATTTCTTATCCAAATGATAAAATGGATAAGAGGTTCGTCAAGAATTGAGTTCTTCATATTCCTCATCGCTTGAGAGATCTTCTTTGAATGGTGAGAGCTTGATCTTCAATTTGCTCCCATCTTTCTTCTTCTGTTCTTATGAGACGAGCTTCTTCTTCTTCCTAGAGTCAACTGAAAGTAATCACTTCCTTTTGGCACAGATTCCTCACATGAATGAATCCCATGATCATGGGAGGCCATTCTCTGCTTCTTCTTCTACCGCTTCAAGATGTTATGCATTCTGGATCTTCACATTCTTCAACTGTTTTCTCAAATCCATCTTTTGAATTATGTTCTTATCTTCAAATAGCTTGATCAAGGAATCAAACATCTTCGGTGTCTTTAAGGAAGACACTTGTTATACAAGTTGATCCGTGATTGAATCAACAATGATCTTCTTGGCCTTGATCAAGTTCTTCTTGTGTAAGGCTTTGAGGCTCATCTCCCTTTAGAACTGGAACCTCTCTACTCATGTAGGTGTCCAATTCATTTTCTTCATAGAGATCAAATACTTCCATGCTTGGAAGTTTTCAACTTCACCAAGCTTATCATCAAGCTGATGTGATATATGACTTTGAAATGAGAACCTCAAATGTAAATAGCAAAAGATTAGATCTTACCGATTTGAAGTGTCCGTCCTGCTTCCAGAGCGGGCTGATCTAGGGTTTGTTAGAGAAACCCTAATTTTCAAAACTTCGAATCTTTCAGATTTGATTGGTTAGAAAGATAGATCTCTTCAAATGGAGTGGTCCAATGTACTCCTTTTCTGAAAACAGTGGAGGGAAGCTCCGGGAACAGGAATCCCTAGTTTTCCAATTTCTTCTGCAGAAATGCCTGTTACTGTTTCTGTGATATCTCCGAAATTACTGCTCCTCTGTGTCTGAAATTTCACACTGAGGTAACCTCGCATGTCCCTGATCCAACACCATAGGTTTCATTAGAATTGGTTTCACCAACTGGGATTTATGATCATTTGCCCAAGTTGACCTGTTACAGGACTGTTTAGAACACTGAAGTTGTACGGCATGCCACATGTCACTGGTTCATCTTCAGCTTCGGAAATTCGGACCACAGAAAGTATAGTCCATGCTCTTTCTGGAACATCTTCAGGAATTCCATTTAGACCTCTGTAGCCCACGCTACAGCAATTCTCCCCAGGTGTCCTGTTTAGGGATGAATTCTGGAAGAGGCTGGAACCCTAACTTGGAGGGATCATATCTCCCAGAATATAGCGAATCTGAGGCTGAATTTTGGACACCGTATAAATCAGGATTTTATCTTCGCCCTCTGCAATTGTCAATTCCTGAGCCTTCGCCAATCTCAAGATATAGCGAATGTACCAAAACTTAGTAGTTTTAGTATTTAGGGTTTTTCCAGATTAGGGTCAAACTAGGGTTTGACTTTCCCAGAGTTTCACCCAACCAAATTTCTTGATCCAGGTCTCTAAACTTCGATTTTGATGAGGAGAACAATCCTATGCTAGGCTCACTCAAAAATTCTTCTTCTGTAGAAAGCCCTAATTTTCCGCACCAAAACTGAAAATGCTCGGAATCAAATTCTGCTTCGACAGAAAGATGCGCCCTTCAATGGAGAGTCAGTCTAGCCTTCTTTTGCTGATCGATAATGGATAGAGACCCAAAAAATAAGAAGCCCTAGATTCTTTAGCTGCACAATGTCTTCTTTCAGGGTGGCTCTGATACCATGTTAAATTTTCATATGTTAAGCTAGATCGTTAGTAATTCATTTCGATTTCATAACAAAAGCATATAAACAGGATCACTTCAAGATAGACAAGCACAACCATACAAAAGGAGAACACAAAGATTTATCCTGGGAAAACCCTAAAGGGAAAAACCCAACAAAAGCTTCCTCAATATAGATGCCCCAAAAGATAAAAGATAAAACCAACAAGGAGATCAAAGCCTGATCCTCCTCCTTCTCCAGCTACTTCTCTTCTCCACTAATACGCTACACAAGTGAGAGTGTGTGTGTCTCAAATGAGGAGCACCACACCTCTATTTATATTCATCCGTTCACTTGAATTAACTCATCTGACATGTAAGCTCGAGTTAATCATGTAGGCTCGAGTTACACATGTAGGCTCAAGTAACCACACTGGGGTGCTAATGACCCACCTTTACAAATAGAGGGGACAACCTCATGACTCTTATTAGTTCTTTCGATTAGAAGCATCGGGGTACAAGATAATACAAGTGGTTCTCCCGGTAGGACCATCGAGGACCACAAAAGATACATATAGAATATTCTTTGAAGTTACAATATTTCAACAATTAATGACTTTGATGTGGACCTTATATTGCGGTCCCCTCAATCATCAATAGCCAGCTCTAGCTCCATCAAGCCTTGATGTCGTCTCTTCTGCTCAGCATGAAACTTATTAGTTTCATGCATCTTTCTTGTACTTGCACCTTATTGTATATCTTCTCTTAGCTAAACACTTAGTTCTTTATCTCTTTCTGCTTTCAGTATTGATCTAGGAGTTTCTTTCGCACTCCCACATTGTATCTACACTGTTTGTAGTCTTTTAGTCCCATTGACCTACTTTTGTGGTCATTTGTTTTAGACAATAATAAAACTAGATTGTCTCATCTTATCTACCACCATAGTCTCGCATGTATTCTCTTCCATACCCCACTCCATACAGAAGTTTTCCAATGCCAACTAGTGTTTCTTTAAGTTGCATCAAGATTAGTGTAGGATTTTATTAGAATTCCTGCTATATTTTGTCGGCCCCCCAAAACCTCCTTTCCTTCACTCCTACGTTCCACCCATAGTTATAGAGAATGCCTAAAACAATAATTGCAACAAAAAGCAAAACCAACCCCAAGGAACCATGAGACCAGTGCTACTTTGAACAGCATAAAGACATGACCATCTAGTCATATAAACAAACTTTTAGATTATGCAATTATTGAAAAAAAGATAGATTTAACAAGAAAGAACAAGGGATAATTCAAATTCAAGTGAGAAATTTACATTGCTGTTATCACTCAACACTGGCATTGCAAACCCCAAGAAATAGAATACATACAAAATATCAAAATGATTGATAAATAACTGCATTAGAATCTAGAACTGGCTTCTTCACCTTACCCAGGTATTGCCAATCATGTGCCATACCTTGTTTACATCAATTGGAGGAACGTCTAAATAAGGAGCAAGCTCTTCAGCTGTGACAACTCCTCCATGTGAAGTAATGTACTCTCCAATCTGTAAAAAACTACCAATTAGGACATGCCTTACATACAAGACTCACAGCCTGAATTTATACAATGAAATATTGAATGCGAAGGTACATAAGAGATTGTGTCATTGGGGAACCCATGCTGCTGCTAAAGTTCCTTAACAATGGTTAAGAATTATATTTGTTGCCAAAGTTTTAAAATTCATATCCATTTTAGCTGCATGTGGAAAGGGTCAAGAAGATTGAGAGATGGAGGAAGTAGAAAATCAATTAAGGGCAGCATACTTAAAAAATAAATAAAGAGGCAGAAGAGTTGGAAAATCATTGAATTGTAAACACCTAGAAGAATGCAAGCAAAGAGAAGCACTAAAGAAATTATTGAATGTTCCCAACCATAAATAAGAAAAAGAAAAAAGAAAGATTTCTCCAACCATCTCCATATTTGTAGTTTTTTTCAAGTTCTCCATTTTTTCCAATATATGCAGAATTTTAACTGAAAAGGAATACCCTGCCGCACAGGCATTCTTCATGATGATACCATCCCCTCTTTGCACAAGTCATTCTTCCAAAAATTATGAGAAGTATTGAACTTTTTGTAAAAACAGATCAAATCACTTAATTAAATGTTTAATTTTCCAAGAAAGATGGCGCATTGTGTAACACCTTGCTAGCATTGCCCAAACAGTATAAGCTTCACTTTCAGCCACAATTGACCTTATATTGTGATTATTATTGTTTTTCTAGGTTTGGCTAAGGCTGACCTTGTACACGTAGGCTCATAACCCCTCTTGGAGAAAGTTCCCTATTCTTATGTTGTGTATAAATACATAACTCTGATTTGTAATTTATCATCGTGTGATTCTTTTCCACACTTAATAATGTAATTTGCCTAAGGGAACCTATCATGTGGTGCAATCTCTTGTGCTTGGGTTATTTCTCCCCCTAGGGCACTTGTTCTTCATTTCCTCTCTCTCTAGGGTTGCTCTCCTCTTGGCTGATTTCTCTTCGAGTGTTGCAATGCCCTTGCACTTGTTTGTTCTTCTCTTTATTGCAAAGTTTGGGTTTGTGTTGGTTCCGTTCGATTATCTAGCTATTTCATGTCAATCTCAACATGGTATCAAAACAGGCAAAATCTCACTTGCTCAATTCAGCATCTAATCTAAAGAGTTTTGACTAGTGGCGTCACTCAAGGCTTCTAAGTTCTCGGTGATTGCAGGACAAGGGTTTTTGGATCATCTCTTATTCTAGGCATTACTAGAACTTAAACCCAATAATCAATTTTTTGAATTTCAAGTTTCCTAGGGTTTGAACCCTACTTCAAAGCAAGTGCACATTTTCTAGGGTTTCCTAGGGTTTAGACCCTCCTTTATTGCCAATGCACTTTATCTAGGGTTTTTCCTAATATTTAAACCCTCCTTCAAGGCTAGTACACTTTTTAAGGGTTTCCTAGGGTTTAAACTCTCCTTCAAGACCAACGCTCTCTTCCTTCTTTTATTGTGCAGCAAAATGTGGCGCATTGCATATTTTTTCGGAGTTGGTACTGCTGCCTTGTAGACTTTTGAAAAGCATTGGACTGTAATATCCGTATCCAGATACTCTCAACGATTACTCATGTGAATAATCAACCAATAGAAAACAACTCCATATGGAAAGAATAAATAATATATAATATAAAATGATGAGATATATTTATATTACAATTTGATGGACCATTTAAACATGTTCTTATGTGCCTTTTCAATGGAAGGGTACGTCTCTATCATTTCGATTAATTATATATCAAATTTTTTTAATATTTTTTTAATTACTTTTATTTTATTATTTCAATACTTGTTTATTGATATAATTATATATTATTGTATTTGTTACATTGACTCTATTCCACTGAGGCCTCAATTCATAGGTTCAAAAGCACGGGCATCTCCGAGACAGTCCTGATCACCATCATGTGCCCATATGAGTCTATCCTTGGTCGTCTCAGTAGTATACACGAGATGTCCAACTTTATCTGGAAACCATTGGAGTTAAACAAGGATTACCCTATCTCCCACCGTTCTTGGTATCCCACCATTTTTGGTATCTATATTGATGAGTTGGAGTCCTTTTTGCATGATCATATCCAAGACGACAATGGTGCCACCTTCACGATGTCTTGATATTCGTCCTTCTCTTCGCAAATGATGTGGTCGTCTTGGCCTCATCTCCTGAGGGCATACAGAGACAGCTAGACACTCTTGCACTCTTTTGTGATCTTAGACAGTCAACAGTCAACTTGGGTAAAACCAAGGTTATGATCTTCAATGGGTCGAAGAAGGTATTCCTAGACCACCATTTCTTTTTTCGAGGAGATGAGATTAAGAACACCAGCAGCTAGACTTATTTGGGGGTAAAGTTTTTGAGACCTCGTTTCAGCGTGAGGCATGCTCTTCAACCATGGGTCAACAAAGGGTATGGGTCCCTCGCCGTCCTTGAGAAGCAGTGCTTTTGACACCACTTTCAGGACATCCCGCCCAAGATGTCCCTCATGGACACCCTTGTTTGAACCATAGTCTCTATGGATCAAAGGTTTGGGGCCCTAGCCTACCTGAGGTAAATTGGGCATCCTCAAAGAGAGTGCAAACACTTCTCCTACATCGCATCATTAGATGCAAGCAGACAGTATCTTAGCACATCATTCTCGCAGAGTTCGGTGCCCAACCCTCGCGACTTGAGACTGTTTTTCTTCTTGTTTCACTTCTACACAGCCTCCAGAGTTTTGTCAACTCAGCAAATGGTTGAGACCAATATCCATACTTAGCATACCGATCATCGAAGTCCATTTCTCTATCTAGTCCTCCTGGTAGTACCAAATGTTGGTTTGCAGCAGTTTCAAGTTTTTTGGGGTATGTTGTTGTTTTGGTAGATTGTCTTCCCCCTTTTAGATACTCCCTAGACGTGCCTGGCTACCTTTTACCTACTTGGTAGGATATAAACATGATCATCCTAGATGACATTTATAGGCGATTTGTGTAGGTCACTTGGACTAACCCTAGAGAGGGTTATATCCAAAGATGGCCTTCTATGCTAACTTGCTAAGAACTTTATTGAGGTGAGGAAGGAACTCATCATCCAACACCCATATACATTTTATCATCAAGCACACTCTCTATGTCCCTTTGGGCCAATTACGGGTGGGCTCACAAACACGTCTGGTCGAGACAGAGCATCTAACTCTTTGTGAAAATAGGATTTTCAAACGATGTCATCTTCACAAGCCCGAGACAGAGGAGCACATCATCTTTCTTTACCCTGCCTACTTTGTGATCCGTGGATGGTTCCATTGTTTATTCAGAGGATCCCAAATCCTCACCAGTTTCTTCAAGTACCCTGATCAAGGATGCTTGGCCCTTACTTACAAAAGGCCCTATGGCTCCGAGCTCACACTCTCCAATCTCATGCTAGACCAGATTCCATCCATTGTATCAATTCCTTCTTTCCAATGCTCCCTTCAGGTAGGGGCAATAAGAGACAACCCGATACAAGCATGGCACAAGACACTCGATCGGTGCAGACCCTTGGGAGCATCCCCTAGTCCTAGAGCTCCCAAAACTCCCAAAGTTCTCAACGATACAGCCAGACTAGATCCAATGCTAACAAGCATATGAGATCCTCTAGGCATCAGTGGTGGGGCACTTCCTCCAACATTTAGCATAGTAGGTGCTTTCAGTCTTACACCAAACACTCCTCAGGTCATCATTCTATAATGAGTTTCCTTCATTCAGCCTCGAATGTTAGGAGAGATGAGCCTATTCTGTCAGAGGCAATCTCAGTCTTCCACTAGACCCTCCTCTGGTCATCACTATATTGAGTTTCCTTCATTCGGCCTCGAATGTTAAGAGAGATGGCTCTATTCCATGACAAACCTATTGTCACATCCATAGTAGCAGGGGCTACCATGATTTCAGAGCGGTCTTGAGCATATTCATGAGCCAGCCCTTTGTCATGTTATACATGAGATCAGCAATTGATGAGCATTTTGATGAGGATCACTCGTATTCGGTGGACCCAAAGAATACACATTTTCAATTCCATGCCATGAATGAGCCTCATGACCCCAGATTTGATGACTAAGTTGGCCATTCTTTACTATTCAGAGCATATATGATGACGGTCCCCATGGTATATAGCAGCAGTGTTTCAGTGCCATTCAGATGTTACAGATCAGATGTAGGTATATGTCCTAACTTATATATAGATTGAGCACTTAGATTATTAAGGTGCTCCTTTACCTATTTTAGTACCTTGACTCGATTTATGGTGGTTATACATTGGCAATATTCTACCTTGCTCTTATTGTTGGTCTAGAGTTGAAGTGATTTAGATGCTTTATTCAGGAAATTCTTGTGTATACTCAATGGCCATTTGTAATGTCCCCTTCCAACTAAACCACCCTGAGAAAACCCGTTAACCTATCTTATTCCCATAGGTTGGAGCAGGTACTGACAGTCAGGGAATCAACTGAAGACTGATGCCATCTACAAAAAATCTAGGGCATCAATATTATATCACCATTGGGTCGAAGAGGGCCACCGGCATGCATGACATCTAAGCATTATTTAATGATGCATGCACCCGATTAAGTCTCCATGCGCATGCATGCAAGTCAACTGCAAACTAGAAGTTAAAGTGACCTAATTAGGTCAAAAGTTAGGGTTTTCGCAGTTGAAAGTTGTAAAAGAGAGATAAAGTGAATGGAGACTTTACTTTTGATTATTATATGATTTTGGAGCTCTTGAGTAGTAGCACAGCGTGCGGCCACAGCAGTTGGGGTTGAAGACGGCATCTTCAGCTAACAGGGTTTCGGCATTGAGATATCTACCCTAGTCTCATCTAGGGTAAACCATCCAGGTTCACCATCGGCTCTTCAATTTATTCATTCCTTTACAGTTATCTAGTATCCATCAAAGATTGTTTGCAAGGGCACGTGTGCAGCTGTAAGGGGGTTTTAGCTGGAAAACCCCAAATCATTCGATGGGTCCTCAAATCTCAGTTTACCTTCAAAACCCAGGCCCCATTCTCATCATCAATATCATACTCCAGTACCCGGTGATTATCAGATCCGGTCTTGCTCATCCGAAGCAATTATCGGCAATTTTGGGATCGGGGGGGGCGTGAGCAGCTAAACCTCTAGATTAATTCGCTAGCCTGCCTAGAGACCTCAGAACTTCTGCATGTGTCAGGCATCCTCTCCGACACAGGAAGACTACCACTCTTGCAAATTCTCAGCTTCAACGGACACCTCCTTCACTGAAAACGTCACCCCTTAGCTGATATTGGGTTCGTGCTGCTGGGGTATCACCGGAGACAAAAGGTACCAGTTCATCTCCAGCTCAGCTCTTGATGCATGCATATTCTCTTAGGAGAATTTCAGCCAGCTTATTAGTGGTAAGTGTTGCATTCTATCCTGCAAACCCTAACCCTAATTTCAGCTATAAAATAGAGAATTTTTGCATGGCAGTTTGCATGCCCGGCTATTTCAATAACTTTGCATAGAAATAGAAAATATCAGTATTTGGGATATTACAGTGGTATCAGAGGATGTTCCTTGCCAGCTGTGGGCTTGAACATGAGAAGTAGATGAATACAGAAGAGGATACTTTTGTAACCTATAGGAAAAGAAAGGGTAGGTACACGGAGGACTTTGAGGATATCCAACTAGAAGATACCAACTTAGAGATGAACCCAACAAGTATACACTTTGACAGGGGAAAAGGAGCGGGAGAAGATGAGGACAAGATGGAGTTTTACAACCTAGTATCTGCATTGCAAGACTTAGCCAAAGGGCAAAAGGATGTACTTAATTCAATCAACAAATTATCGGCGAAACCAGAACCAGGTAACAACAGTACACCTCCTTCACCGGTAGATAGAGGGTCTACAAGCAGCAGTGGGAAGGTTGCATACACCAATATACAGAATACACCCCACATATATACCAGACCTTCCAACACGCCTTCTATGCCTCACTTCTTGGCAGATATAGTAGGAGGTCTAGTCATGCAGGTAGAGCCTAGCGAACCCTTTGGGGCTTATTTGCAGGAATACAGGGACTTAGGAGATAAATTCCATTCAGCGATGACTTTCTCAGATTTTTGCAACATGAAAAGCAGGAACAGGCGGAGAGGATTCAATAGAGCATTCAATCATAATTTTGAGCTGCAACGCACATTGGGGAGACTGACTATCCCCAACTTTGATGGGACATCCAGTTGTTCAGCCAGGATTTGGGTACAGAAGTTAGACACCTACTTCCAACTTAACCCCATGACAAAGACAAATGCAATCAAGTTGGCTACTTTACATTTAGACGAGAAAGCACATGAATGGTGGTACCACGGACTGGTGACATTGGGTCACAACACTATTACTTCCTATAGTGACTTCACTCAAAGGCTCATGGAACGCTTTGATAAGAAGGACCCAGAGATTCATTTCAGGGATCTTGCGCAGCTCAAGCAGACAGGCAGTGTCGAGACATTTATATCCGAATTTCAGAGAGTTTCAGTTACGGTATCTGACATATCAGAGAGTCGGTTGATTATGCTATTTACGGAGGCACTATCCGAGCCACTCCGCAGATGGGTGAAGGCCTATAGGCCAATTACCTTGCAAGATGCTATCAGTAGGACTCTGGACCTACAAGATTCTGTACCAAAGACCAAGCAGCCACAAAAAACTACCAGTCTCCCGAAAAACAAGGAAAAACCTACCCATCTTCCAGAAAATAGGGAAAGGATAATCCCACAAAGGGAATGGTTGAACGAGGACACACGACGAGACTTGAGAAGGAAGAACTTATGTTTTGCTTGCAAAGAACCTTGGGTACCAAGCCACAGATGTATGGGTAAAGCGAAAGTACACCTCATTGAGGTACTTCCAGATAGCAGTGAGGAAGACGAGCCGGAGCAGAGACCGGATGGAGAACTACACAGTACAAAATTGGAACAATTGCCACAAAGGGCCACTATTGCTACCATCACAAGAGTCCCCACCTTCCATACTATCAGGATCAGGGGAAGTATCCAGGGACAGCGTGCCATTGCTTTGATTGATGGTGGGGCCACCGACAACTTTATAGATGCCTCTTGGGTAGAGAGGAAAAGACTTCCCACTGAGGACTTTGAGGGCTTTACCGTTGTCATGGCTAGCAATCACAGGATGAAATGCACACAGAGGATACCTCAGTGACAGGTACAGCTTGGGAATTATACATTGGTGGACAACTTTTATGTGGTAGATGTACCAGACACGAGCATTGTTTTGGGAGTACAATGGTTGTACTCAATTGGGAAATACTCAACCAACTACCAAACATTAGAGATGGAGTTCCTGGCACCAGATGGGAAGAGGGTAGTCTTATGGGGAATGCCCAATGAAGCTTCAGGGTCAACCACAGCAAAGGGGATGACCACCATATTCAGGCATGAGGACAATACTCTCACAAGGAAATGGCCAACTCCAACACATAAGAAGTCAAGGAAGGAACAGTGGTGTGCGAAGGGCATTCTGGATAGACCTCCAGACAAAGGTAGGATGAGCCCTAGGGCATTTGGACAAGGAAACAAAACTAGCATGTTCGATCCTCACAGGTATCCCAGAAGATACAAGGAGGGGATACAAAGCAGGGGTGAAAAGAAACACCAATTCGAAGGAAAAGAAGGGCCATCCAGCAACGGAATAAATCGGTTGATAAAAATGGACAAGAAGAGACAGGGACAATTGATTCGACATATTGGTCGGAGATTGCTTGAGGACAAGCAAATTCGAGAGGGGAGGACTGTAATGTCCCCTTCCAACTAAACCACCCTAAGAACACCCATTAACCTATCTTATTCCCATAGGTTCGAGCGGATACTGACAATTAGGATATCAACTGAAGACTGATCCCATCTACAAAAAATCTAGGGCATCAATATTATATCACCATTGGGTCGAAGAGGGCCACCAGAGCCAAAGGCCACTGTCATGCATGACATCTAAGCATTATTTAATGATGCATGCACTCGATTAAGTCTCCATGCACATGCATGCAAGTCAACTACAAATTAGAAGTTAAAGTGACCTAATTAGGTCAAAAGTTAGGGTTTTCGCAGTTGAAAGTTATAAAAAAAGATAAAGTGAATGGAGAATTTACTTTTGATTATTATATGATTTTGGAGCTCTTGAGCACCAACACAGCGTGCGGCCACAGTAGTCGGGGTTGAAGACAATGTCTTCAGCTAACGGGGTTTCGGTAGTGAGATATCTACCCTGGTCTCATCCAAGGTAAACCATCCAGGTTCACCATCGACTCTTCAATTTATTCATTCCTTTACAGTTATCCAGTATCCATCAGAGATTGTTTGCAGGGGCACGTGTGCAGCCGTAAGGGGGTTTTATCTGGAAAACCCCAAATCATTCGATGGGTCCTCAAATCTCTGTTTACCTTCAGAACCCAGGCACCATTCTCATCATCAGTATCATACTCTAGTACCCGGTGATTATCAGATCCGGTCTTGCTCATCGGGAGCAGTTATCAGCAATTTTGGGATCAGGGGGGGGGAGTTAGCAGCTAAACCTCCAGATCAATTCGCTAGCCAGCATAGAGACCTCAGAACTTCCGCCTGTGTCAAGCATCCTCTCTGACACGGGAAGACTACCACTCCTGCAATTCTCAGCTTCAACGAACACCTCCTTCACTGAAAACGTCACCCTTAGCTGATTTTGGATTCATGCTGCTGGGGTATCACCAAAAGCAGAAGGTACCAGTTCATCTCCAGATCGGCTCTTGATGCATGCATATTCTCTCAAGAGTATTTCAGCCACCTTATCAGTGGTAAGTGTTACATTCTATCCTGCAAACCCTAATCCTAATTTCAACTATAAAATAGGGAATTTTTGCATGGCAGTTTGCATGCCCGGCTATTTCAATAATTTTGCATAGAAATAGAAAATATCAGTATTTGGTATATTACACCATTCCCTTTCATAATATGGACTTGGTCATTTCCGATAATAATTCTGCTTGCTAGTCATGGCATCATCCTATCACTTTCCTCACCCATCTATTATCTTTCGCATTTGGTTCTAACCTTGCCTTACATTTTGACTAGTGACATTGAATATTTCCTCCGCATAAACCCCTGTGTTGGATAAATTCCATGTTTATCTTGTGTCTCAATGTTGGTTTGTGTGATTCTAGTCACAGGGATTGTCATCCTCTAGTCCTTGAAAACAAGTAGTCTTAACAAAAGTGTCTTTAGACAATAAGGCATTGAAACTTAAATGTTATATTTGAATGGATGGCTAATCAGCAAAAACAATGTTTTTAAACACCACTGCTAATAAAGTTAAAAGTTAATCAGTTGCCAAGAGACGAGCACTCATCCTTTGTATGATATGAGGTTGTTTGCCCCACAGGGCAACAGGGTGGTCACTCCATCGCACCTATGGACGGTGGCGTGCAATGGAGGTCATACCGAGTCATTATCTGACGCTCGCTAGTCTATTCAGGGCACCTGCTCTTAATGGCTAGTTAATCAAAAAGTTAAAGTTCTAAAGTGTTCAAAGCTGACCATGAACAAATGCAATAAAGGTTGTTTGTCTAGAGTCTACAAAAACATTCTCATCATTCCACCCATTTGTGAGACACCACCATCCCCTAGTGTCCATCTATTCCAGCATATGTATAGTGTGGATCCCCTTTGTCCTTCATCTGAGATGGTCACAGTGTTGCGATTGTCAAGTCAGTCCCTTAGCCTAACCTTTTTTCTCCCACTCTCACCCATAACTAGCAAAATGGTCAAGTCTATAAATGAGTATACACTTGAGGCTCTTGTTTGTTGTGACTGATTACTTTGATTTGGACTTGTTATTGATGTTTTATATTTGTGATCGTAAGTTAAAAGCCACTTTATACTTTCGTCTTGCTACTAACATAATTAAGCAAGCCTACTTTTTCGATTTGTACTTGCAGCATCAGTGATTTTCAGTTGGGTCATTATTTTGTTCGTTCTTGACCTAGTCAACTTAGTTTGATCAAGTCAACAACAAGTTCCAGGATGAGTTTGGACCACAGGCTTTGATATTGATTATTTATGGCCTATCAGTGTTCATTAGATGACTGCATGCTACAGATGGTGGTTTCTTATGATGGCTTACATTATTTTTATGCTTCTCGGCATTTATAGCCTATATTTTATTATTATTTGGTCATAGATGGACCTTATAACTTGACGGACATATAGAGTATGAGTACTCATTCCTAGTTGATTTGGATATTCTGAGTCCATTGGTACACTTAGTTTTCAGTTTCGGACACAAGTATTGGATATTATGGTCAGTTCATCATCCAATTTGTAATATCCCAAATCCCAATATTTTCTAATTCTAAGCAAATACGCTGATACAACTGGGCATGCAAACTACCATGCAAAAATCCCTATTTTATAGCAAAAATTACGGTTAGGGTTTGTGGGATAGAATGAACACTTACCACTGATAAGATGGCTGGACTGCTCCTGAGAGAGTATGCATGCATCAAGAGCTGAATCGGAGATGAACTGATATCTTCTGCTTCCAGTGAAACCCCAGCAGCACAGACCCCAAATCAGCTAAGGGTGACGTTTTCAGTGAAGGAGGTGTCTAATGAAGCTGCTAATTTGCAGGACTGATAGCCTTCTCGTGCCGGAGAGAATGCCTGGCACCTGCGGAAGTTCTGAGGTCTCTAGGAAGGCTAGCGAATTGTTCTAGAGGTACAGCTGCTCACGCCCCCCTGATCCCGAAATCGCTGATAACTACTCAAGATGAGCACGATCGGACCTGATAATCACCGGGTACTGGAGTAAGATGTCGTTGATGAGAATTGTGCCTGCGTTGTGAAGTAAAACTGAGATCTGAAGACCCAGCGAATGATTAGGGCTTTCTGGCTGAAAACCCCTTACGGCTGCACACATGCCCCTGCAACAATCTCTGCAATATACTAAATAACTATGAATGAATGGAAGAGCAAATGGTGAACCTGTATGGCTTACCCTGAATGAGACTAGGGCAGATATCTCACTGCCAAAACCCTGCTAGCTGAAGACGTCGTCTCCAACCCCAACTGCGGTGCTGCACGCTGTGCTGCTATTCAAGAGCTCCAAAATAATAATCATCAAAAGTGAGTCTCCTTTCACTTTATCTTCCTTTTATAACTTTCAACTGCAAAAACCCTAATCTTTGACCTAATTAGGTCACTTTATTTTCTAATTTGCAGTTGACTTGCATGCATGCACATAGAGACTTAAATGAGTGCATGCATCATTAAATAATGCTTGGATGGCATGCATGATGGTGGCCTTTGGCCCCGGTGGCCCTTCTTGACCTAATGGTGATAACATGATGATACCCTAGATTTTCTATAGATAGCATCAGTCTTTAGATGATTCCCTAACTATCAGTAACCACTCGAACCCACAGGAATCACATAGGTTAGCGGTTTTGGTCCTCAATGCCTAATCAGATGAGAACATTACAGTCCTCCCCGCTTGAGATTGCTTGTTCTCAAGCAACTGCAAACTGGGATGCTGCAATCATGTTCACCTTCCCATGTGGCATCCTCTAGTGGTAGTTCCTTCCACTGAACCAAGTATTCCCTAATTACCCTGATCCTGAGTTTCCTTTCTCTAGTCTGTATGATCCGTTCAAGAATCAGTATCAACAATCCTTCATCATCTAAAGGAGGTAATTCTGTTGATGGAGGAATGTGTTGCCCAAGGGTATTTTTCAGGTTGGACACATGGAACACATTGTGAATTTTACTTTCCAGTGGTAGTTCTAGTTCATATGCCACCTCTCCCACCTTCCTGATTATTCTGTAGGGTCCATAAAAGCGAGGTTTTAATTGTTCTGCTCCTTTCTTCTTAAGCGAAGACTATCTGTAAGGTTGGAGCCTTAAGTATACCAAATCCCCTACCTCAAAGCTCCGCTCAATCCTGTTTTTGTCTGCATATAACTTCTGCTGATTCTGGGCTGTCTGTAAGTTTTCCTTCAATATTTTAAGAATATCTTGACTATCCTATATCCAATCCTTTGCCTTAGGAGCCCTACTGTCTCCAAATGCCAAATCTGCATAGTCCAAGGCCTCGTAGCCATATAATGCCTTAAAAGGAGTCATCCTAATAGACATGTGATAGGTAGTATTGTAGCAATACTCCCCTAAGTGTAGCCATTTGATCCAGGTTCGTTGTTGCCCTATTACGTAGTTCCTCAGATATCCTTCAATCCACTTGTTGACTATTTCAGTTTGTCCATCGCTCTGGGGATGATATCTCGTGTTGGTAGCCAGTTCAGTCCCCACTTATCTAAATAGTTCCTACCAGAAGGCACCTGTGAATCTGCTATCCCGATCACTGGCAATGGTCTTAGGTAACCCATGTAACTTGAAGACCTCCCTGAAGAATAACTCAGCTACTTGAGCTGCAGAGTAATCTGATGATATAGAAAAGAAATGTGCAAACTTGGTCAGTCTGTCAACTACTACATATAAAGAATCTCGCCCTTGGACCTTGGGCAATCCTGTAATGAAGTCCATAGAGACGCTTTCCCACTTCTGTTATGGAATTGGTAGTGGCTGAAGCAACCCTGCTGGATGGATGTTCTCAATCTTGTTCCGTTGACAAATGCTACATTCCTGTACGTGCTGCATAACTTCCCCCTTGAGGCCCTTCCAAGAGAACCTCTCTCGGATCTGTTTGTAGGTCTTCAAGAAACCCTGATGTCCTGATAATGGAGAGTCGTGCTGCCTGAATGATCTTTTTCCTCAATGTGGATTCTGAGACGAGGTATATCCTGTTCTTGTAATAGATGATGTCATCAACAATCCTGTACCTGTCATCCCGAATTTGTCCATCCAATAATTCGCAAGCGAATTTATTTTTGGAGTATTCTACTAAGATAAGTGCCCTCCAATCTGTGGATATACTCCTGAGAGATAGTGAGGCGAGATGCCTGGATAATGCATCAACTACTACATTATTCTTACCTTTTACATACTCGATCTCGAAATCGTAGGCTTGTACTTTGCTGACCCATTTCTGCTAGCGCTCATTCAGTTCCTTCTACTCCAAGAAATACTTGAGGCTGTTATGATCTGTTTTGATTTTGAACTTACTGCCCACTAGGTATTGTCTGAATTTCGTGAGAGCATGTAAGATGGCTAGCATCTCTTTGTCATATATGGAGTAGTGGCGCTCGTAGTTCTTCAATTTACGGCTCTCAAATGCAATAGGGTGATGATTTTGCATCAATACTACTCCTAACCCTTCCCCTGAGGCATCACATTCTACTACAAAGGGTTGTGAGAAGTTTGGTAATGCTAAAAATGGGCAGGAACTCATAATAACTTTCATCTCCTCGAAAGTTTTTTGTGCTAAGTCTGTCCAGGTGAATGCTCCCTTCTTTGTGAGATCTGTGAGCGGTGCTACAAATTGGGAGAATCCCTTAACGTACCGTCGGTAATAGTTGCACAGTCCTAAGAAACCTCTCAATTTTGTGACTGTTTTTGGCACGAGCCAATCTCTGATAGCTCGGATTTTCTCCATGTCAACCTGTACTCCTTCCTCATTGATTATGTGCCCTAAGTACCGCATTTCCTTCATGCCAAATTCACACTTGGACATCTTCGCGTAAAGCGAGTGTTCTTCTAGAATGCTCAGTACTTCCTCCAGGTGTTTCAAATGCTCTTCCCATGTTTTGCAATAAATCAGGATGTCATCAAAGAATACTAACAAAAACTTACGTAGCTGAACTCTGAAGGTATGGTTCATGCATGACTGGAAAGTGGTTGGAGCATTGGTAAGTCCGAAGGGCATGACCAAAAACTCATAGTGACCATAGTGACGGCGAAAAGTTGTTTTGGAGATGTCTTGGTCCCTTACTCTGATCTTATGGTACCCCAAGCAAAGATCAATCTTGGAGAAGTATTTGGCTCCCCGAAGTTCATCCATGAGCTCATCAATTCTAAGGATGGGATACCTGTTCTTAATGGTCTTTTTGTTGAGTGCTCCATAGTCGATGCACATTCGCAATGTACCATCCTTCTTCTTGACCAATACTACTGAGGATGCGAAGGGGCTAGAACTGGGCTAAATATATCCAAGCTCCAGTAATTCTTTGATTGTTTTCTCGATCTCATCCTTGTATCTTTTGGGATGTCGGTAAGGAGTGGTGATGACTGCTTGTGTCCCCTCCTCTAGCTCAATAATGTGTTCAAAGCCTCGGTCTGGCGGTCTACCTGATGGAAGGTCCCGAAAAAACTTTTCATGCTTCTGTAGCAAGGCCTGAATGTCACTTGGGTGTCGTGTGCTGGTTTCTGGGGGTTTCCTAAAGGTGACCAACATTCTGCAGCCCATTCTATATCATCCTGTCGGAGGATTGCCTCCATTCTCTGTGACGAGACCGGTTTTAAGGGCTAAGTGTTCATGCCCCTCAAAACGACCCGTTTGTCGTCTGGTCCCTGGAATTCCATTTCCATTGCCCTGTAGTCTGTAGTGTATTTCCCTATGGAATAAAGCCACTGAACACCCAATACTACATGAGTATCCAATACATCTACTACATAGAAGGAATCTGTCATCTAATAGTTACCTAAGGTGACATTCAATTTTGGAATCCAGTAGTTGTAGTCCATGCTAGAGTTCCCACTACTACTACAGTGAATCCTTCGAACTTCTCGGTCTGAATACCTCTCTTGGCTACCCAAGCGGAGTCAATGAAATTGTGGGTTGCTCCCCTATCAATCAATACTCCTACTCTGTGACCCTGTACTACTCCTCTGACCCTAAGAGTATGGAATCTTGGTACTCCAGATAATGTAGCAATGACTCCCTCTGGTGTATCACCCTGGTGTGATTCTTCCTCAGCTGCCCGTAGTTCTTCAGTGGCTTTCTGGTCATAGTCATCCTCATCAGTGTCCGAATATACCTCGATGTAGTGAGCCTTCGCCTTCCCTGCACACTTGTGTCCTAGTACCCATGGTTATTGACAAGTGAAACATAGTTTCTTCCTCCTCAAGTCTTTCCTAGTGTCCTCGTCTAACCATGTTTTCTTGGGAACATCCTGCTGGAAAGGTTTCTTGTCCTTGTCCCTAACAAGAAAGTTCGTTTTGAGCGAGAACCTGTTCTTGGGGACTGAATCCTGTAGATCTCTGGCTCTGCTAATGGCATCCTGCAGAGTAAGGGGTTTGTAGGCTTTCACCCATCCCCGTAGTGGCTCTGTTAGGGCCTCAGTGAATAACATGGTCAACCTGCTCTCTGACACATCTGTTACCATGACCGCTATTCTCTGGAATTCTAAGATGATGGCTTCTGCACTACCTGTCTGTTTGAGTTGAGCCAACTCCCTGAAATGTATCTCTAGATCCTTCCTGTCAAACCGCTTCATGAGCTTCTGAGTGAACTCATCGTAGGTGTGTATGGTGTTATGACCCAATGTCACCAATCCGTGGTACCACCACTTGTGAGCCTCTCCATTCAGGTGGAGTGTAGCCAATTTAATGGCATCTGTCTTTGTCATGGGATTGAATTGGAAATAGGTATCCAACTTTTGAACCCATATCCTCGCTGAACCTCCACGAGTCCCATCAAAGTTTGGGATGGTCAACCTGCCCAAGGTCTTCTGCAACTCATAGTTGTGATTGAATCCCTTGTTGAAATTCCTAGGCCTGTTCCTACTCTTCATGTTGCAAAAATCCGAAAAAGACATGGCAGCATGAAACTCATCCCCTAAGTCTCTATATTCCTGCAAATAAGCCCCAAAAGGTTCGCTAGGTTCTACCTACCTGACTGGACCACCTACTGTATCTGCCAAGAAGTGAGGCATGGTAGGCCAGTTGGAAGGTCTGTTATATATGTGCAGTGTATTTTGTATATTAGTGTACGCAACCTTTCCACTGCTGCTCGTAGATCATCGATCTACCGGCGAGGGAGGTGTACTGTTGATACCTATTTCTGGTTTCGCAGATAATCTGTTGATTGCATTGAGTACATCTTTTTGCCCTTTCGCTAAGTCTTGCAATGCAGATACTAAGTTGCGAAACTCCATCCTGTCCTCCTCTTCTCTCGTTTCTTTTCCCTTATCAGAGTGTATACCTGTTTGTTCCATGTCTGAGCTGATTTCCTCTAGTTGGATATCCTCAAATTCCCCTGTGTATCTACTCTTTCTTCTCCTATAGGTTACAAAAGGGTCTCCTTCTGTATTCATCTATGTCTCATTTCTTAAGCCCACAGCTGGCCAAGAAGATAGCTCTGATACCACTGTAATATCCCAGATCCGGATATTTTCTAATTCTAAGCAAATACGCTGATACAACCGGGCATGCAAAAATCCCTATTTTATAGCAAAAATTAGGGTTAGGGTTTGTGGGATAGAATGAACACTTACCATTGATAAGCTGGTTGGACTGGTCCTGAGAGAGTATGCATGCATCAAGAGCTGAATCGAAGATGAACTAATATCTTCTGCTTCCGGTGAAACCCCGGCAGCACGTACCCTAGATCAGCTAAGGGTGACGTTTTCAGTGAAGGAGGTGTCCGATGAAGCTGCTGATTTGCAGGACTGATAGCCTTCCCGTGCCGGAGAGAACGTCGGGCACCTGCGGAAGTTCTGAAGTCTCTAGGCAGGCTAGCGAATTGTTCTAGAGATGCAACTGCTCACGCCCCCCTGATCCCGAAATGGCTGATAACTGCTCAGGATGAGCACGATCGGATCTGATAATCACTGGGTACTGGAGTAAGATGTCGTTGATGAGAATGGTGCCTGGGTTGTGAAGTAAAACTGAGATCTAAAGACCCAGCGAATGATTAGGGCTCTTTGGCTGAAAACCCCTTACAGCTGCACAGGTGCCCCTGCAACAATCTCTGCAGTATACTGGATAACTATGAATGAATGGAAGAGCAAATGGTGAACCTGTATGGCTTACCTTGAATGAGACTAGGGCAGATATCTCACTGCCGAAACCCCACTAGCTGAAGACGCCCTCTCCAACCCCAACTGTTGTGCTGCATGTTGTGCTACTATTCAAGAGCTCCAAAATAATAATCCTCAAAAGTGAGTCTCCTTTCACTTTATCTTCCTTTTATAACTTTCAACTGCGAAAACCCTAATCTTTGACCTAATTAAGTCACTTTATTTTCTAATTTGCAGTTGACTTGCATGCATGCGCATGGAGACTTAAATGAGTGCATGCATCATTAAATAATGCTTAGATGGCATGCATGATGGTGGCCTTTGGCCCCGGTGGCCCTTCTTGACCTAATGGTGATAACATGATGATGCCCTAGATTTTCTATAGATGGCATCATTCTTTAGATGATTCCCTAACTGTCAGTAACCACTCGAACCCACAGGAATCACATAGGTTAGCGGTTTTGGTCCTCAATGCCTAATCAGATGAGGACATTACACAATTGTTGAGTGCCATATAAAATGGCATTTTTATTACTTACAGAAATATATTTTGTCCTCCTAGGACGCTATCAAAGGGCATATTGTTGCAACCACTGGTTCCTGCCATATTTCCATGTTCCCGGATTCATTTTTGGACTTATATTAGCTCCAAGAGTGGTCAGCAATGAGTTACAAGGTTTTTTATCTTCCAGGATGATGTTTCAGGCATATAAAAAGTTAAAGAATGGCTAGCAAGGAAATCGATTTGGCTTAGTGGGGCAAGGAAATTGGTATGAAATTGGCCCGAGGCATATTGTTGATGCATTCTACACCTTCTGGCATTACCTTCATCATTTATGGGGTCCACACATCCTCTTACACTCTTCATGGAGGCGTCTTCTATTGCATTAAGGGGCCACGTCCTGCCGACTTTAGTCACTTTATGGTTATATCTTATGTTTTGATGTTATATGTGGATTGCTAGTGAAGGCCTCTTCTACCTCCTAGCCCCACCATGATGTATTATGATGTACCTAGTGACTTTGTATGTCTTACGTCCCCCGTAGGGCATCATTGAGGGAGTGTACCCCCTTTCTTTTGAGTGATCCATGTACTATGTATCTGGCACTTTGTTAGTTGTTGATCTTGATGTATCATCTTTTGATCCTAGCCCTCCATCATTTTGGAGCTAGAGATTTTGATTAGAGAGTTCTATATATTTTAAACATCTCATTTGAAAAGGGACTTTTGGCTCTTGGATTTCTGGCAATAATAAAAATATTTTGAGAAAATCTTACGAAGCTTTGTCGAATGTTCTTGTGTGGGATTGGAAAGTCTTTCCTTTTGCATTCTTGTGGATCTATGATATTTCCATAACAATTTTTGCAGGGTTCGTGTGGATAGTGAAGGTAGTGATTTGATGGGGGCGTTATTGTGAGGAGACTCCATCTCTCTTCCTCAAATCGATGTCATCTCAAGGAGTATCTCTATTTTATCTCATCAATCGTTCAGATGTTGTTTGATTTGTCTTTCATTATCTCGTCTTTTTCCTGTGATTCGATTCTTACTTGTTGTAGATCGTTTTCGCAAGAGAGGGGCGCATTAGTCACTTGGAGAGCAAAACGCATTCACTGGATTTGGCATTGAACCCACTTGTAAATGCTTCAAACCAAAAGGATCATCATTGTACTGGGTGGTCGCAAGTATTTCCAAGTTTTTCTCACCTTGTTTTTGGCATTTCGGGATGTACTCCATTAGTCACTCTTTTACTTACAAAGGTAAAACCCTAGTTTTGTAGGTGTTATAGATCTGGCAATCATTCAAGCTTAAAAACTAAAACCCAAGTCTAAAATCACTAAAAACCTACTATGACCAAGTTTGAACCGAAACTGACTCCATTTACCCATATATTTAGCACTGGTCTTCTCTAAGCAATTCGCCCCCCTTAGGTTGTTGGTCATTTTTCCAGATCCGTCAATTGGGTGTTACTTGAACCCACTTAAACTGTCAAATCTTGAATCTGGTAACAAATCTCAAGTGTCTTCCATTAATCAAATCCTGGTTTGTGTCCATTTCACATTTCATTGGCTAAACCCTAGGTGGCACGATTTGGGTATTTCCCTAAGGCGCTTGATCTCCCTAGATCTAACATCTTAACTTTGTTATTGGGATTTAATCTTTCGGTTGAGCATTTTACATCGCTAAGGCCTCCTCAACCAAACCCTAATCTCTTGATCCCTTAATCTTTCCTTAGATCTAGGGTTTTCGCCATTCAAGGCATCTTTTATTTCATTTGGGTATACTTGGCTTGTTGTCTTGTTGGGACATTAGCCTTTATTGGCTATCTAGGGTCTCCCCCTTGATCTTGCTTGTAACTTGATCTAAAGTGACAAGAACTCGTCTGGTGTGACAACTACCTTATATTTGTAGTAGACGACACCTTTGCAGTGTCACTTGGTTAGCTGCTCACCTCTACCGTCTCGGATAGGATATGGGAGCTACACTTCGAGAACATCTTTTGACACCGTTCTGGGGGAGGTAGAGGCTTACCTCTGGTGTTTGTGAGCAGTTTACTTCACGTTTATCTTCCAATCATATCACATCTGGAGTTAAACTCAGTGACTGCATTTTATCTTTGCTTCATTTTACAGTCACTTATTTCTCTCTCATGTTTTACTTCCCCACCGACTTATCCTTTGATGATTAGGATCTCTCATTTCACCCGACGACTCCACAACGCGGCTCCACTAAGGAACAACCCCGTACTTTTCGACCTGATATCATGGATACATATTATGAAGATGATGATATGTATTATGCGACCATGAAAATGATGTATTTTGTATGTCAATTGTCATAATCCAACAACAAGAAGAAGATAATAGAGAAAGGGACAAACAATTTAGAAATATGATGAACAACGTATCTAACAGAGTTGCTCTTACAAACTCAAATCCCGCTAAATCTCAAAAACCCAACTTAAGTGAGTACCAACCGAGATTGCTTGAGCAATCTAATGATGAACCTACTCGAAAAATTACTCCTTATCAAGTTTTTCCCAAAAAGAAGGTTCCCAAAGTTTCTCAAAAGAACACTGCTAACCCTCGTAAGAATAAAAACCTTCTCGAGAATCAGAAGAGTCTTCCTAAGCATGTTCAATTGCAAAATTCAGGACCTCCAAAGGCCACCATGTGCATGAAGGACTGTGGTCCTGATACAACAAATACTTCTTTAGTAACAGATCAAAAGGGTAATGGGATATTGGAAACTAATGTGCATGGAAAATTGTCGAGTTTCCATACTTTGGTTCATTTTAAAGAGTTGGTCAAAATTCCCTCTGTTGAACATGATATCATGAAATTCCTTGGTTTAACAACAAATAATATCGATGATGGAAACCCTTATGGCATAAATATTGATGTTTCCAATTTCCTTGCCAAGTTCAATATGCCCATTCATTTTTCTGAAATATTAAAGTTACCTTCGATGTATGGAAGAGCTACAATTCATTTGGAGATTCCACCAAAACAAACTCTAACAAAACCAAAGGATCAACCCATTATGATTCAGAGTGTGGCAGTGGAATACTGGGTGGATACCCTCCTTTCTTTATAGCTTTGGAAGTAAATGGCTTAATTTTGCACAATTGCATGTTGGACTTTGGTGTGGAGGTAAATGTCATGCCCCTTAGAGTTATGGAACAACTAGAACTTGGCATAACCAAATCCTTCAAGAGCGTATGTGGGATGGAGTCCCGCCCAGTAGAAGCTAAAGGAGTTATTGAAAATTTGCAAGTGAGGCTAGGTGCATGCTTGAATATCGAGCTTCCCATAAATGTGTTGGTTTTAGACGTTCCTGATTCGTGGAGAATGTTATTGTCCCGGGAATTTGCTGCTAAACTTGGAGGTAGTATTCAGATTGACCTTACTTTCACCACCATCCTAACTAGGAAGGATTCGTACATCACTTTAATGAATGAACCCTCCACGCCAGAGCATGTAGCAACCCCAGAGCATCTGTTTAAGGAAGTTATGTTGTCTAGTGATGAAATTGGAAACTTAATGGTTCTGGCAAATTATTGGGAAGATATAAGACAACACCCTTTCCCTCATAGTCAAGTCTGGAATTTGTATTTTGACGGAGCTAGGTCGAGACATGGTTCTGGAGCTAGAGTGGTCTTGACCTCACCAGCTGGTAAAAAGACTTTATACGTTTTTCGACAAGAGTTCAACTGCACAAACAATGTAGTTTAGTATGAGGCTTTGCTTTTAGGATTGGAGAGTGCTCGAGAAAAGAACATTAAATCTATAAGTGTGATAGGTGATTCAGACCTTGTAGTGTCTCAAGTCAAAAATTAGTTTGCAGCTAAGAATAATAGACTTAGAGAATACAGGAATATTGTCTAGGATGCAATTGAAGTTTTTGACACTTTTCGTATTAGAGAGGTGCCCCGAGAAGAGAACACTCTTGCTGATGAGTTATCAGTTATCGTCTGCACTTTTGAGGTTTCAAAAAGTTTATCTCCACAAGAGTGCAAGGTTGAGGTCCTTTTTAGACCTTATGTTCCCAATAATCAAGACCATTGGAAAGTGTTTGAAGATGATGCTCAAATCATCAGATTCCTTAATGCTTCTCAGAGCCCAATGGTTAATTTTAAGGATCAATTAAAGGGAAGATTATCAACTGATGTTGACATCATGGAAGTCTCAATCCCATTAGAGAAAATTTTCAATTGAGATGACGAGAACGAAAGATTGAAAGTTTAATTCAGGATTATAAAGATGTTTTTGCATGGATGTATGATGATCTAAAAACATATGATCAATACGTTATTGAACACACAATTCCCCTGAAGGAAGGAGTTAAACCTTACCGACAAAAGCTTCATAACATGAATCCTGAATTGGCTCCCTTAGTAAAGAAAGAGATAGGAAAGATGTTGGCAACCGAAATTTTTAGACCTGTGAGACACACTACGTGGGTATCAAATCCTATAATAGTAAGAAAGAAAAATGGCGAGAATAGGATTTGTATAGATTTCAGAAATTTGAACCAGGCCTCATTAAAAGATAATTACCAATTGACTAATATGGAAAATCTTTTGCAAACTCTGACTAGTGCAGGTATGCTCTCCATGCTAGATGGATTCTCGAGGTACAACCAAGTTCAAATTAAGGAGGATCGAGGAAAAACAACTTTCACCACACCTTGGGGAACATACAAATAGATTAGCATGCCATTTGGTTTATTGAATGTTGGCTCGACATTCCCGAGAGCAATGAAGCATAGGTTTAGTGACCTCATTAGCAAGATTATTGCCATTTACCAGGATGAGTTAACTATATTTTCCATTGAGAGGAGTGATCATGTGGGCCATTTAAGGAAAATCTTCAATAGAGGTAGAAAATTTGGTATATCCTTAAACCCAAAGAAGTCCACATTTGGTATAGACGAGGGAATACTGTTGGGGCATATAGTATCCAAGGATGGAATTAGGATTGATCCTAAGCGGGTTCAAGCCAAAGTAGTCATTCCTTCCCCTCACAATGTTAGTACGTTATGATCATTCTTTGGAAAGATTTATTTTGTGAGACGATTCATTCCTAACCTAGCAGAACTAGCAAAGCCCTTAAATGTGCTTTTGAAGAAGGATGTCAAGTTTGTTAGGGATAAAGAGTATGCTTCTCCGTTCACCAAGTTAAAGAAAGCTATCTCCACTTCCCCTGTTTTGGTAAGTTCTTACTACAATAAAGGCTTCCTTATTGCAGAAGAACTGTGATGGCCATGAACAACCAATTGCTTTTATGAGTAAAAAAACTGAGAGATGTTGAATTAACTTATACCGCAACTGAGAAATAGGCTTATGCTTTTGTAAAGTCCTTGGAACCTTTTATGACATACATTGGGTACTAAAAGGTTATAGCTTATGTTCCATATCAAGTGGTTAAGGATGTCTCGTCTTAGCATGATGGAATTGGGGTTAGAGGACATTGGATATCCAAGATTCAAGAGTATGATTTAGAGATTAAGCATATCAAGATTGTTAAGGGACAAGACCTTGCTTAGCTCATTTCAGAAGGAAAACCACCAACATAAGCAAATCCAAAAGAAATGATGGTGTTATATATAGATGAACATGAATGGTATACTGATATCTTTTACTTGAAAATTTGAAGTGCCCAGACCACCTGGTTGACCATCAAAGAAGAGCCCTTAGATTGAAAGCATCTAAATATTATCTGACACAAGAAGGCCTGGGGTGGAAAAATCCTGATGAGATAATTCTAAAATGCGTAAATCCTGAAAGAGTCCCAAGAAATTATGAGAGAGTGGGAGTATGTGGTGGTCATTATGCTCCAAGGACTACCGCATCAAAAATCATGAGAGCAAGTTACTACTGGCCCACCTTGTTCAAGGATGTCCACGCTTTCGTGATAGTTTGCCAAGAATGTCAGTTCTTTTTTGGGAAGCCAAGATTGCTTGCATTGCCTTTATCCCCTATCATTGTAGAGGCTCTTTTTTAGCAGTGGGGAATGGATTTTGTAGGATCTTTCGATCAGAATTCAAGTAATGGATATAAGTATATTTTTGACATGTACAGACTATTTTACTCAATGGGTTGAGGTTGTCCCTCCTAAAGAGGCAACGACAGAAGTAATAGTGAAGTTCTTGGAAGAATACATAGTCTCTAGATATGGATGTCTCTAAGTCTCACTACAAATAATGCCAAAGCCTTCAGCAAGATTGAAATGTCTGATTCTGTGTAGATCATGGTATTGTTTAATCCCATTCCTCAAATTACTATCCTCAAGGAAACTGTCTGGCTGAATCCAATAACAAAAAACCGATGAGACTATTAAAAAGAATTGTTGGAGAAAACAAAAGGAGTTGGGATACCAAGCTGAAGAATGCTTTGTGGGAAGATAGAACAACGGTAAAAAGAACAACAGAAAAGGCCCCATTTGAATTAGTATATGAACAAATTGTAGGTTACCTGTCAGTCTTCAAATACCAGTATATGAGTTATTACATCAGTGCTCTTCTGATCAAGAGGCAATGCAATTGAGAATTGATGAATTGGTTGAGCTAGATGAGACACGAAGAGAGGCTTTCAATAGAATGGTTATAAAGCGTGAAAGGGTTAAAGGTACCTTTAATCAGAAGACTATAAGTGCTAAGTTTGGAATTGGGGATATAGTACTTCAGTGGGATAAAAATGAAGAGAAACCCGAAAATCACGGAAAGATGGACAAATTTTGGATGGGCCTTATCGAGTAGGACGGATTGCAAGAAAAGGATCGTTTTGGTTGGAGACTTTGGATGGAGACGAGTTAGAGTTTCCGGTAAATGGGCTATTACTTAAACATTATTTTCCGCCCACTGATGATATGACTTAGCAAGAGCTTTCCCACCTAGTAGATTAGAGTAGGAAGTTGAATAAGCTCCCTTGAGTAGTAGGTTTGAGTCTTTTTCTTTTTCCAAGTGTTGAGTGCTGAGTCTTTTGAGTCTTTGTCTTTCTTCTGTGTTTAGTCTTGTACACCATTGAGTCTGGACCTTGTACGCCATTGAGTCTGGACCTTTCTTTTCTAATGTTATTTGGTTAATAAATTTGCAACTGTTTAGGAGTTCTTAGATCAGATGTTTACTTTCAGCATTTTATTTCCAGCATTTCATTTTCAGTGTTTTATTTCAGTTTAGTTTTAGGCCATATGTACTGCTCGGGTCGTGTTCACCTTCACAATTTGAAGATGATGCAGATCATCGGGTGCATGTTCATTGATTGATGAGGACTGCTGCGAACCAGAGAATTCTGAGGTTCTCAAGCACTCTCCCCCTTAGAGAACTTGTCCCAGTTGGAGCCAAATGTTGTCATCCATAGTAGTTGGGATTACCATAATTTCAGAGGATTCTTAAACATATTCTTGAGCCAGACCTTTGCTATGTTACACATGAGATCAGCAATTGATAAGCATTTTGATGAGAATCATTCGTGCATTCAGTGGACTCAAAGCATACACATTTTCAGTTTCATGCCATGACTGAGCCTCATGACCCCAGATTTGATGACTGAGTTAGCCATTCGTTACTATTCTGAGCATATATGATGACAGTGCTTGCGCTATATAGCAGCAGTGTTCCAATGCCATTCAGATGTTACAGATCAGATGCAGGTATATGACTCGGCTTATATATGGTTTGTGCACTTGGATTATTGTGGTGCTCCTTTACTTATTTTAGTAGCTTGACTTGGTTTATGGTGGTTTTACATTGGCGATATTCTACCTTGCTCTTATTGTTCGTTTAGAGTTAAAGTGATTTAGTTGATTTATTCAAGAGGTTCTTGTGTATACTCATTGGCCATGCCCTTTCATAGTATGGACTTGGTCATTTCCCACAGGAATTATGCTCGCTAGTCATGGCATCATCCTATCACTTTCTTCACCCATTCGTTATCTTTCGCATTTGGTTATAACCTTGATTTGCATTTTGACTAATGACTATGAGGATTTCCCCTACCTATACCCTTGTGTTGGATAGATTCCATGTTTATATTGTGTGTCGATGTTGGTTTGTGTGATTCTCATCACAGTGATTCTCATCCTCTAGTCCTCAAAAACATGTAGTCTAACAAAAAAGTCTTTAGACATCAAGGCATCAGAACTTAAATGTTATATCTAAATGGAAGCCCAATCAACAAAAACAGTGTTTTTAAACATTACTGCAAATAAAGTTAAAAGCTATTCAATTGCCATCAAACAAGCACTCATACTTTGTATGATGTGAGGTTGTTTGCCCCCATAGGGCCCCAGTGTGGTCACTCAATCGCACCTATGGACAGTGGTGGGCAATGGAGGTCATACCGAGCCATTATCTGAGGCCCGCAAGGCTATTCACGGCCCCTGCTCTTAGAGGATGGCTAGTCAATCAAAAAGTTAAAGTTTAAATGTTAAAGTTCTAAAGTGTGCAAAGTTAACCATGAATAAATGCAATAAAGGTTGCTTGTCTAAAGTCTAGTGGAAACATTCTCATCATTCCACCCATTTGTGAGACACAACCATCCCCTAGTGTTCATCTATTCCAGCATATGTATAGTGTGGATCTCGTTTGTCCTTCATCTGAGATGGTCACAGTGTTCAGATTGTCAAGTCAGTCACTTAGCCTAACCTTTTTTCTACCACTCCCACCCATAACCACCAAAATGGTCAAGTCTATAAATAAGTATACACTTGAGGCCCTTGTTTGGAGTGACTGATTACTTTGATTTGGACTTGTTACTAATGTTTTATATTTGTGATCACCAGTTAAAAGCCACTTTATACTTTAGTCTTGCTACTAACATAATTAAGGAAGCATACTTTTTCCATTTGTACTTGCAACATCAGTGATTTTCAGTTGGATCATTATTTTGTTCATTCTTGACCTAGTAAACTTAGTTTGACCAAGTCAACAGCAAGTTACAGGATGAGTTTGGCCATCAGTGTTTGATATTGCTTATTTATGGCCTATCAATGTTCATTAGATGGCTTCATGCTGAAAATGGTGGTTTCTTATGATGGATTGCATTATTTTTATGATTATCAGCATTTACATGCCATATTTTTATTATTATCTAGGCATGGATGGATCTTTTGATGTATTTCTTGATGGACATATGGAGTATGAGTACTCATTCCTAGTTGATTTGGATATTCTGAGTTCATTGATACACTTAGTTTTCAGTTTCGGGCAGGGATATTGGCTATTATGGTCAGTTCATCATCCAATTGCTGAGTGCTATATAAAATGGCATTTTTATTACTTACAGAGATATATTTTGTTCTCCTAGGGCGCTGTCAGAGTGCATGTTGGTGTGCCCACTCGTTTTTACCATATTTCTATGTTCTCGGAATCATTTTTGTACTTAGATCAGCTCCAGGAGTGGCCAACAATGAGATATAGGCATTTTTATCTTCCAGGGTGATGTTTTGGGCATATTAAAAATTAAAGAATGGCTAGCAAGGAAATCGATTTGGCTTAGTTGGGTAAGGAAATGGTATGAAATTGGTCCAAGACATATTGTTGATGCATTCTACACCTTCTGGAATTATCTTCATCATTTATGGGGTCCACATGTTCTCTTACACTCTTCATGGGCGCGTCTTTTATTGTATTAAGGGGCCACATCCTAGTGACTTTAGTCACTTTTTGGTTATATCTTATGTTTTGATGTTATATGTGGGTCGCTATTGAAGGCTTCTTGTACCTCCTAGCCCCACCATGACGTATTATGATGTACCTAGTCACTCGTTATGTCTTACATCCCCCATAGGATGTCAGTGAGGGAGTGTGCCCCACTTCTTTTAAGTGATCAATGTACTATGTATCCGGCACTTTGTTAGGCGTTGATCTTGATGTATTATCTTTTGATCCTAGCCCTCCATCATTTTGGAGCTAGGGATTTTGATTAAAAAGTTCTATATATTTGGAAACTCTCTCATTTGTAAAGGGACTTTTGGCTCTTGGGTTTCTGGCAATAATAAAAATATTTTGAAAATTTCTTGTGAAGCTTTGTCGAATGTTCTTGTATGGGATTGGAAAGTATTTTCTTTTTGGCATTCTTGTGGATCTATGCTATTTCCATAACAATTTTTGCAGGGGCCATGTGGATAGTGAAGGAAGCAATTTGATGGGGCGCTATTGCGAGGAGACTACATCTCTCTTCCTCAAATCGATTTCATCTCAGGGAGTATCTCTATTGTATCTTGTTGATCATTTAGATGTTGTTTGATTTGTCTTTCATTATCTCGTTTTTTCATGTGATTCGATTCTTAGTTTGTGTAGATCGTTTTGGCAGGAGAGGGGCGCACTGGTCTCTTGGAGAGGAAGATGCATTCACTGGATTTGGCATTGAACCCGCTTGTAATTACTTCAAACCAAAAGGATCATCATCGTACTGGGCAGCCACAAGTATTTACAATTTTTTCTCACCTTATTTTTGGCATTTCAAGATTTATTCTATTAGTCACTCTTTTACTTTCAAACTTAAAACCCTAGTTTTATAAATCTGATAGATCTAGTGATTATTTGAGCTTATAAACCAAAACCCGAGTCTAAAATCACTGAAAAATTAAAACCTACTGAGACCATGTTTGAACCGTGTTATCACATATATAGTAGCCAGGCTACCATATTCTATTTTTCAGACACAGTACATTTTTCAGCTAGATCTCTTACATATGAGATGCTGAGATGAGCAGTTTTGATGGATCATTATTATATTAGTGGACAATTGTACTCTCCCATGTAAGGACTGAGTCTCAAGACACTCAGATTTGAGGACCGATGTAGCCATTTATGTCATTACAGAGCAGTCATTGATGCCCAGTTTTATATCAGTTCTTTCTCATTGGACAGATGGTGTCTCAGATGGATTATATTGCATGATTATGACTCATCCTTTTATATTGTGTTATGGTTATTATTGCTCTTATACTGATTTTTGTGACATGTATTAATTTGTGGTATCATGATCTGGCGGTCATAATTATATGGACTTGAATGTATTTTGTACTATGTATTGATGTCCCTACTTAGACTTGGAAGTTCCTGATCTATACTCATTGGTTTTACCCTCCTTAGGGAGAATAGAGGTAGTCATTCCCACCATTGTTTTGGCTTGCTAGTGTTCGCTCCATCATTCATTGTCTGCACCCATCTATTACCTTCCAGTTTAGTTTTCAACCCGACTGACTTCTTGACTTATGGCATGGAGGACCTTTTTCCCCGCTAGAACTTTTGTTGGACAAACCTCCCTGTTTATATTGTGTCTCAACTCTAAGTTGGTGACAAAACTTGCCTTTGGTGAGTTGGATTGTATGCCTAAATCATTCTGGTCGGTTGTCCCGATGTTTGGCACTATGCAGAACTCCCCTAGTCACTTGAAATGTTGTTGGCTAAAACTGAAAGCTCATGTACTACCTATATTGAAAATATTGAATATGCGCCCATGGAAAATGAAAATTATAAAACTGTGTTTCTTAACATATGTAAAGAGGGCAAGAGCAATGAAATGCTAAAATACTCCTTGAAGAGTATAAGAAAAGGTCCAAAAAAGGCAATGGTTAAAAATATGCTATATCCAAATATTGTTGACCTTATAAATATAAATATGTCCCGGATGAAAGTTGCGATTAGCTGTGCTTTTAAGCACTGGTGAAGTCCCAAAGGGTCATATAGGCCAAAAAGGCCGTGGAAATAAAATTGATGGTCCTAATGAACTTGGATCTAACTTGATGTAGTCATGATGCCTAAGTTGAATAAGCACTCTCTAAACAACTCACCCATTTGTAAGGCACTGCCATTCCTTGTGTTGTTGTTTGTCCGACATTGGTTATAGTGAGTATTCCCTTTCCATATCCAAAGTGTCATGATGTTAAGTAGGAAGTCATCCTTTGCCTTAGCCTTGTCAATTTCATCCTTCACCCTCCACTAGCAAATTGGCTACAACTATGAAATGAGTATAGTCCTGAAAGTCTAGTCTGAGTAATAATAAATAAAGCCTTATATATGTATTGGTTGATGTACCGCCAGTGAAATGACTGCTACTTGTTGTGATTGTTGCTTGAATGAGTTGTAGAGAATGTCTTAGCCTTTTAACACTTGCAGCAAATGGATGATAGTCTGAGTTATTATTGGTGTCTGATCATTCACAGATGGTTATATTGTTTATTGAATATGGTTGATGATCAGATAGAGACCTATGAGGGGTATGAGCATACACCTTAGATGGATTTGGACTCTCCGAGTCTAATGAGACAGTCTATTTCCAGTTCCGGGCACTTGCAGATATGATCAAGCTCATTCTGCCTCTCTGATGTAGTTTTTCTTCACAGGTTGATATGTCTGAGCAGGGAGGTGTTTTAGTTGGATCTCCTAGGGCGTTGTATGGGCATAGGGGTTGCAGCCACTTGTTTGTACCATAGTACCCCCATCCCAAAGAGCCTGGTGGGCTCAGTTTGACAACGCAGGCACCCTAGAAGACTGTTTTGGCAAGATCACGTTTCCCGAGGCAGATTAAAGAATGATTAATGGCTATTGAAGAAATCGATTTGGGCTACTGAGGCAAGGAAATGACATGGGATAAGTCACAATGATGAGAGTGATGTCCTCCACACCTTATCCAGCAGTTGCAGCACCTGACTGGGCCCACACCTATTTTTGGGCATTTTTATATTATTTTCTGGAGCTTTTGGGAGGCCCACAATTTCCTCAAGGAGGCAGAAAGTCAAAGAATTAAATTATTATATTATTTTATTGTGCCATAGCGACACCCAGAGGGAGTTAGTCAAACACTCCTTGGACCCACCATGTGCTTCATTTATTTCTTGTTGAGTGGATTACCCTCTTTATGGGTGTTTTAGTCCACTTTGGTACTTTATGGTTATACTGATGCATGTATTGTATGTTGAGCTCATCTCAACCATTGATTAGAACATTTCATCTTTTAATCTTAGCCACTCGTTTTGAAAGTGGTTAGGATTCGGTTATGATTGTGGTTCTCTCATTTCTATTTAAAGGAGAGAGCTTCTCATTTGTAAAGGGTCTTTGGCTCTTGGATTTGAATAATAAAAAGACTTCTACAAGCATTTCCAGGTAAGTCTCTTCTCTTCAGATCTCAATCCATTGTACCTTGCTTTACTTCAATTTTTCTGAAAACTCCTAAAATACTAAAAACCCTAAAAAGCACTAAATCTGGGAATCGTCTGATCTTTGGCCAAACCACTTCTGGGTTTCATAGATCGGGCCTCCCCTTCACTAAATCTACTACAACGCTGGTCAAATTCATGTTGGTTTGACCTAGATCTAATTTTTAGCCAGAAAACTGCATAAACCCCCACTGAAAATTTGACCTGCTAGTGTTTTGACTTTTTCTGATTTCTGACTTCACTGACGGATAGATCGGGTCCCACACAGTCCAAATCACCCTCAACGCTGTCTAGATTCTTGGCAATTTGACCTATATCTGAGTTTTTGACTGAAACAGCCCTAGCACCCTCACTGAAAACTGGACTTTTCCGGAATTGACATTCTCTGAAATCTGACAAGCTAGGCTAATAGATCAGGGCTTGAGCACTCCAGAACACCCCCAACGCTGAGCTAGTTCTTTCCAGGTGGCCCTAGATCTGAAAAACCGGTTTTCAACCCCTTAGCGCTCCTCATCAGATTTTGACTTTTCCAGATCTGATCTTTACTAAAATTTTCTGACTTGGGTTTGTAGATCAGGCTACCCTGATCTCATTTCCCCTCCAACGCTGAATTGATAGCCTCTTGGTGGCTCTAGAGCAATGTTATCAGAACCGGACCGGTCATCGAATCGACGAAGACCAAAATGTGAACCGGACCGGAACCGGCAAAAAACCAAGTAAAAAACCAGCTAACTAAAAAATACATAAAATATTCATATTTTGTAAAAAAACATATATATTCATGTGCATACATATGAATCCAAACCATTAATACAGAAATATGCAAAGTTTCTCATATATATAGCAAATATGGGTGCAAATATCCAAAATAGCACCTAGTGCAATACATCTCTGAGGTTCTGAACCAAAGTACATTAACAAAGAGGCTCCAAAGTACATCAGCAAAGTTTTATTTTCTGGGTTTTTTATAAAAAATTGAGTTTCGTGAGTCCCCAATCCAGACTGGCCAACCCTGTAAACCGGTCAGACCGGCCGGTTTTGTCGGTTCTGGTCCGGTTCCGATAACACTGCTCTAGAGCTGCAGATCTGCCTCTCCAAGCCCTAGCGCTAGCTACTGGTTTTCCTGTAACCTGAGTCTTTCGGGCCAAATCCTTTTTTGGGTCCATAGATCAGGGTATATCCCAGGTGGGTTCACTAAAACGTTGTGCTGATACTAACTCCATTGCCCAATGCACGAAAGGCACTGATCTCCTATCTCTAGCGCTAGCCCTAAATTGACCTCACTCCCATTCTCTTTGCCATCATTCATTGATAACTCAAGTTACCAATCTTTCACTGAGTCTTTCTCCTTGGTACTAGACAGTCCCAACTCTGTCCTTGCTTACCCTGTCACAGTTACGTTTCCTAAGACAGTGGTCATCCCTATCAGTTGCTAGTACCTAAACCCTAGAGCTAGGGTTTCCATTTACCTTACACCTTATGTACCTCAAAGCCCCATTTGATATGTTCTAGTGCCTAGTTCTAATCTCTCCTGTCGGGAGCAGATTCGAGTCTCCCCCGTTGTTGTCTTGGACTTAGATAACATAAAGTGAAGGCTGCCTTGGTTGGCGTGACAACCATCCATTTGGGAGTCTAGGCAGTGTTGGTTCCACCCCTTAGTTGCTTGCCCCTCTACCATCCATCCTGGATCCACCTCACACAGGCAACTACAAGTTTGGTGATAACAAACCAAAACCAACTCCATTTACCCATAGATTTATCAATAGTCTTCTCTAGGCAATTTTCCCTCCTTGGGTTGTTGGTCATTTTTCCATATGTATCAGTTGGGTGTTACTTGAACCCTCTTAAACCGTCAAATCTTGAATCAAGTAGCAAATCTCAAGTGTCTTCCATTAATCAAATCCTAGTTTGTGTCCATTTCTCATTTCATTGGCTAAACCCTAGGTCTATTAGGGTATTTCTCTAAGGCACTTGATCTCCCTAGATCTAACATCTTAACTTTACTATTGGGATTTAATCTTTCGGTTGAGCATTTTACATATCTAAAGCCTCCTCAACCATACCCTAATGTCTTGATCCCTTAGTCTTTCCTTAGATCCAGGGTTTCCACCATTCAAGGCATCTTTTATTTCATTTGGGTATACCTGGATTGTTGTCTTGTTTGGTCATTAGCCTTTATTGGCAATCTAGGGTCTCCCCTTGATCTTGCTTCTAGCTTGATCTAAAGGGACAAGAGCCCATCTGGTGTGACAACTATCTTGTATCTATAGTAGACGAGGCCCTTGCGGTGTCACTCAATTAGCTGCTCACCTCTACCGTCTTGGATAGGATACCTCTCGTGGCAACTACACTATGAGTGATGTCAAGACCTACCTCGTTCCTTTTGTATTCTCTCATTTCTAGATTCATTCCTCTTGTACATCCATCTCCCCGTACTGTTAAACATAGTTTAGCTGTGAGAGCCATTCTTTGGGAGGATGGCACCCTAGTCAATTAACAAGGCTTCCTAGTCAGTTAACCAGGCAGAGTAAGTCCCTAGCAAGTACCCTAGGGCCCCCAGTAATCCACTCGGGCTCTTGGTCTAGGGCCAACCAAATTGATGTCATGGAAAAGTCCCTAGCATGTGGCTAGGGACCCTATCTATCTCTAGGGCATTCTGGTCAGGGACCAGACATTGCTTGGTTAAAAGGACAAAGCAGATCCTACAGGCTCAGACAGAGACATCCTAGTCTGGGACCAAGCAGATTCTTGGTCTAGGACCAAGCAGCTCCTACAGGTATAGTCCTGGTCAGCTAACCAGTAGGATCTTGGTCAATTAACCAAGATGATGATGTGTGATGTCCTCTCCTAAATGGTTAAGCTAGGTTGTTCCTTCAAGGGACTGACCACCCCTTGATGATGTCACCAGCACTTGACCTCACTAGTCCAGCTCTTTTTGCATGCATCTTATCTCTGGAGTATCATCAGCTTGATTATCAGTGGTAAGTGTTGACATTCTTTCTGTAAATCTCTGCCCTAGTTTAGCTATAATTTAGAGCCATTGTTCCGACACCTTGCATGCAAATTTTTATTCAATATTCTTGCACATTTTGAGAGTACAAGTCTACCCTAGAATAGAAAACAATAGAATATCAACATTTGGGATATTACACAAAGTCCCTAGCATGTGGCTAGGGACCCTATCTATCTCTAGGGCATTCTAGTCAGGGACTAGACATTGCTTGGTTAAAAGGACGAAGCAAATCCTGCAGGTTGAGACAAAGACATCCTGGTCAGGGACCAAGCAGATTTTTGGTCTAGGACCAAGCAACTCCTACAGGTATAGTCCTGGTCAACTAACCAAGAGGATCTTGGTCAGTTAACCAAGATGATGATGTGTGATGTCCTCCTCTCCTAAATGGTTAAGCTAGGTTGTTCCTTCAAGGGACTGGCCACCACTTGATGATGTCACTAGCACTTGACCTTTAGGAGCAGTGAGGAGGACCAGAGGATCACATCATCTAGTTTGGACATTCCTTATATGGTGATTATAAAAACTTCTAGTTATTGTATGGAACACTTGTGGACCACATACCTTGAGAGAGAAAGATAAAAGTTTGGTTGCTTCTACTTGTGGGTAAAAGGGTTATCCTCCCACCTTGTTGGTACACCTTGGTGAAAGGGTTGTCTTAGAACTTTGTTGTGACACCTTGTAGTTAGCCTTGTGTTTGGTTTGTTCTTGTGTTGACCCCTTGTTGGTCCTTCTGCTAATGTCCCCCCTAGGGTGGGTCATCATATCCTTGGCCATGACCTTGGTAGCCTATCCTAAGACTTGATAATATTATTTTATGTTTTATTTGATAACCCTCCTAATTTATAGGACCTTACTTTTGGTAACCTTAAAGTCAATAGAAGGGGGATCCTTCTAGAAGTCCTTAAAGGTTATAAATACAAGCCTTAGCATTCATTATGAATTTGTCTTGTGAAGGAAATTAGAGATCTGATTTTTTATGATTGTTCTTGGGTTCCAATGAGCTAATTAAAGGTGATGACTATTGTTTTCCTTCAATGAGTAATCTTTGTTGCTAGGGTCTGCCTATGGTGGGTCGTCTACTGTTTTAAGGTTGTTGTAAGGGTGTTGTGATCTGCTGATAGGGTTGTCGTCCCTTTGGTTTGGGTTTCCATTGCTTGTTCGCTACCTACTGAGGTTGTCGACCCAGTTGCTGAGGGTTGTGAGGGTGTCGAGCCTGTGTGAGATAATCGTGACCTTGTTGAGGGTTGTTGAGGGTGTCGTGGGCTGCTTATAGGTTGCTACCTGAGCCATGGGTTGTTTTATTGGGACGCCACCTTGTCTTGTTTAGGTCGTCACCTTGGTTGTTGGGTTGTCCTTTAGCGTGGGTTGTTTTTGTTGGGATGTCACCTTGTTTGGGGGTTGTTACCTTAGCCGTGAGTTGTTTGAGGGTTATCACCTAAGCCGTGGTCTGTTAGAGAGAGGTCGCAGCCCTACAGTGGACTATTAGAGCAGGCCGCTGCCTGTTTTGTTGAAGTTTAGGGTTAGGTTAAGATTTGACATAAAAAGAATGTACTTTAATGCATAAACAGAATTAAAAAATAAGGTTAGACTCAAAATAGTACTACTGCAATAAATTTAAACATAATTTTCATCTCTTCCAACTTTAACACTCCACTGGTCACTATGTTAAAGTTGGTCCTTGAGATGATTTAACAAATGTCATGTACAATAACAACATTATAACTGATGAAACAAAATAATAACAATGTACAAGAAATAACATCAGTACTAAACAGTAACAAAGAATAGTAACAATACTAATTTAGAAGACATAGTCACACTGGCAGAGAAGACACAGTCACGACCAATAGAAGACACAGTCAGGGTGAGCAGAAGAAGACACAGTTACGGCCAACAGAAGAAATAGTCACAACCAGCAGAAAAAGGCACAGTCACGTTGGCAGAGAAGACACAGTCACGACCAGAAGAAGAAGGAATAGTCACGACCAACAAAAGAAACAAGAGCAATAGCACAAGGTACATAGTAATCAACCCTAGAAACCCTTGACATCAAGCATCAAACCCTTGGACAGACGCAAGAAGGCAAATCTCTTGTGTTTCATCTTTTAGATACTCTCAAAAAGAATGTTAGGACTTGAATTTATAATCTTGACAAGCCTTCTAGAAAGGTCTCTTAGGTAACCCCTAAGTTTTAGAATAGTTACCAAACATAACATAAAATAATGTTAGGTTGACTTAGGATAGCATACTAACGGTCAAGAGGTCATAAAATAAAAACAATAAAATAAAATAAGATTAGGTTGACTTAGAATAGGTACTAAAGGTCATATGGTCAGTAACAATAAAACCATACAATAAGAGTCACCATACCAAAGGTACCCATCATAAGGACACTAGGACCAAGTAAAAACTAAAGGACCATAAGTCAACAAAAGGGGTCATAATAAGAAGGTAAGACAACCCTCATAGCCACAAGACCAAGGTGTACCATAAAGGCGGACAAACAACCCCTTTTACCCATAGGACCAACAAGACCAAGGAATCTAATATTTTCTCTCTCAAGATACATTGTTACATATATTTTTATCATCATTGTATAAGAAGAAGATCCAAACTGATGATGTGATCCTCTGGTCCTCAATACTACTCCTAAAGGATAGGTGCTAGTGACATCATCAAGGGGTGGCCAGTCCCTTGAGAAACAACCTAGCAATAATCGATTAGGAGAGAGGACATCACACATCATCATCTTAGTCAACTTGAGCAAAATCCACTTGGCTAACTGACCAGGAATGTACATGCACGAACTGCTTGGTACCAGACCAAGAATCTGCCTAGTCCCAGACCAGGAATGTCTCTGCCTCAACCTGCAAGATCTGCTTGGACATCATGTCCAAGAAACTATCTGGTCCCATACCATAATACCCTAGAGACATATAGGGGCCCTAGCCACATATTAGGGACTTTGCCATGGCATCAACCTCCTTGGTCCCAAACCAAGAACCCCAGGAGACTACTAGGGACCCTAGGGTACCTTTTAGGGTCTTACTCTTCCCTGGTTAACTGACTAGGGTATCATCCTCCCTAAGGATGGGTCTCGTAGCTACAGTATCTTTAACACTCCCTCTCAGCAAGAGAGGCTTTCTCAACAATACTAGACACGTCAATAACCTATCTCCTTTACAGAACATACTGCACCATGACATGGTGATAACTCTTCTCAATGTGTTTCAACCTGTCATCAAATATAGGAATTTATGAGAACTTTCAACAGATCTTCATGTCAACACAAAGGATGATCTCTTAGATCCACTCGGAAGTTATAACTGACTTCCTCTGATAGTTGAGAATAACTTTCCATATATCATCTTTCCAAACCTGTTGTTTGGACGACTCCTCAAAATGGGAGTAAACTAAATCAGTGACATGACTCCCACGGGAGCAACCTTGAAGCTCTTTAATAGGCTTCTTAATGAGATCAATTGAAGGCTTCTTGGCCTTCTCCCTCTGGTTCTCTAAATGAGAAATCTCATCGACTTCCATATCTGAGTTACTGGAAGACTCTTTTGAGTGATGGAAGATCACATCTATACTTTCTTTTTTTGTAACCCCATTCTGTTGGGGACTGGAGAGCACAATTGTCTCCCTTTTCAGAATCTTGACAGGAGTGTAGAACATGTCTTGAGACCTAATAGAGGTCACCTTCATGGATTCCAATTTCAATGGTTGAGCTCCTAGTACCACTTTAGGCCATATGAAAACCTTTCCTTCAGAGAAGTCTACAGAGAACCCCTTGTCTTCTAAAACTGTCAGTGAAATAACATTCTTCTTTAGGCCAGGAACATATTAAAATTCCCCAACATTAATCAACGTACTTGAATCAAGTTGTAGGTTAGTTGAACCAACCACTTTAATATCATAAGTACTTCCATCTCCAAGTACCACTTTCTTATGGAACTTCTTGGCCTCAAAAATTGTAAGGGCTATCTTGAATCCAATCATATGCTTGGTGGCTCCACTATCTATCCACAAGGCATCGGATAGGTTGGAGATGGAACTTGTAAGTGTTGAAGCCAAGTAGTATTATTTCCTTGATCTTGATTATTGATCTCAGTCCTTGATTTCTTTTGTTGAGGTTATTCTTCTTCTGTAGCAACTGAGGCATGATGTTTCTTTCTATGCCAATTCTTGTTAAGTGGTTTCTTACACTCCCTTAATTAAATCCAATGCCTCAATTAAATCGTAAACGGTGGTAAAATACTCAAGGGAAGTGGGAATTGCTGGACAGTGACCTCGAGGCGTCGATCTCTGTTACATCTTAGCGGGTGTATTATGAACATAGTCTTAGAGACTCCATCCAGCCCACACATTCCTTGCAGGTAGTTGTAGCGGTTGTTACTTTTGAACATACTCCAAGTACCCCCCGGGTATATCTAGAGTCCCCCCGCCTAATTTATTTCATTAATCTTTGTAGACACTGAGAGGGGGGGGTGAATCAGTGTATAGCTTTTTATTACTTTTTCAACTTTTATAATCAACAACTTATTCAATATTATGCATTGTCACATTA
>LPNX011073107.1:69364-108230 GCA_001517045.1 Pseudotsuga menziesii | reverse complement strand
TTCATATAGAAATAAAATCTAAAGTTGCATACAAAAAAAACATGCATATAGATTTACAAACACAATCATTGCATACAAAAATCTACAAACACAATTTCACACAAAAATCAAACATAGAGTTTCCAACAAAAATCATGTAGAAAGATGCACAAAATACAAATACAAGCACATAGAGTTGCATACAAAAATGATGTAAAAAAACCTGCAAACACAAATGCAAACGCGCAGAGTTGCATACAAACTACATGTACAAAAATGTTAAACACAAACATAGATTTAGATATAAGAAAAACATTGTTATTTAACAAAGAAAGAATTGCATGCAAAAAAATATTAATTTAGTAAACATAGAAATCATTTCATCTAACAAACACTCAAATATAAAAAATCATTTCATTTAACCAAACATAGAGTTGCATGCAAAAAAACATTATTTCATAGCAAACATCAAATCCATTTGATATAACAAACATATAGAGTTTCATAATATAAACGATGTTTCATCTAACAAACATAAAATTAACATTATTTAATCCAGCAAACATAAAATCCATTTCATATAACAGACATATAGAGTTCCATATTATAAACAATGTTTCATCTAACAAACAAAAATTATCTAATCTAATGACACAAAGTTGCATACAAAATGCATGTACAAAGATTTCAAACACAAACATGATAGTTGCATACAAAAAAACATGTATATAGATTTACAAACACAATCACATAGAATTGCATACAAAAATTTACAAACACAATCAGGTTCCATACAAAAATAAGGTAGAAAGATGCATAAATAAACACAAATACAAATATAAATTTCATATTTTAAATATAATTTTAAAATATTTAATCTTTTATTAATTTGTTTCAATATAAGTATATTTTAATAATAAAAATTTATTATTTGAGAGCTTTTCTTCGCTCATATGGCCTCAAAAAATGTTGCTTTGTTGTTGTTGTTTTCAACAAAGAGAATTTGTGCTTTGTTGTTGTTATACCAAAAAAGCGTGTTGTTTATTTAATGTTATTTAGTTTTTTTAATATTTGGTTTATGTATTTTTTAAGTTGATTTTATTACTAGTTATGATGTTATTTAATTTATTAAAAGTTAAATAAAATGTCAGATTATTATTTGTGCTTTGTTGTTATATCAACAAATTGGTTGTTTAATTTTTTTAATATTTGGTTTATGTATTTATTAAGTTGATTTTATTATAATTATAATCTTATTCAATTTCTTAAGAGTTAAATAAAATACAATTGTTCATAAATTTTAATATTAGAAATAAATGGCAAATATAATAAAACAACAAATAAAAAATTAAAACAATATTAATAAAATAAAATAATTAAATATTTAAAAAAATGTGAAATTATAGTATATACTATTATTATATTACCATTAAACATATATATAATCATAAGTTATACATAGTTTACATAATAAAATTCATATATAAATAAAATCCAAAAATAAACATAATGATTTTTATAGCTAATCATTTAAAGTTGTGTACAAAAAAACATGTATATAGATTTACAAACACAATCACATAGAGTTTCATACAAAAATTTACAAACACAATTACATAGATTTGCATACAAAATTCTCCAAACACATAGAGTTCCATACAAAATTCTACAAACACATAGAGTTTCATACAAAAGTCATCTAGAAATGCACAAACACAAATGCAAACATAGAGAGTTACATACAAAAATCATGTAGAAATGCACAAACACAAATACAAACACATAGAATTGCATACAAAAATCATGTAGAAAGATCTGCAAACACAAATACAAACACATAGAGTTCAATATAGAATACATGTACAAAGATGTTTGACACAAACAAAGAGTTGCATGTAAAAAAAAAACATTAATCTAACAAACATAAAAATAATTTCATCTAACAAACACTTAAACATTAAAAATCATTTCATTTAACTAGCATAAAGTTGCATGCAAAACACATTATTTCATCCAGCAAACATCAAATCTATTTAATTAGTAAAAAAATATACATATATTAAAATATAAATAATAACAATGTAATAATGTAAATACTATAAATAATAATAGTGTAATAATATATTACTATATATATAAAACAAGTATAAAATTAAATAAAATAAAAGGTGTGAAAAAAACTAAAGTAAAAGTAAAAATGTGAAAAAAATGTTATTATTTCAAATATATGTAATAAAGTTTATCCATGTGTTAAGAAAACTATGAAATTAGTTTGTGTGAAAACATTAAGTAGAAAATGAAGTTTATTTGTGTTGAATAAATTATAAAATTGTTTATGAAAACATTTTGTGTGGAAACATTGAGTGAAAAATGAAGTTTATTTGACTAAAAAAATTATAAAATTAAATAAAGTTTATTTGTGTCAGAGAAATTGTAAAATTAATGTGTATGAAGACAATTAGTGGAAAATGTAAGTGAAAAAAAATATACTACATAACACTATAAGAGACTACTCTAAAGATGATGGGGTGCCCCACCATCTAGAGCATTTGGATGGGTTTAATCCCATCCCCCAAAAATATATTTTTATTAAGAATAATATGTTTGTAAGTCTCTCTTTACAAAATTCTCAAAAATATTAAACTATGCAAGTCCATCCTATATCACTTTAAACTATTGTAAATGACATTGAATCAATTTTCAAATTTCAAAGGCTCCTTGACACGTGAAAAGATAAGAAACAAAAACAAATATAAGACACATCCTTATTCAAATGTTACTTTAATTAAAAACATAAAAAAGAAGAAGATAAAAGATAGTTTTCTTTCTATTTATTAACCTTCTTAACAATTGCACAGCAAGACAATCTACTTTATGAATCTATTTTCAAAGGCTTCTTGATAGGCTGAAAGATAACAAACCAAAACAAATATAAGACACATCCTTATTTAAATATTACTTTAATTTAAAAACAGAAAAACAGATAAAGATAGTTAGTTACCTTTCTTTTTATTTATTAACATTCTGAAAAAATGCACATCAAGACAATCCGTTTTATGCTTGATATCTGAAAAACCAACATAACAAATCAAATTAGAAACACATAGTTATAGAAATTTATTACTTAAAATTTTATAAAAACATAAAAAATTAATAATCATAACCTATATATCTATTTTATTAAGATTCCTAAAAATTACACATCAATACATATGTTTTAAAATAATGACAATAACCATTACCTTATTACTTTCTCTCTAATGCAATCCATGTATTGCAATGGTTTATAAAAAATATAATAAATAAAAAATAAAAACATAAACACAATTAATAATCATTGCCTCTATATATCTATTTTATTAACATTCCTTTAAAAACAAATTTAAGAAAACCTCATATATTGATCTACCGATGCCATGTGTAATTGCTTGGATTTACTTTCAACGGGTGTAGATTTTCCTTTCTTCATATGAACTTATTACAAAATGGTGCATCTTAAACTTTTCCATAGCATATGTTAACAATCACCGTGTCTGTGACAAGAACATATTCATTTATGTCACCAAGGGAACTTATGAATGGCTAAATTCCGACTCTTCCTACTGGAAAAACTCTTACTGCATTGTATCAGCATCATAGAAGATGTTAGAAAAAAACAGTTTTTTCAGCAGCAGAGCACATCAATCAACCTGTGTTGTGAAAGCAGATTTGCTAAGGAACAGAAAAAAGATTATCTCTGCTGCAATCAGGACCAAGAAAATAAATAAGGAGATGGCCGCAGCTGAGAATTAACAAAAAAAATTAGTTCAATAATTGAAATCTCTTGCAAGTAGTGCTCAGTAAATAGAATTGAACTCACCCCAAACCATTACTTCACCATGCACTATGGCTTGGGTTCGTACCTCACTCTATCTATTGGGGAAGGAATGAAAGCTAAGACTGCATCTTTCTACTGCTTTTATCTTCTCCTGAGAGAAGATGTGCCAGCCAAGTAGTTGTCACACACAGTCCAACCTATATTTCGTTTTCTTAATCTACAAGCGAGTGAAAAACCATCATCAAGGTAAGAAGGTAACAAATGAGTTTACATGGGGCTGTTCACCTTTGGAGGATGAGTTTATGGAAAAGAGTTTAAGCTCAGAATACTTTAGTAAAGAGGGTTGTCTATTCCCTATTCAAAACCGTCATGTCACTGGTGCGTCAACTTACGAGATTACAACCTGAATTTGGGGTAAGCGTGAATGCTTTCAACCTATGGGGATTGGGACACTGTACTAAACAATAATGGGCATGGAAACCTCTTCAACATCATTCATCGATGTGTTAATCTAGGCGAATCGATGTGTTAATCTAGGCGAGGATCACTGGCATAGAGGTCAACTGGAACCCCAACTTCTCAAATCAATGTTTGATCCATCCGGGGTTGACCATCACTGAAGTAATCAATCCATATGCCTTATTTAAACCCATCAAAACCACCAAACTCACGAAGAAATGTTCATAGCGATAGATTCCAAGATACCACATTAACCAGAAATGCCTCTAGGTTGATAGAGTTTTCCTTCCAATTTCCCAAGAATATGATTGAAAGAGCACTTAAAGGAGATGACTTCAGGGAAAAACCAGATGCACCACCAATGCAAAGAAATCCATCATGTTTGGTTTCTGCCTTTTCTAGCTAATCGATTGATCAAGTTTAACATATAAAAGCGCTACTAACCAAAATTAGCTAAGTGCAGCATGATCATCGATCTTATTAAATTATATAACCGAACTGCAAGAAAGATTTGGCTGTTTTTTTAACATGAATGATCTAGGAACTTACTAGATGCCGAGTAAGTCCCATTGAGATTGAAATTGCCTCAAATGTTTCTGGCAATGTGTTCAAAAGCTTAAAAAGCGTAATTAAGTATTTCTTGCTTGCCTACTGTAAAATTTGTTAACCACGCATTACTTTTATACAATTCAACACACAATCCTCAATTAAAGCAAATTTACGAGAAACCTTGAAAAATGATCAAAATCCGTTCTCTTCCTATCCTAACCAACCATGATGAGTGAATCTATGACTTTTAGTGAATATATTAGCTTGCGTTTTCAGTGAAGTAGGGAAGATTCTGGACCAGATTGTGGCCATTGTATTAAAATAGGTAGCATCTAAATCGAAACTAGAAGATGCGGCATCTAAATCGGAACCACTTGTGGTGGCCAAGTCTCGACGAAGCCGAGGATTTCCAAAGTATTATACTACAATGGCGAATTCATGTACAAGGGCTTCAACAGCATTTGTGCTGCATGAACACCTCTGGGACTGCTAACAACATCCTGTCTAGTAGCGTTATAAATCTGTGGTGTAACAACGTTAGTAGAAAGAGACCTATTGTGAGTGCTACTGTAATTCTTATGATCTTTCATTTTAGAGGAACTGAGTGTTGGTGGAAAACGGATTTCTTCATCGCCATGCGCAAAAAAACAGACTCTTCTATTACAATTCACACGATGTTTACAATGCTTTGTTCTGTATCTGTGAGGATGCAGCCAGCTCTCAAACCAACCATGAGCAAATTCACAGGTTAAGCCGTTCTTGCAATATCCTTTCTTGTAATTGACACAAGTTTCTCCACAGTACAGACTCGGGTGCCTTCTCCTAGCCCTTTCTCCCCTGTGAGCAAAAGGGCACCGTGTCCAATCATGGCCCGGGTCTCTCATGCATATAACCACCTTAAATTTATACATTCTGAGTTCATCCGAGCTTTGATTCTGAGTTCCACAAGTATTCAGAAATGTTTCTGGCATCATTGTCATCAATCCAGGTTGCAATTCCTTGGCCATCAGAGCTGGGACTGCGAAAAGCACACTGAGGGCTGAGTACAGGAGATGAAATACTGATGTCCATGGCCATGATATCCGATTTTCAGTGCTGTTAATTTCGAAGCTGATCTAGACTCAATTTTTTTAAGGGTAATCTCATCTAGATCTTGCGTTGTATGTTCTGATACAATCTCTTACATATATCCTAATATCAAATTCTTTGAATTTCAGTATTATGTTTTAGCAGATCATGTTTTCTATATGACGTCAGAAAAGGGGATTTAGCATCCTTGCAGAAGAAGCTCTTTCATGATCTGCTTGCTAAATATTATATGCAGAGTGTTTCCACTGTCCATTATGGGAAGCGTATTTTACGAAATTCTACACGAAATTTCCAAGCATTTTTATTGTTCTGGATGATGTTGATGGTTTTAAAGAGATGAAGAATATAGAACTTCTCCTAGATCTGGATGGCGTGGCATCTGGGAGTTTGATATTGATCACATCTCGTCAGAGGGACACCTGAAAAAGACATCTGCCACTACTACTGGGACACCTTTTATCAAATGTTATGAAGAGATTACCAAATCGCTGAGCAGGGAGACCGAGAATGGGAGGAGAGGCAATTGAATCTTTTAACTCCATGGAATTCGATCCGTGGACATTGGCAAAGGTATGCTGGTTTTTAGAGCCAGAATTGGCAAAAGAGGTTAGATGTCTTCACAGTGTTGTAAGAAATGCCATAACTAAAGGCCAAGGCCTTCCTGTAGGTACAGGTACAGGTTCAAGCTCAACCTAGCTCTTATAAATGAGTCCAATGAACTTGCTCACAGGAGATGAAGAGATCAAATAGGCTATATCCAACCCAGATTAATGAATTTAAATTACAACAGTTTTATAAGATTAAATAACCAAAACACAAAGCAAGATGTTTAAAAGTCTCAGAGCTGCTGCTCATCGTTGAGGAGAACGCAGAGGAAGCTGCTCTACCTTAATTTCTCTGAAATTAATGTAAAGTTACAGCAGAGCGGCCTGGCGAATTTAGGGTTTGAATAAGTTCATACAAAAACCAAAACCACTTCAAACCCAAGCAAGAAACAAAACAAAGACATATGAACAGCACCAAGCCTACCAGTGATTCTGTCTTCTTTTTTATCAGACTCGACGAGTGATTCATTTGGTCGAGATTGTAGGCAGATGGATGGAATTTGAAGGTATGCTGCATATATTATTGTGCTCTCTATGTTAATTTTTCCATTACATAACTTCTTTCCTATTAATTAATTATTCTAACGATGAATTACTGGCTTCTTAAGGGGATCAGAGCTTGCGAGATGCCCTGCTCATGCTGCGCATCGATGAGGAGGACGCGCGCAGAGATGCCCTGCTCAGGTTACGGTGATCTCCATCCGGAAATGAAAGAGAGAGTACGAGATCTGCGGAGGAGGGGAAGAGCCTTCTGTCGCAAGGGAACAGTGGTGGGCGGAGGATTCTTACTCATGAATGCAAAGAGGAGGAAAAGAACTGTAAAAGAAAAGAAATCGGCTATATATAACCCTAATCCAGGGTAATGAATTCGAATTAGATCAAATTAAAGAACCAAAACACAAAGAAACAGGTGCCAGACATTCGAAAAGTACCCGGTGCGTGCGATGGAACAGGTCACCAGTTGAGCGTTGCAGTGCTTGGAGTCGCCCCTGTTCTGGTTCTGGTTCTTCATGGCAGAGCAATTGAGAGAGGAATTCAATCACAGAAAAGTTTAAACTCCTTCTTTGTCACCACAAACACATACAGACCAACCACACAGACTGACCATAAACACATACAGACCGACCACATACACATACAGACCGACCACACAGAGCACAGAGACTCGGAAACTCTAACAGGACTCTAAAACTGTGACAGAGGAGAGGTAAACAAATGGAAAATCAAAATTCAAAATCGGACGTTTATATAGGCTTCTCGTTCAAAATTCAAAATCGCTCAAAATCTCGTCCCACCTCCACTATCATCTGATTCCAAAACGCAACGATAGGATGCTTTTTTTTAAAACGGTTACCATATTTGTTTTTGTGTTTTTTGTCCATATTTGTTTTTGTGTTTTTGTGTTTTTTGGTAATAATTGGACCAATCCTGAACCTCTTTTTCCTCTCCCTCGCAATTCTGATACGCTGATTAAACTAATTTCTTTAGAATGTTTTTTAATCTAGGTTTTGAATATTTTTTTAATGTTATTTAAAAAATATCAACATTAACCAAACAAAACAATGGATTTACTAAAATTATGTGATTTGGAGGATCCAAATTGTTTATTTTCTACTCTTTTTGGGTGGGGAAAGCATTGGCATGGATATAATTCTCCCAAGTGGTTATAATTCTCAAAAGACTCAAGTACCTATCATATGTGTTTGGATATGAACCACCAGGTTTTCAATTTAAGGCTTGCTTGTGGAAGAAGGTTATATTTTGAACCCCTTATTGAAGCCATATGACATGTCATTTTATCCTCCACTTGCTGTCATTCCATGCAAGGAGTGTGTTCCTTTCTTTCTTCAAAGTTTCCACGCCAAAGTTGGATCCACAAATCTTTCATGTTCATGGAGGTTGGATATATGGTTCCTATCCTAACCCAAGAGGAGTATCCAAACTTATCCTTGCTCCATTTCTTAGTGAATCTTTTTTGTTTTTTCAAACACGACACAACTAATAATTTTAATCTCTTAAGGGCGTATCACTGTCCTCTTAAGAATGCTTCTTGGCCTTCCCATTCCCCTACCAGGTCACACATGGGAAGAAAGTAGGCTTAGGGGGAAAATATAATTGTTACAAAGTGGACAAAACCTAATTTGTAGTTTAACTTTTGAAATTATTTTTTAGCTTGTTTCATTCCTGAGTCTTATTAGGCACTAAAATTGAGCGTTTTCTATGTCATTGGACGTGAACCTCTTTCCCTTGGATGCAATTTCTAACCTTTTCATAATGTCTCAACCTACATGAGGTTAGCTTTTCCAATAATACCATTACACATGCATTATGAATCATTAGAATCATCGTGGTCTAAAAATGTTTTATTATAGAAAAGTACATGATCATGGGTATATGTAAATGCGATCATCATAACATAAGTGCTCAACAATACTATTAGGGAATTTTTAATTAAGTGAATACTCATTACAACATAATTTAAACACATGTTTCAAGGATAAATGTCCGTTAGAATCAACATATAACAAGGAGACACTCAGTCCTCAACATCATCCCCTAATAATCGCCACAAGATGCATAATAACTAACCATTTATGAGAATCAGGATCCACATAGTGGTCATATACTAGGGATGCTACAATCCTCCCACTTAAAAAATGGCCACGACCTAAATGTCGAATCATCATTAAACAAACAATGGTAAGGCTTTATAATATTTGATTATAATTCCCATGTGTCATATTCCAAGTGCTACCAATATATGTTGACCCACCCTGTGACTCTATTCCCTTAGAGTCATTGTTTAGCATCAAGGATTATAAGGAGCTCAACGAGAAACTATGTTATGTTCATCATCTATATAGCAACAATATTCCCACACATGGTTAGGCTTAAAGGAACATATTTCATAAGCAAGGATACATGGGAAACATCTTGACTCATCACATGTGATGGAAAAAGCAATTTGTAAGAAACAACAAATATCTAAGCCAAAATCTCAAAATATCAAGAATATTTTGGTCCGACTTCTTCCGTTTTCCTAGGTGCAGAGAGAGGGATGCTTTCTAGTTTGACTCTAAGAAACATTATTTCTACATCTTAGAAGGTTCATTCTGATCCATTTTGATCTACATAGCTATTATGCCTATTTATGTATTCTTTATACCTTGTTATACATGCTACTTTCCATATTTTCTAGGGTGCCACTTCCTTGGGTTAGTCGTGCCACTAGGTTGTGCCTATTGATTCATGAATTGCATTTGCTTCCATACAAGACCTCAAATCGATGTTTCTAGTGGGAATGCTGATACCCATTGTTGTAGGAAAATTACACCAATAGAAGGTAGTCCTCCCAACTCCTTGGTTGCTTCATTACATACATTTTAAGCATATTTTCAAAACTTCAATTGACCCTTTTCATTTGACCGTTTGTTTATGGATGGTAGGATACATTAAAGCCCAGTGACATTAGTATCCCACAAAATAAAATAGACCAAGACTTAGAGGTAAACTTTGAATTGTGCTCTATCACAATTTATTTTTGCACGCAATGCAACCTCTAGATGAAGATGTAGGTGATATCACATGCTCGATTTGCAATCTTGACTAGAATGAAATGGGAAATCTTAGTTACATGGTTGACTTCTACCAACACCAAGTAATTATCGCTAAAAGTACTTGGTAATCTAGATATGATGTCCAATGATATATATTCCTATTTTCAGGAGGCTTTAGGGGGGTTCAACTTCCCCACTTCCACCTTTACTTTTTGACATTCTAAACACTTAGTAACATAAGTAGTAGTTTATAACTTTAGTATTGGCTAGTGGTATTGCTACTTCATGTTGTTTAATATTCCTTTGGTATAATGGGTTTTTGGAACAAGGAGAATTTTTTGCACTTCATGAAACACTAGCCTTTTCTACTCCTTATAGTCTAGCACATAAGTTCAATTCCTCCATAGTAACACCCCATATTCAAATAGGTGTTAGTCATTATACTTTCTAACATATTCATTTGCCCAATAATTAATATGTAATAGAATTTCACATGCTTCTTGGTACAACTTGTCTTCCCTGGAGCACTTCTCGATCATTGTCCTTAAATCCTATTGAATTTGTGAAATTGTGCCTATATGTTGTCTTTGATTCAAGGCATCTACTACAAAATTCTCTTTCCCTTTTATGTACAATATGTTAGAGTCATAGTTGCTTAGGAATTTTACCCAATGTCATTGTCTAGAATTCGATTGTTGCTTAGAGTATAAATAGCCTAATTTCTCATGATCTATCCCTATTAAAAAAAATTTAAACAAACAATGTCACCATGCCTTTAAGTCGTGCACTATTCAAAGTAGCTCCAAGTCATGAGTCAGGTACTTCTACTCATGAACATTCAATTTTCTTGACTCATAGTTTACTAGACTCCCTTACTGCATGAGTACTCCAATTCCTTCTCCACTTGCATCAGTACACACAAGGAACTTCTTACCAAGGTTAGGGAGTATGTTAACATAGGATTTTTTAGTAGTCTCTTAATTTATTGAAATATTTCCTCATGCATGGTCTCCTAGAGGAACTTGACTCCCTTTTTCCTACAATTTTAATAAAGGCCCCCTTGCAATATTTAAGCAACCTTTAACAAAACTTTGATAGTAGCTAGCTAATTGTAAGAAATCTCTTAAATTTGATCTGTGTTCTTTGGAGTTTTCCAACTCGATATCGATTTTCTATTCTTGGGGTCCACTTCTATTGCTTCCTTAGATATTATGTGCCCAAGACATTGGATTTAATTCTTGAAGAAATCACGCTTACTTAGCATAACATACCCCTAGTGCTCTCACGCAACCTTTTCAAAACCATAGGGAGATGCTTTTGGTGCTCCTTCTCATTCTTACAGTAAACCAAGTTGTTGTTAATCAATACTTTTTGAATCCCTAATCATTTAAGCTCATGAAAAATGTAGGGGAATTGATCAGTCTTAAATATAAGGTTGGGAACTCAATGTCCATATCTAAGTCCAGAAGGTAATATTTAGTATGTCAATGTCTTTAACTTTATTTCATGGCATTTGTGTCCTTAATCTAATTTTGAAAATTACCACGTCACCCTTGAGTTGATCCAACGGACAATCAATCCTTGGAAAGTGGAATTCATTTTGTTCCTTTGTTCAACATCCTATAATTGATGCACATTCAAAAGGTTCCATACTTCCTAACAAATAACCTAAGAGCTTCCAAAAGTGGAGCACTTGGGTGTATGTATCTACACTACTTGTATATGGATAGTCATATTCATGTGATTGAGTTAGGGATGCGAGCAGTAACAGAGTTTGTATAGTGCAACCATTTCAATAATAAATTAGTAGAAGGTTATGTTCAGGATGAGGAAAAATTGTGGGGATGAGATAGTGCAGAAATTTGTGGATGTTATAGGAAAGCGTCCATGGAGCTAGAGGATGATGGGGATGAGTTGTGTTGGAGTATATTGTTGGATGATAAATTTAAGGTGAGATAGATGAGGACATATGTGGTGTTCATGTTTTGGTAGGAAGTTAGCTACGTTCAACCTTGTATAGATACCCAACTACTCTTAGGATTGATGGTTACCTGGGATATTATTTGAGGCATTCCGGTGAGATGGGTTGATGGCCATAGGGATGTTTTGATGAGTTAGGTCATTGCTAATACATATTACAATGGTATGGATACTATCAATCGTGCCATCAAAAATTATTACATAATTATTAAAATTTTGATAAAAATAAATGGGAACCACAATGATTGTTGTAATTTTGATGCAAGTTATTCATATGTGAGAATTACAATGGTAATTCTATGGTTGTTGGAAGTTTGACGATCTTAACCATTTGATAAGGTACCCACTTGATATAGTTTAACAATTATTAATGTTTTCCCTTGTCAACTTTGACATGGTCTACATTTCTCGGAACTCTGATAGATTTGATGTACTATATAAATATTTTTGCTCAATAGAGATTTAAACAATTATGTTGTAGATGTAACATTTGTTAAATCTTTCTTAGTCATTGTTTGGCGCATGAAATAGATTTTTTTCTATCTACTTGTTTCACATCCAATTGTTGATCTACATAGCTTGGAATTTTTTACTTTGAAGGTTTTAAGTTTTTTATATTTATTTATCTCTTTTTAAATACCCACATTTGGTACCTAACCCTTAGACCCAGGGACACAAATTGTTCTATAGGAAATAAGTATAAACAATTCTACTCAATTAGATTTAATGACTATATATACAATTAAAAAAACTATATTTCTTTTAAGCTTTGATTTTAGGAATGAGCATAAACTAGAGATAAATTGAAAGGTGTGAGGTTAGAATTGAGTATTGGTAAAAAATACTCAAGGTGTTAGGGTAGAAGTAAACATTGTGAAAAATAGAACGATCGGTTTTGGGATCTAGAAGGCCAAGTTTCCCATTCACTTTTGATAAAAGATATTAAATATTAAATATTACTTCTAAAGACAACAAACCATAACAACCAATTGTAATTTCTATTACTCGGGAAACAATATGTTTTCATTGTAAAAGTTAACATTTTACCAAAATAATAATTTTTTTATTGTATTGATAGTTCTTAGGTGGCTTTTGATTTAATAGGTAATTACAATGCCATATTACATTACTCTTGGAGAAAATGAAAGGACACTCGGTAGGTTAAGGGAATCATTGGAAGCAAAGGGTGATGCGACATGTTATTTCCCTTGCATTCAATGCATGGGCTTGAATAGAGGAAGACTTTTAAAAACAATAGATAAAAAATATTGTAGGCAATATAGAAACACTGAAGGGGGTATGATTATCATCCCTTGGCAAGTGAATCATTATATGTTTGTGTATTGATTGTATTTATAAAAATGCTATCATTTTACTATTTGTTATGTACACTGAATTTATTTGATTGTTTTAATTATAAAGGAAAAGCATCCTAGGTGTGTTTTGAATAATGTGTCAAGTAGTAGTAGAAAATACTATTGTACAAGTTGAGGAATATGGATCAAATATTGAATATCAAATTAATCGTATGGGAGAAGATGAAACTAATAATGCGATTGAAGATGATGGGATAAATCAATTGATCTAGGACACCCTTACGGAGCATAGCACTCCATTTTCTAATCTTTTAAGGGCGTATCAATGTCCTCCCAATAATTCTTCTTGGTGTTCCCATTCCCCTACAAGGTCACACATGGGGAGAAAGTAGGCTCATGGGAAAAAATATAAGTTCTACAAAGTTGACAAAAGGTGATTTATAATTTTCTTAAATTAGGATTTTTCCTAGTTAAATTCTGAAATCATTTTTAAAGTTCTCTTCCTTCCCAAGTTACTTAATCAATAGTAGGACCTAGGTTACTTAATCAATAGTATACCATAATTAAAATAATGCCCTTCCATCTTCAATTATTCCTTATTTTCTGTCTCCTAGGGTTTCTTGATTTTAACCTAAAACTCAGTGTTGATTTGTTTCTCTTTTTCTCCTTATTGTAGAATGGTTGCTCATTCTAATCAGTGTGCTACATTGTTTGGACACGAAGGGGGACTTATAATCAACCCTTCCCAATTTATTTTATATTCCTGGTAGCCTCCTTGGGTGACATCATGAATGACTAAATTCCTATAGAAAGTTGCATTAGGTAGTGCCCGACCCAAAAATACTTTTTTTAAAGTAGACTAGTCTCTACACCCCTTCTTACTTTTCTGTCCTCCAAGAGGTGGGTCATGATTGTCGCAACCTATCCTCCCTTTTGTCTCCCTCCTTCCAATATTTTCCATAGTATCTAATCTCACTTCGCGTCTTCACTATATCTTTTCTCTCCTCGCTACCTCACACCTCTTTTCCTCATTATTGCAACCGTGGATTTTCTAACTCTTCACTTTTTCTATCCTCATGTTTGCAGGTATGTTTCCTTTCTCTAGGATATGATGTCACAATCTCCTTCATGGTTGAGGAATATTTCTATCATTTGTGTTTCAAACATACCATAATTCACACACATTTGTATGTGTCCACATCATTGGCTCTTGTATTCCAATAACTACATGTATTCCTTTTTACTTCTTATTTACTTTGTCTTTTTATCATCTATATGGGAGACCTAGTTTCATCATTGAATTGATTGTAGATTATGATCGAGCATGTTTTGGTATTCCTTGTTACAACCCATAGAATACAACTAATGTGTTTGTTATTCAACATATCATGTGGTTTGCCACTTTCCTTCCTATATTTTCACTACTATCATGTCATCTTACTTCATGCCTTCTATAGATTTGCAATATCATTACCACATGCCACTTCTTACATCCTTTCTTTTGGCCCTATATTATCTAAATATTCATTTTTTTGTCCTTGCAATTGTTTATTTGTCGACTTTGTCTAACATACGGTGTCACAATTTCATTCATGGTGGATGAATATTGCTAACATCTATGTTGCATATATACCATCCTTCACATGATTTTGTTCGACGCCACATTATGGGATACCTTATTCTAATATGTAAGGGTATTCCTTTTTACATCTAATGTTGAATTATTATTTGTGTTTTGTTGTTAATTCTTTTAATATTTGGTTTATTTATTTATTAAGTTAATTTTATTATAGTTATAATGTTATTTAATTTATTAAAAGTTAAATAAAATATAATTTTTCATAAATTGTAATATTAAAAATAAATAGAATAAATAGAAATGAAATAATACAACAAATAAAAAATTAAAACAATATTAATAAAAATAAACAATTAAAAAAAAAACAAAATGTATTATTAGTGTCAATAAACAGATATATATATATAATCATTCATATAGAAATAAAATCTAAAGTTGCATACAAAAAAAACATGCATATAGATTTACAAACACAATCATTGCATACAAAAATCTACAAACACAATTTCAAACAAAAATGAAACATAGAGTTTCAAACAAGAATCATGTAGAAAGATGCACAAAATACAAATACAAGCACATAAAGTTGCATACAAAAATGATGTAAAAAAACCTACAAACACAAATACAAACCCACAGAGTTGCATACAAAATACATGTACAAAAATGTTAAACACAAACATAGAGTTACATATAAGAAAAACATTGTTATTTAACAAACAAAGAATTGCATGCAAAAAAATATTAATTTAGTAAACATAGAAATCATTTCATCTAACAAACACTCAAATATAAAAAATCATTTCATTTAACAAAACATAGAGTTGCATGCAAAAAAAATTATTTCATAGCAAACATCAAATCCATTTGATATAACAAACATATAGAGTTTTAAAATATAAAAAATGGTTCATCTAACAAACATAAAATTAACATTATTTAATCCAACAAATATAAAATCCATTTCATATAACAGATATATAGGTTCCATATTATAAACAATGTTTCATCTAACAAACAAAAATTATCTAATCTAATGACACAAAGTTGCATACAAAATGGATGTACAAATATTTCAAACACAAACATGATAGTTGCATACAAAAAAAAAATTATATAGATTTACAAACACAATCACATAGAATTGCATACAAAAATTTACAAACACAATCAACTTTCATACAAAAATAATGTAGAAAGATGCATAAATAAACACAAATACAAATATAAATTTCATATTTTAAATTTAATTTTAAAATATTTAATCTTTTATTAATTTGTTTCAATATAACTATATTTTAATAATAATAAATTATTATTTGAGATCTTTTCTTCGTTCATATGGCCTCAAAAAATGTTGCTTTGTTGTTGTTGTTTTCAACAAAGAGAATTTGTGCTTTGTTGTTATACCAACAAAACGGGTTGTTTATTTTTTTAATTATTTTGTTTATGTATTTATTAAGTTCATTTTATTATAGTTATGATGTTATTTAGTTTTTTTAATATTTGGTTTATGTATTTTTTAAGTTGCTTTTATTACTAGTTATGATGTTATTTAACTTATTAAAAGTTAAATAAAATGTGAGATTATTATTTGTGCTTTGTTATTATATCAACAAATTGGTTGCTTAATTTTTTTAATATTTGGTTTATGTATTTATTAAGTTGATTTTATTATAATTATAATGTTATTTAATTTCTTAAAAGTTAAATAAGATACAATTGTTCATAAATTTTAATATTAAAAATAAATGGCAAATAAAATAAAACAACAAATAAAAAATTAAAACAATATTAATAAAATAAAATAATTAAATATTAAAAAAATGTGAAATTATAGTGTATACTATTATTATATTACCAATAAACATACATATAATCATAAGTTATACATAGTTTACATAATAAAATTCATATATAAATAAAATCCAAAAATAAACATATAGATTTTTATAGCTAATCATCTAAAGTTGTGTACAAAAAAACATGTATATAGATTTACAAACACAATCACATAGAGTTGCATACAAAAATTTACAAACACAATTACATAGATTTGCATACAAAATTCTCCAAACACATAGAGTTTCATACAAAAGACATGTAGAAATGCACAAACACAAATGCAAACACAGAGAGTTACATACAAAAATCATGTAGAAATGCACAAACACAAATACAAACACATAGAGTTGCATACAAAAATCATGTAGAAAGATCTGCAAACACAAATACAAACACATAGAGTTCAATATAGAATACATGTACAAAGATGTTTGACACAAACAAAGAGTTACATGTAAAAAAAAAAACATTAATCTAACAAACATAAAAATAATTTCATCTAACAAACACTTAAACATTAAAAATCATTTCATTTAACTAGCATAAAGTTGCATGCAAAAAACATTATTTCATCCAGCAAACATCAAATCTATTTAATTAGTAAAAAAATATACATATATTAAAATATAAATAATAACAATGTAATAATGTAAATACTATAAATAATAATAGTGTAATAATATATTACTATATATATAAAACAAGTATAAAATTAAATAAAATAAAAGGTGTGAAAAAAACTAAAGGTAAAAGTAAAAATGTGAAAAAAATGTTATTATTTCAAATATATGTAATAAAGTTTATCCATGTGTTAAAAAAATTATGAAATTAGTTTGTGTGAAAACATTAAGTAGAAAATGAAGTGTATTTGTGTTGAATAAATTATAAAATTGTTTATGAAAACATCTTGTGTGCAAACATTGAGTGAAAAATGAAGTTTATTTGACTAAAAAAATTATAAAATTAAATAAAGTTTATTTGTGTAGGAGAAATTGTAAAATTAGTGTGTGTGGAGACAATTAGTGGAAAATGTAAGTGAAAAAACCACATACTACATAACACTATAAGAGGCTACTCTAAAGATGATGGGGCGCCCCACCATCTAGAGCATTTGGATGGGTTTAATCACATCCCCAAAAATATATTTTTATTAAGAATAATATGTTTGTAAGTCTCTCTTTACAAAATTCTCAAAAATATTAAACTATGCAAGTCCATCCTATATCACTTTAAACTATTGTAAATGACATTGAATCAATTTTCAAATTTCAAAGACTCTTGACACCAAGAAAGATAACAAACAAAAACAAATATAAGACACATCCTTATTGAAATGTTACTTTAATTAAAAACATAAAAAAGAAGAAGATAAAAGATAGTTTTCTTTTTAGTTATTAACCTTCTTAAAAATTGCACACCAAGACAATCTACTTTATGAATCAATTTTCAAAGGCTTCTTGACAGGCTGAAAGATAACAAACCAAAACAAATATAAGACACATCCTTATTTAAATATTACTTTAATTTAAAAACATAAAAACAGATAAAGATAGTTAGTTACATTTCTTTTTATTTATTAATATTCTGAAAAAATGCACGTCAAGACAATCCACTTTATGCTTGATATCTAAAAAACCAACATAACAAATCAAATTAGAAACACATAGTTCTAGAAATTTGTTACTTAAAATTTTATAAAAACATAAAAAATTAATAATCATAACCTATATATCTATTTTATTAAAATTCCTAAAAATTACACATCAATACATATGTTTTAAAATAATGACAATAACCATTACCTTATTACTTTCTCTTTAATGCAATCCATGTGTTGCAATGGTTTATAAAAAATAGAATAAATAAAAAATAAAGACATAAACACAATTAATAATCATTGCCTGTATATATCTATTTTATTAGCATTCCTTTAAAAACAAATTTAAGAAAACCTCATATATTGATCTACGGGTCCCATGTGTAATTGCTTGGATTTACTTCCAACGGGTGTAGATTTTCCTTTCGTCATATGAACTTATTACAAAATGGTGCATCTTAAACTTTTCCATAGCATATGTTAACAATCACTGTGTCTGTTACAAGAACATATTCATTTATGTCACCAAGGGAACTTAAGAATGGATAAATTCCGACTCTTCCTACTCGTAAAGCTCTTACTGCATTGTATCAGCATCATAGAAGATGTTAGAAAAAAACAGTTTTTTGAACAGCAGAGCACATCAATCAACCTGTGTTGTGCAAGCAGATTTGCTAAGGAACAGAAAGAAGATTATCTCTGCTGCAATCAGGACCAAGAAAATAAGTGAGGGGTGGCGGCAGCTGAGAATTAAAAAAAAAAAAGTTCAATAATTGAAATCTCTTGCAAGTAGTGCTCAGTATATACAATTGAACTCACCCCAAACCATTACTTCACCATGCACTATGGCTTGGGTTCGTACCTCACTCTATCTGTTGGGGAAGGAATGAAAGCTAAGACTGCATCTTTCTACTGCTTTTTATCTTCTCTTTATCTTCTCCTGAGAGAAGATGTGCCAGCCAAGTAGTTGTCACACACAGTCCAACCTATATTTCTTTTTCCTAATCTACAAGCCAGTGAAAAACCATAATCAAGGTAAGAAGGTAACAAATGAGTTTACATGGGGCTGTTCACCTTTGGAGGATGAGTTTATGGAAAAGAGTTTAAGCTCAGAATACTTTTGTAAAGAGGGTTGTCTATTCCCTATTCAAAACCGTCATGTCACTCGTGCGTCAACTTACGAGATTACAACCTGAATTTGGGGTAAGCGTGAATGCTTTCAACCTATGGGGATTCGGACACTGTACTAAACAATAATGGGCATGGAAACCTCTTCAACATCATTCATCGATGTGTTAATCTAGCCGAGGATCACTGGCATAGAGGTCAACTGGAACCCCAACTTCTCAAATCAATGTTTGATCCATCCGGGGTTGACTATCACTGAAGTAATCAATCCATATGCTTTATTTAAACCCATTAAAACCACCAAACTCACGAAGAAATGTTCATAGCGATAGATTCCAAGATACCACATTAACCAGAAATTCTGGCAAATGCCTCTAGGTTGATAGAGTTTTCCTTCCAATTTCCCAAGAATATGATTGAAAGAGCACTTAATGGAGATGAATTCAGGGAAAAACAAGATGCACCACCAATGCAAAGAAATCCATCATGTTTGGTTTCTGCCTTTTCTAGCTAATCGATTGATGAAGTCTAACATATACAAGCGCTACTAACCAAAATTAGCTAAGTGCAGCATGATCATCGATCTTATGAAATTATATAACCGAACTGCAAGAAAGATTTAGCGGTTTTTTTAACATGAACGATCTAGGAACTTACTAGATGCCGAGTAAGTCCCATTGAGATTGAAATTGCCTCAAATGTTTTTGGCAATGTCTTCAAAAGCTTAAAAAGAGTAATTAAGTATTTCTTGCTTCCGTACTGTAAAATTTGTTAACCACGCATTACTTTTATACAATTCAACACACAATTCTCAACACAATTCTCAATTAAAGCAAATTTATGAGAAACCTTGAAAAATGATCAAAATCCGTTCTCTTCCTATCCTAACCAACCATGATGAGTGAATCTATGGTTTTTAGTGAATATATTAGCTTTCCTTTTCAGTGAAGTAGGGAAGATTCTGGAGCAGATTGTGGTCATTGTATTAAAATAGGTGGCATCTAAATCGAAACTAGAAGACGCGGCATCTAAATCGGAACCACTTGTGGTGGCCAAGTCTCAACGAAGCGAAGGAGGATTTCCAAAGTATTATACTGCAATGGCGAATTCATGTACAAGGGCTTCAACAGCATTTGTGCTGCATGAACACCTCTGGGACTGCTAACAACATCCTGTCTAGTAGCTCATCCTGTCTAGTAGCTCATTATAAATCTGTGCTATAACAACGTTAGTAGAAAGAGACCTATTGTGAGTACTACTGTAATTCTTATGATCTTTCATTTTGGAGGAACTGAGTGTTGGTGGAAAACGGATTTCTTCATCTCCATGCGCAAAAAAAAGACTCTTCTATTACAATTCACACCATGTTTACAATGCTTTGTTCTGTATCTGTGAGGATGCAGCCAGCTCTCAAACCAACCATGAGCAAATTCACAGGTTAAGCCGTTCTTGCAATATCCTTTCTTGTAATTGACACAAGTTTCTCCACAGTACAGACTCGGGTGCCTTTTCCTAGCCCTTTCTCCCCTGTGAGCAAAAGGGCACCGTGTCCAATCATGGCCCGGGTCTCTCATGCATATAACCACCTTGAATTTATACATTCTGAGTTCATCCGAGCTTTGATTCTGAGTTCCACAAGTATTCAGAAATGTTTTGGCATCATTGTCATCAATCCAGGTTGCAATTCCTTGGCCATTAGAGCTGGGACTGCAAAAAGCACACTGAGGGCTGAGTACAGGAGATGAAATACTGATGTCCATGGCCATGATATCCGATTTTCAGTGCTGTTAATTTCGAAGCTGATCTAGACTCAATTTTTGGTAATCTCATCTAGATCTTGCGTTGTATGTTCTGATACAATCTCTTATATATATCCTAATATCAAATTCTTTGAATTTCAGTATTATGTTTTAGCAGATCATGTTTTCTATATGACGTCAGAAAAGGGGATTTAGCATCCTTGCAGAGGATGCTCTTTCATGATCTGCTTGGTAAATATGATATGCAGAGTGTTTCCACTATCCATTATGGGAAGCGTATTTTACGAAATTCTACACGAAATTTCCGAAGCATTTTTATTGTTCTGGATGATGTTGATGGTTTTAAAGAGATGAAGAATATAGAACTTCTCCTAGATCTGGATGGCGTGGCATCTGGGAGTTTGATATTGATCACATCTCGTCAGAGGGACACCTGAACAAGACATCTGCCACTACTACTGGGACACCTTTTACCAAATGTTACGAAGAGATTACCAAATCGCTGAGCAGGGAGACCGAGAATGGAAGGAGGAGAGGCAATTGAATCTTTTTAACTCCATGGAATTCGATCCGTGGACATTGGCAAAGGTATGCTGGTTTTTAGAGCCAGAATTGGCAAAAGAGGTTAGATGTCTTCACGGTCTTGTAAGAAATGCCATAACTAAAGGCCAAGGCCTTCCTGTAGGTACAGGTACAGGCTCAAGCTCAACCTAGCTCTTCCAGGCCAGGGCAGGTCACATTGTATTACCACTCGGTATTCTTATAAATGAGTCCAATGAACTTGCTCACCGGAGATGAAAAGATCAAATAGGCTATATCCAACCCAGATTAATGAATTTAAATTACAACAGTTTTATAAGATTAAATAACCGAAACACAAAGCAACATGTTTAAAAGTCTCAGAGCTGCTGCTAATCGTTGAGGAGAACGCAGAGGAAGCTGCTCTACTTTAATTTCTCTGAAATTAATGTAAAGTTACAGCGAGCGGCCTGGCGAATTTAGGGTTTGAATAAGTTCATACAAAAACCAAAATCACTTCGAACCCAAGCAAGAAACAAAACAAAGACATATGAACAGCACCAAGCCTACCAGTGATTCTGTCTTCTTTTTTTATCAGACTCGACGAGTGATTCATTTGGTCGAGATTGTAGGCAGATGGATGGAATTTGAAGGTATGCTGCATATATTAGTGTGCTCTCTATGTTAATTTTGCCATTACATAACTTCTTTCCTATTAATTAATTATTCTAACGATGAATTAGTGGCTTCTGAAGGGGATCAGAGCTTGCGAGATGCCCTGCTCATGCTGCGCATCGATGAGGAGGACGCGCGCAGAGATGCGAGATCTGCGGAGGAGGGCAAGAGCCTTCTGTCGCAAGTGAACAGTGGTGGGCGGAGGATTCTTACTCATGAGGAGGAAATGAACTGTAAAAGAAAAGAAATAGGCTATATATAACCCTAATCCGGGTTAATGAATTCGAATTAGATCAAATTAAAGAACCAAAACACAAAGAAACAGGTGCCAGACATTCGAAAAGTACCTGGTGCGTGCGACGGAACAGGTGACCAGTTGAGCGTTGCAGTGCTTGGAGTCGCCCCTGTTCTGGTTCTGGTTCTTCATGGCAGAGCAATTGAGAGAGGAATTCAATCACAGAAAAGTTTATCCTCCTTTGTCACCACAAACACATACAGACCAACCACACAGACTGACCATAAACACATACAGACCGACCACAAAGAGCACAGAGACTCGAAAACTCTAACAGGACTCTAAAACTGTGACAGAGGAGAGGTAAACAAATGGAAAATCAAAATTCAAAATCGGACGTTTATATAGGCGTCTAGCTCAAAATTCAAAATCGCTCAAAATCTCGTCCCACCTCCACTATCATCTGATTCCAAAACGCAACGATAGGATGCTTTTTTCAAAAACGGTTTCCATATTTGTTTTTGTGTTTTTTTGGTAATAATTGGACCAATCCTAATCCTCTTTTTCCTCTCCCTCGCAATTCTGATACGCTGATTAAACTAATTTTTTTAGAATGTTTTTTAATCTAGGTTTTGAATATTTTTTAATGTTATTTAAAAAATATCAACATTAACCAAACAAAACAATGGATTTACTAAAATTATGTGATTTGGAGGATCCAAATTGTTTATTTTCTACTCCTTTTGGGTGGGGAAAGCATTGGCATGGATATAATTCTCCCAAGTGGTTATAATTCTCAAAAGACTCAAGTACCTATCATATGTGTTTGGATATGAACCAACAGGTTTTCAATTTAAGGCTTGCTTGTGGAAGAAGGTTATATTTTGAACCCCTTATTGAAGCCATATGACATGTCATTTTATCCTCCACTTGTTGCCATTCCATGCAAGGAGTATGTTCCTTTCTTTCTTCAAAGTTTCCACGCCAAAGTTGGATCCACAAATCTTTCATGTTCATGGAGGTTGGATATATGATTCCTATCCTAACCCAAGAGGAGTATCCAAACTTATCCTTGCTCCATTTCTTAGTGAATCTTTTTTGTTTTTTCAAACACGACACAAGTAATAATTTTAATCTCTTAAGGGCGTATCAGAGTCCTCTTAAGAATGCTTCTTGGGCTTCCCATTCCCCTACCAGATCACATATGGGAAGAAAGTAGGCTTAGGGGGAAAATATAAGTGTTACAAAGTGGACAAAACCTAATTTGTAGTTTAACTTTTGAAAGTACCTTTTAGCTTGTTTCATTCGTGAGTCTTATTAGGCACTAAAATTGAGCGTTTTCTATGTCATTGGACGTGAACCTCTTTCCCTTGGATGCAATTTCTAACATTTTCATAATGTCTCAACCTACATGAGGTTAGCTTTTCCAATAATACCATTACACATGCATTATGAATCATTACAATCATCGTGGTCTAAAAATGTTTTATTATAGAAAAGTACATGATCATGGGTATATGTAAATGTGATCATCATAACATAAGTGCTCAACAATACTATTAGGGAATTTTTAATTAAGTGAATACTCATTACAACATAATGTAAACACATGTTTCAAGGATAAATGTCCATTAGAATCAACATATAATAAGGAGACACTCAGTCCTCAACATCATCCCCTAATAATCGCCACAAGATGCATAATAACTAACCATTTATGAGAATCGGGATCCACATAGTGGTCATATGCTAGGGATGCTACAATCCTCCCGCTTAAAAAATGGCCACGACCTCAATGTCGAATCATCATTAAACAAACAAGGGTAAGGCTTTATAATATTTGATTCTAATTCCCATGTGTCATATTCCAAGTGCTACCAATATATGTTGACCCACCCTGTGACTCTATTCCTTTAGTGTCATTGTTTAGCATCAACGATTATAAGGAACTCAACGAGAAACTCTGTTATGTTCATCATCTATATAGCAACAATATTCCCACACATGGTTAGGGTTAGGAACATATTTCATAAGCAAGGATACATGGGAACATCTTGACTCATCACATGTGAGGGATAAAGCAATTTGTAAGAAACAACAAACATCTAAGCCAAAATCTCCAAATATCAAGAATATTTCGGTCCGACTTCTTCCCTTTTCCTAGGTGCAGAGAGAGGGATGCTTTCTAGTTTGACTCTAAGAAACATTATTTCTACATCTTAGAAGGTTCATTCTGATCCATTTTGATCTACATAGCTATTATGCCTATTTATGTGTTCTTTATACCTTGTTATACATGCTACTTTCCATATTTTCTAGGGTGCCACTTCCTTGGGTTAGTCGTGCCTCTAGGTTTTGCCTATTGATTCATGAATTGCATTTGCTTCCATACAAGACCTCAAATCGATGTTTCTAGTGAGAATGGTGATACCCATTGTTGTAGGAAAATTACACCAATAGAAGGTAGTCCTCCCAACTCCTTGGTTGCTTCATTACATACATTTTAAGCATATTTTCAAAACTTCAATTGACCCTTTTCATTTGACTGTTTGTTTATGGATGGTAGGATACATTAAAGCCCAGTGACATGACTATCCCACAAAATAAAATAGACCAAAACTTAGAGGTAAACTTTGAATTGTGCTCTATCACAATTTATTTTGGCACACAATGCAACCTCTAGATGAAGATGTAGGTGATATCACATGCTTGATTTGCAATCTTGACTAGAATGAAATGGGAAATCTTAGTTACATGGTTGACTACTACCAACACCAAGTAATTATTGCTAAATGTACTTGGTAATCTAGATATGATCTCCAATGATATATATTCCTATTTTCAAGAGGCTTTAGGGGAGTTCAACTTCCCCACTTCCACCTTTATTTTTTGACATTCTAAACACTTAGTAACATAAGTAGTAGTTTCTAACTTTAGTATTGGCTAGTGGTATTGCTACTTCATGTTGTTTAATATTCCTTTGGTATAATGGGTTTTTGGAACAAGGAAAACTTTTTGCACTTCATGAAACACTAGCCTTTTCTACTCCTTATAGTCTAGCACATAAGTTCAATTCCTCCATAGTAAAACCACATATTCAAATAGGTGGTAGTCATTATAATTTCTAACGTATTCCTTTTCCCAATAATTAATATGTAATAGAATTTAGCATGCTTCTCGGTACAACTTGTCTTCCCTGGAGCACTTCTCGATCACTGTCCTTAAATCCCATTGAACTTGTGAAATAGTGCCTATATTTTGTCTTTGATTCAAGGCATCTACTACCAAATTCTCTTTACCTTTTACGTACAATATGCTAGAGTCATAGTTGCTTAGAAATTTTCCCCAATGTCATTGTCTAGAATTCGATTGTTGCTTAGAGTATAAATAGCCTAATTTCTCATGATCTATCCCTATTAAAAAAATGTTAATCAAACAATGTCACCATGCCTTTAAGTCGTGCACTATTCAAAGTAGCTCCAAGTCATGAGTTGGGTACTTCTACTCATGAACATTCAATTTTCTTGACTCATAGCTTACTAGACTCCCTTACTACATGAGTACTCCAATTCCTTCTCCACTTGCATCAGTACACACAAGGAACTTCTTACCAAGGTTAGGGAGTATGTTAACATAGGCGTTTTTAGTAGTCTCTTAATTTATTGAAATATTTCCTCATGCATGGTTTCCTAGAGGAACTTGAATCCCTTTTTCCTACAATTTTAATAAGGGCCCGCTTGCAATATTTAAGCAACCTTTAACAAAACTTTGATAGTAGCTAGCTAATTGTAGGAAATCTCTTAAATTTGATGTGTTATTTGGAGTTTGCCAACTCGATATGGATTCTCTATTCTTGGGATCCACTTCTATTGCTTCCTTAGATATTATGTGCCCAAGACATTGGATTTAATTCTTGAATAAATCACGCTTACTCAGCATAACATACCGCTAGTGCTCTCACGCAACCTTTTCAAAACCATAGGGAGATGCTCTTGGTGCTCCTTCTCATTCTTACAGTAAACCAAGTTGTTGTTAATCAATACCAATTTAAACTTATCGAAATACTTTTTGAATCCCTATACATTTAAGCTCATGAAAAATGTAGGGGCATTGATCAATCTGAAATATAAGGTTGGGAACTCAATGTCCATATCTAGGTCCAGAAGGTAATATTTAGTATGTCAATGTCTTTAACTTTATTTCATGGCATTTTTGTCCTTAATCTAATTTTGAAAATTATCGCGTCACCCTTGAGTTGATCCAACAGACAATCAATTCTTGGAAAGTGGAATTCATTTTGTTCCTTTGTTCAACATCCTATAATTGATGCACATTCGAAAGGTTCCATACTTCCTAACAAATAACCTGAGAGCTTCCAAAAGTGGAGCACTTGGGTGTATGTATCTACACTATTTGTATATGGATAGTCATATTCATGTGATTGAGTTAAGGATGCGAGCAGTAACAGAGTTTGTATAGTGCAACCATTTCAATAATAAATTAGTAGAAGGTTATGTTCAGGATAAGGAAAAATTGTGGGGATGAGATAGTGCAGAAATTTGTGGATGTTATAGGAAAGCGTCCATGGAGCTAGAGGATGATGGGGATGAGTTGTGTTGGAGTATATTGTTGGATGATAAATATAAGGTGAGATAGATGAGGACATATGTGGTGTTCATGTTTTGGTAGGAAGTTAGCTACGTTCAACCTTGTATAGATACCCAACTGCTCTTAAGATTGATGGTTACCTGGGATAGTATTTGAGGCATTCCGGTGAGATGGGTTGATGGCCATAGGGATATCCATGGTATAGGTTCTTTGTTACATAGAGGCAGTGACAACATGAGGATGTTGTGATGAGTTAGGTTGTTAATTCTTTTAATATTTGGTTTATTTATTTATTAAGTTAATTTTATTATAGTTATAATGTTATTTAATTTATTAAAAGTTAAATAAAATATAATTTTTCATAAATTGTAATATTAAAAATAAATAGAATAAATAGAAATGAAATAATACAACAAATAAAAAATTAAAACAATATTAATAAAAATAAACAATTAAAAAAAAATGTATTATTAGTGTCAATAAACAGATATATATATAATCATTCATATCAAGGATGATTTTAGGGGCAAATTATAGCCCATTGGTGAATTTTAAGGGGTGCCCAAAAAAAGATGGGCGAATTTTTAATATTAAAATGGTTTTTTTTAATTTAATAAATTAGCCCATATTTTATTATATATATAATTTCCCTTGACTAAATAGCCCGCGCGATTAACCTCTGAAAATCCATAGAACCTAATTTCTCCAAGCCATCGATGGGAAAATCGTGACATTCGCCCCGATTTTTTCCGTAATGGAGGTGAAATCGCCAAAAATCGCCAAAAATTTACAGTTTTGGAGGATAAATGAAGACGATTCACCCAAATTTATGGTAGATAGGTTAAAAATTTGGTATTTCGCCCCATAGGCCCGATCCTTCTTCCACACATGAGGATAGGGTCGAACTACGCGATCAGAGGAGGTCAGGCTACTTCATGGATTGCTAAGCTGAGGAGAGACCTGGATACTATTATCCGGGAGCGCGACACCTCTTTAAGTATTATCTTCTTATATGGATGGCTTATAGATGCTTGTAGGCCTCCTTGTTTTTAGAGTACCCATGGGCTTGTAGATTTCTAAGTCATCACGATGAGTTTTCTTAAATCCTTACTTCAGGATCATATCAGAGAGCTCGAAACCCAGTTGAAGAGTCGAACCAATACAAAGCAGCAGAGAGATCTATCTTCTAGAGTCACAGAATCAGACCTCTCATCCGCGATGGATTTTTGGGTAAATTTGTTTTAGTTCGTCCCTGATTTCTAGGCCCTAGATGTTCATGCATTGGGTATGGAGCAGCACAAGATTTGGGTCTGTTTCAGGTGAAAACGGATGGCACAGGTCTGCTACATCGATTTACTTCGAGAGTGTTCCTTATATGGTCAGCCAGGAGACTGGGTTCATTGATTATGACAAGCTAGATGAGAAAGCCTTGGATTCCAGGCCTAAGCTTATTATCTGTGGAGGTAGTGCTTATCCCAGGGACTGGGATTATGCTAGGTTCCACGTTGTCCATCCATTCTTTGGCTCTTTTTTTTTATACAGATCTGTCACATGTTCTGTCTTTTCTTGATATCAAAAACACATACTTATTAGCTTAAAGGGCACTAGTTCTAAGAGTGGATGATATTGGTCACACCAAGAAAAAAGATGGTCTCTTAATAGTTAATACAAATGCATACAGTTATGAACTGTTTGAAATTGTTTACTTCATTTTAACTCCATCCATGTTCTAAATATGTTGAGTCCTCTCTTCTGTCTGCAGATATTGAGTTCATGCTATTTTATATTTCAGGGTGATATTCACAGGCATGGTTGTTGTCATACCAGACATATCATCCTTATCCTCACCTGGTGATAGAGCAGAATCTCGTAGAGAAGGTCCTCAAAATCGAAGTGCAGCTAGTGGTTATGGAGTGCGTGGGCTTAAATCTATTGGTGTACGAGATCTCTTGTATCGTCTGCCATTTATTGCCAATTCTATGCAGGTATTATAGGTTTCGTTATCCCTTACTATACTAGATTAGTGATTCTACATGTAAATCATAACTTTCTCTAGTGGTTTGTTTCAAAGAGTTCTCAATGTTTTTTTATCATCATGTGTAGCTTCATGACAAGAAAAGAGGTGTTGATTTTAGAGGAGTAAAGAAGGATGGTGAGGAGGAGGATGCACCCCATTTTACGGTAATATTTGTCCTCAATTTCTAATCTGATTTCTCAGCATCTGGGGGAATCTTTGGTGAGCTAAAGCATCCGGTTACCCCTTTATTACTGTAATTTATGAAGCTGTCTTTAGCGTGAAATAGTTGTAATCTAATCCTCAGATCCTATGGCCTTGACTTTGTTGCATTTGTTTGGATAGAAATTTTCAATAGCAGAAACCCCAATGACATATCTAGTTCGCTGCAAATGTAGGGCCTATGGCAGTTTTCATTTTCCCATGTTTACTTATTGCATCCCTACTGCTGCTTGTTATTAATGCTTCTGATTGTCAGCATTCTATATATATAATTTATATTTCTCCTTTCAACACATGTGGACCTCCTATGCTCATTTTGTATATCTATTGGCTATTGCCTTCAATTTCTAATAGTAGTTGGTGTCCCTGGTGATCTGTTTCTTCTTTAGGCAATGCTGGTTTCTGTGGCTTCTATTGAAGATCATGGATGATTTCATTTTAAAGAGCTTAGTCCTGCTTCAAAGCGTAATTTTGAGTATGATCAATGTGTAGAAAATTGTGCCATGAAAATGTTGAATTAATTAGTCTCATTTTTTTTTCTTTAGACAATGCAGTTTGAGAAGTTATTCACAATAATGAAATCCAAGGAATCAAGTTGCCATTTCACCTTGTTGGGAGTTTTTTCCCCTCTTGAATGGAGTGGAGTTCAACCCTACTTCTTTTCTGTGCATATTCTGTACCTACATACCTTAAACAAAGCCAATGCTTTCCTCGTTTTCTTTCATATCTATCTATCTATCTATATCACACAAAATAATTCCAATCTCTTAAGCTACGAGCACTATTGTCTGCGACCTTATAAGTTATTCCAGTAGCATCCCTTTCACATTTTAGAAGGAGAATTTCTATTTCTACGTTGTCTCTTTCCTTTGGTTATTATAAGTTTGGCTATGAGAGTAGCAATAGTGTTCCAGTGAAGCAACAGCCCTTTGTAAAATAACAAATTTGAGAGGAGATAAATATTTGCTTGTAAAGAAGCTAGCACTTAACATATATGTCAGGGAATTTTTTTAGTGCATCATGGTTAGGAGAAAAATTTTATTTGATAGGAAGCTTTTAAAATTATCCATCAGTTGTACATTGACTTCAGGAAAGGTGACATATTTGTTGTCTTAAACAGTGCATCTATATCCTGCTAATTGCCCTTATTACTGTTTAAAGTAGTGATGGACCAATAGAAACAGTAAAAATCATATTCTTTATTGCTTGAGTAAAAGAAAGGCAACTGTGAAGAAGAATTCTGAGTCAAAAACCATGGAGGAAAGAGGAGGAATATAGGAATCTACTAGGTCATGACCACAGATGGCACAAGTGAAAAATTTAATAGTATATTAAATGTTGCTACCATAGGAAAAGGACCATAATGACTATGTCCATTTAAAAACATGGAAGAAATAGGAGGAATATATGAATCTATTAGGTTATGATTCATTTCTCCACAGTGAAAATCTAGCATAAATCATTGTGTAGAAATGATTCATAATGAGGAATATGTTCATTGCTAGCATAGGAGAAATTACCATAATGACTATGCTCCCTACCAGGATTTACTGTAGACATGACACTTATTGAAGTTGCTTAGAGATCAAGGGGCCAAATGATTTGGATCATAGATGGGAAACATTGATTATTAAAATAGGAATGTTTACTCCACAATCATTCATTAAACGCTAATGTTATAATTTTTTTATCAGTAAAAGGCATTGTATTATTGTGCCTAGAATTACATCAGCTTTCCCATTTAGCAGGAAATTATATACTAGACCACTATATACTTATCCACTAGTAGGATGATAAATCGAACCTTTATGCCATAGCTGTAGGATGGGTGTGGCCAAAACTTTCCAGGAAAACAAGATACATGAGTTATAAGGATAGGTTAAAAAGTGATGACCACCATTTTATCACAAATTGAAATATGTTTATATTGATTGGGGTCATGTAGTACATTGCAAAACTATTGTATACCTTTTGCATCAGATTTGTTGTACCATCATAAGGGTAATAATTGTCATGAATAATTTTAGCTAGATCATTCTTGTCTGAAGGCTGCCATGCAACCCAGTCATCTGGACTTCTCATAAATACACTGGAGTTAGCTCATGTGCCATCAATATATAAATGAAAATCAAATATCATGAAACATACAAACTATCATCTGTGATTTTGGAAATATAACGGAAACTATTGAATTTTTATTGGTATCAAGACCACAAAGGTAAACAAAATATACAACACAAAATAACTAGGATTTACCTGCTTGTCAAGACTCAAGAGTTGCATCAAGATTCAAAAGATGATGAAATACAAGATGTCCATGCTCCACTCCTATGTCACTACCATCCTTTAAATTTGGCACAAAACATAACACACTTTTATGGTACCATAAATGCTTAAATTTGGCACAAAACATAACACAATTTTATAGGAAAACAAGGACCAAGATACATATGGTTGACAGACATGGGGGAAATGGAGATGCATCATTTTATGATGAGGATTGCTTAGAAAGGAGGCATTCCTATAAAGAGGATGAAAATGACCCATGTTTTTCCCTTTACATTAACTACGCTCACTCACTTTTCCCTTCAGCTATGAAAGAAGCAGTTATCCCTAAGGTACACATAAAGAGCATGGGATGTGTCCTTAGTTTTCCTGTTTTGTCTTGTTTGATGCATCTTGTGCTTGATGAGGAAGCTGAAGCAAAGTTGGTACATTTTATTATATCATCATTATCTCTTTTGATTGCAAATGCTCAAGTGCTTTACTGTTTGTTCTCTTCCTTAGAATCCAGGATCATATATTACAATTGATAATATGAGTGTATTCAACACACCAAGGAAATTTGTTAGGTCTCTGGAACAACAATCCTCCTCCAAAAACACATGTAGAAAATTGCAATCTAGAGGATAACTTGCAGATTATGTAGAAGCTAACCATGATAATTTGAATGCAATTGACTGGAATATGAACTTAAGTCCAGCTACCAATGGCACTGTCAATGATTCCCCGGGTGGAGACAATTGACATATGATCACAGCATAAAAAGGAAGGACAATGCTTGACAATCTCTATAGTGTAGCTGATGGGTATTCAGTTAGAAGCAATTCAGAAGAGGGAGATCTGCAGAACAGTTCTGAATGGTCAGAAAGTGTGCATAGAACTGATTCTTTGTCACCTGCTTCAAGCGCTGTTTTTGAGGAGATGTTAGATAATGAGGAAGATTACCAGAGCACTGGCCTGACTGAGTTAGAAAAAGAAGCTTATAATATAGATGATAAGAAAGAAAATTGCTTACCAGCTAATTTCAATTCGTTTGAAGGTTCAACTGATTCTTGCAAATGGCAAGAGACAAAAACATTTTGTAAATGTTAGAGAAGAGCATTGTGCTTTATGGAATCCATTCTAGGAGTCTCCTTGTGTGCTGTGTTGGTTGTTCCTGCAATTATGGTGGTTGTCAATTTATTTAGCAAGCAAGAGGAATACCATGTCATGGTTCTCACCTAGGACATTCTATTTTGTGGTCATTTAAAATTACTAATTTACAAATATTATTGACTTAGTATGCAACCATTGTTTAAATGGGAGTATACAATTTGAATCATCTTCTTGAAGCATCTTGCTTTTGTCTTTCCCTTATTCATCAGGCTTTCTTCCATATATTTCATTGCAGAGGGGATTATGATAAAGCATAATTCCATTTATGCACAGTAGGAGGATGAAACATGGAAATATTTCTGCTGCTAGAATGATGTGCGAGTTATGATGATTTTTATCCCTTGAATATAAAAAAAAATCTATTGTGAGGTCTCATTTTATATAAATTACTCAAATCAGGAGTGGTGCCCAAGTCACTGGCCCATCTTACAAATTTAACAACTCTAGATTTATCATACAATAATGTGGTCGGTGAAATTCCTAGGGAGATTGCAACAAGTAAAAAGATTCAAGGTCTGGCATTGGCATATAATAAACTAAATGGCACTATTCCACCAGAGCTTGGAGACCTCAGTAGTTTGGTGAAGATGAATCTTACGGGTAACAGATTATATGGGAAGATTCCTGATACAATTAGAAAGTTAAATGGGCTTTCTCACCTTGATGTGTGCAAGAATGAGCTCTTAGGTGAACTGCCTAGATCTCTTGCAAACTTGGTCAACATCGTTGGTCTATATGTACAACAAAACAGGTTATCTAGTGGCATTGCTGGCTTGCTTTCAAAGAGCACAGTCTAGCATCAGATCGAGACACTGAATTTGAGTTTAAATTCATTTAGTAGAGAAATTCCAAGATCCCTTGCCAATCTCTCTTGTCTAACCTACTTGGATCTTCATAGCAATGAATTTACAAGTGCCATTGCTCTAGAGCTTGGTAGTCTTTCACACCTTATATACTTGGACATTTTTTATAATTATCTGACAGGAATAGTCCCTGATGAATTGTGTGACCTTATGGATCTTAACTTCTTCAATCTGTTGGATAATCTACTGGAAGGAGCTATTCCTGAGGGTGGTGGATGTAGTAATTTTACGGCTTCTTCATTTGTTAGAAACAAGGGTGTGTGTGGAAATTTGATAGGCCATAATTGCAATCTTAGTCCAAAACAACAGCCTCATCTATTAAGGACTGGGGTGATTATTGGGATCACAATAGGAAGCACCCTTTTGTGCTCGACCTAATTTTTGCTTTGGTAAAATGGAAAATGTTAAAGCAAGAGGCTTTCCCTAAGGTGGATGAGAAGAGAAAATTGAACCCTGCCATTGAACCTAAGGTGGATTAGCTCAACTGATTGCCACCAATGTTGTTGGGAATTTGTGTTGTTCTGTGCTAGTGGGTGCTCTATTTGAATCTAGTGAGGCACACACTAGTCTATACCGATAGGTTTACTAGGAATGACATCCATGAATGTGGGGAAGCATCGCTTGGGTTTCCAGGTGAGGTTTACCTTGGACAATAAAATAGATTGTAATATTTTTATTGAATACTTTTCAAATAATTTATCCATTTTTTAATCTTGTTATGTATTTGTTCCAGAATTGAAGAAGTAATACTGTAATTCACAAAATTCTGGAGGTAATTCTTAAATCAACAAGGACGAATGTACATTCTCCTTATTTTCTTACATGCTTCATTTCTATCATTGCCTTAAGTACATTATCTCTAATATCTAACATCATCACATTTTGACAAGACTTCTCCAAAGGTTTCCCCTGAGCAAAAATCTATCTCAACCTACCTGAAAATTTCTTATTTTCCCAGGATTCTATTTTCCATTCTTCTTTCTATTTGAGACATAAAAGTCCTAAAATATTTGAGTGAGTGAGTTCTGTTGTATGGTTATGTTATCTACTCTTATTAATTTATCTCTCTATGCCCGCCGGGGGTTTGAACATGGGTCATTAACATGGCCGTGGTCTAATAATGGTATCTTTTATCACTTGGGTATTTTATAAGCCATTATTTAGGATGTTGCTCAGGTTATACCTATCCTTGATCATCTTGGATTGATCTTGTGTAGTTGGATTTTTTCGTAAGTTTTGTTCAGGGGCTATTCCTGGTATGGCTATAATGCGATAAGCTCAGTTATTTTTTTAATTATGTATGGTTGCTATATACTTCAAACTTCTAGATATTATAAAGTTAGAAACCACCTTCATGCTAAACAAGTTTGGGAATTCAAGTATTGTTTTCATATATAAAAAATGAATGATATGGCTCAGGCAAGTTAAGCAGTTCGTGACCCACATGTCCTGCCTTTGGTCATGTACCCTGCATTTTCTTATTTTCACTGTCAATGATTTGGTGTGTAAGCACACCATGTATGATGTCTTGTGTTGCTTACATCTTAATGCCGTGTTATTTCCCATCTCCTGCATTATTGTACAGTTTTGCATGTAGAATGATCTTACATTATGTATGCCTGTTGATAAACATGTTTTGCATCAAGTATATCTTTTTACTCTGTCAATAAGTTTTGCTCCTAACAGATTTTGTGATCAGCTATCTGGTGAGTACTACTATATGGTGATGGAAGCATATTTCTATCTATCTCCATTGTTTTGGCTGAAGCAGCATAGTATAGAAGTAGAAAATTAGAAATATCTTTCGATCCTTTTTTGGGCTGCTAGGTGTTTCCATTTTGGCGTGTGATGTGATTTGAGTCTGCAACACTGAAGATCTCATGAGAATTCCCTGAATCTGGAGGCTGGGGGGTGTCTAGCCCTTGGATCGTTGCTAATCAGTGACCACAACTCTGGTAGGTTTGTTCCTGTCTTTATGTGAGCCTGGGAAGCTAGTCTTCTACTGCATGAAGCTGTCCACCTTCCTCTATGTGTGAACCTCCAAATCCATCAACTAAAGACTTTAGAGCACAAGAAAATGCTTTCACACTCTAATTCATGGAATTGGGATTCCACTTCCTTCACCTTCCTTGTAACAACTTCAAAGTTTCCCCCGTTGTCCATGTGATCGCCATTTTTTTTGTATCTCAACTCTGCTACAATCCTATTTACTTCATTGTTGTGACTATCCAAGATGTTCTTTCATTCTCTTGTGTTGGTTTTAACTTTTAAACTCCCCTACTTCTTGGCAAGGGAAAGGGAGCAATAAGAAATATGCTAATACATCTCTTAGCATTTTTAGAGATGAGTCTATCAGAAGGGTGAGGGCTTGTTCAACGCTCATTAACTTCTTCATCATTACATGAAAGGGAGAGAAATATGTTACGGTGCAGGGAATCCTTCTCGTGCGTCTCCCAAGGCTATTTATCATTACATGAGTGCTACTGAATGTATCAAAGTATCTTATCACTTGATACAGTAATACTTTGGATTTAGGAGGTGTACTTATTAGTTAGATATATCTGTTCAATATATTTTGTTTGTGATTTACATTATTGCTATAGAAGGCCTTCATAAAGTTGTAGGTAGGTGACCTTTCTTTGTTCGCAAGACACCTTGATCAGCCTTGATGTGATAAAGCAAGCATCCTATGACCTCACTTCAAGATGTAACCACTTGTTTCTTATGAGACATGGTTCTAAATTAGTCCATAACCATTCTTTACTCTTCCAAAAGCATCTTTCTACGAGCTTGTGGAATGTACTTTACCTCACTTCAAGATGTAACCACTTGTTTCTTATGAGACATGGTTCTAAATTAGTCCATAACCATTCTTTACTCTTCCAAAAGCATCTTTCTACTAGCTTGTGGAATGTACTTTGTTGTCTCCTTCGCTTTGGTTCTTTGACCCATCTGATCAAAATACTTTACTCCACTTTGGAGCCTTCATTTTCCATGTCATTTGCCTTTGGATTTTTCTTCCTCCTAACATGGACTTGCTTGACTCTCTAAAAGAAGTCCGCGGCTTCTAGGGAATTTTCAAAATACTTTACTCCACTTTGGAGCCTTAATTTGCCATGTCATTTTCCTTTGCATTTGCTTCCTCCTAACATGGACTTGCTTGACTCTTTAAAAGAAGTCCGTGGCTTCTAGGGAATTTTCATGGAACCTTTTAATTGCATTGCTTTTCACTTGAGCCTAGTCTTTAAGAGTGGAAAATCATAAGGAGGGAATTCCCTATACAAGGGAGGGGTACTAAGTTGTAGACCTTTCAACGCAATTGTTCCCTCAACTATTTTGTTGTTGTTTTTCCTAGATGACACCCATACTTGAGGAGGATTTTTCCTCTAGGGTCAAAGATGATTCCTCTTGCACAAGTAGGGCTTGGATTTCTGTAGACTCTCCATGGAAGAAAAAATTTACGGATGTGCTTGCTCTTTATCCATTTTGTTATGTCTTCATTTTGGTGTTCATATTGAACATGATCCCTTTCCAATCTTGTAAGGAGAGGATGTTGTGAAGGGGGCCCAACTGCCCAGTTCCATAGTTTTCATTTCTTCAATAATCTTTGGTCACTATTTTAAGTATTGAGGTGTTCTTCTCACCTCTAAATTCGTTATGACACTTTCTCTCAGAAGGAGGATAATTGAACTTACTAGTTTTGGCTACTAATATTTCTTTATTTTATTTAGTGTCTAGCTAACTCTAATTTCCATGAGGATGTATCTGGGTTTAATGTCTAGATTTTTGTGAGTAGATGTTTTTTCTTTTGAGATATCGGGTAAGTGGAATTTCTACTACTTCAAATATTAATTTCTATACTTCCCTTTATGATCGTGCAATCAAGAAACATGGGTTGACTTGTTTCTTTATTGGAGTTGCAGAGCATGCAGATAGAAAGACCTTATATTCCTTCTTTTTTATGTTTTTAGTTATATGATATTTTGATGAGCTTGTAGTAGCCAGAGGAAAATAATAATCTTTGAAATGGCTTCAGTTGCCCAGATTGTGTTCCAGTTAAGTCCTAGCATCCTCCGTGGGTTGCATGTCATTCTTTCACAATTTAGATCCACAATGTCTTGGAGTATCCCACATTAGTGTGTCTTCCATAGAGTATGGATGGGAGTTAAGATTGTACGGGTTGAAGTTAGGAAATTAATTTAGAGGAAATGTCATTAGGAAAATTTAGAAAATTTGAGCATGTTTTCATCTTGACCACTACGAGTTTTTTAGCATGTTGGAAAACCTCTATGTATTGAGCATGATTCAAAACATAGAGGTTTGCCAAAAATTGAATATCAAATGCTGAGAGCTAGTGGTCTGTGTTTTCAATATCCTTTTTCTTTCAAACATTTCCGATTTTTGTCTCCCGTGATGTTGATTTGTCTTTCATTCCTTGTAAGTCATGACATGAATTTATGCTAGTTTGATTCCAACATTCATTGCATTTTTCCTATCAACAGAATCATTGTCTTTAATGACTTCCTTTCACCAAGCAGAGGGACTTAAGATTAGATTCCAAAGAATTGACTCCCAAGACAGATTCATTTTTTAGTGGTCTTTGATTTTTAGTCCCCTAAGAGGGTGGAGAAGTACCTTTTTTTCCAAGAAAAAATCCATTGTATTGATATTTCAAAAAGAAATCAAATACACATTTACTGTCCTTTCAGCCACTTACAAAACTCCCATCCTATCATTACCCTATGATACTGACATATACAGTCTTCCTTCCAGATATCATCTAGTCTAGATCCTCAGCATAATAAGGAAATACAGTAAAAACTAAAACAAACTTTCTATATTTTGTAGATATATTTGAAACAAAAATGAAGTCTCAAAATACTATCAAAATATAATGTTTTCACAGTTGCCACTGTTATATTATCAATTTCTTTTTTGCTTTGCTAAAATTTCGATGGTTATTTGGTGAGTAGGTTGAAGTTGATTGAACCCTGAATTTTTATTTTAAATTCATTACCTGATATTAGATTAT
>LPNX011073107.1:11931-54587 GCA_001517045.1 Pseudotsuga menziesii | reverse complement strand
AGATAATCAATGGGAATCTATAAACATGAGAATTGTGTGCGCAGACGCTGAAGGGATTATACGCATAGAATCTATGTTACGTGTAGTGATTGATATTATGCTCGACATTATTACTCGGATTTCTATACATTGTTAGCNTTCATGCTTCAAGCTCTCTTGAGCAAGGTATTGGTGAGAGAGATGTCAACACTTTTGAGAATTCATCTGCAACCCAGAAAATGGATGGTAGAATACATTTCTTTAATGATCAAAGTGAGACAAATGCATTTCCATCCGAAATTGGTAGTTCAAATGTTGAAGATTTTTCATTGCAAGGTGACAGTGCATTCACGGAAAAGGAAAAAGGGCCATTGGGACGCAGGGAGAAAATTCAAAGCTGATTGGGTCTCAAGATACCCATGTATTGAACCAATACCTCCAACAATTGAGAATGAGACCTCGCGAGAAGTTAAATGCATTTCATGTAGTTGGAAACTTGGCAAGGTAGTGAAATTACAGATGAAGTTAGACACAATCGAGAAGCATGTTGGGAAGGTGTATGATAAGAAAACTGTAAATGATGAGAATAAATCTATTGCCAGATGGAAATCTGCTAGTGAATGTCGACATCTCCAATTTGAAGTGGAATATAATGAATTCTTACTAAATAAGAAAAAACTTGAGGAAAGTGGAGGAACCATCAAATCTCAATTTGGAAAGATGATGGAAACACATTTCTTATCAAATACAATACAATTAAGCATTGTATTTCACCTCCTATCCAATGGTCGTCCTATGACAGATTATCCAAAAATGACAAAATATCTTTCTTTTATTCAAGTGCCAAATTTTCCATCTTCTCATTGGTCTTTATTGAGTGGTTGGGAATGGGGAAAATATCTAGCTCAAGTAGAAAAGGACGATATGAAAGAGAAGATTGTAAATGCTACATTTTTGTCACTGTCTTTGGATGAAGTTACGGCTATTGATAATATTTCATGGATCTGCATGAGCATTTATATGGTCAATGACCATATCAGGCATTCTTATCTTTTTGGAATTCATAAAATGACCAAAATTTCTACAGTAGAAACTATTTATGAACTTGTTATTGATAGTTTGAAGGAAATTGGTGGTATGGATCATTCCATGATTGCAAAAAATTTAGTATGCATTGGAGCAGATGGAGCATCAGTAATGCAAGGACAAAGGAATGACCTTTGTGCTAGAATGAAACTCTCGGCTTCACCATATATGCTCAGTATTCATTGTATGGCTCACATGATGAATCTTGCATTTAAAATAGTGAGCAACTTTTCATTGGTTTCAAAGGTAGAATATCTTGTACGTGGGGTTCATGCATACTTTTGTCGGAGTCCCAAACGATTTTTAGAGTTTAATTTTTTTTTTCTGATGGTGTTACAAATGGAAAAAAACTATTAAAATATGTTGATACAAGATGGATATCATTGAAGGGACCAGCTGAAAGACTATTCAATGAATATGCATCCTTGGTAGGGGTGATGTATGAACATTGCTCAAGTGTAGAAAAAGCTCAAACTCTTCTATTTCTACTAACTAATATATAGACATTATTAACATTGGCTGGAATTCTTCCTATGCTTCATGAAATGAATAACCTCGTGAAGATGGCTTAGAGTTGCACGATGTATATTGCTGAATACACAAGAGCAAGAAAATTAACATGTCTTGCATTGGATAATTTGTATATTATGGAAGATTCTTTTACAGATTTAGCATTTACAAATTGGAGGAAGATTATCAATATAGAAAATGATGAATTTTTTTGCAAGTTTGATGAAAAATGGATGCTATGTATGGCAGTTCGTGGGCATATGGTTCCCTTTTATTATAATGAAAAGATAGGAAGATCCACCAAACAGTGCTCCGTATCAAGAGAACTATTTCACGATGTTGTAATTTCAGTGAGAGACAACTTGAAAGAAATTGCAAAATCACTATCATCAGAGGTAAGAGAACGGTTTCCTCGAGATGAATTGTTGGAGGCCATGTCTATCGTATACCCTCAATATTGGGACCATAGTCAAAATGAAAAAAAAATTAGAAGCTGACTTTATAAAGAAAATCAAGATTTTGTAGAGCCATTTTTGTCGAGAGGCTGAGATACAAGGAGAACATATTCAAGGTATTTTAGATAAAGAAAAAATGGCAGATCAATCTCAATGCTTTGGTACAGCAATGTGGGACCAATTTTCTCCATCGGATAGTAAAGAATATGGTGCAATTACAAGATTATGGACTAAGCTCAGTGGTAGCGAAGTGCTACGGGAAAAAATGTCAGAATATTTCAAATTAGCAGATTTATGTCAAACCATGATTTTGGGATTAGTGGAGGATGAGAGAATGTTTAGTGCACTGACATTCTTGAAGTCAAAGTTGAGGAACAAGCTTGATAAAAATGTGGATACATGCTTAATATTATATGTAACAAAGTATGAGGTTGACAATTTTCCATATGAAAGAGCATTAGCTCTTTGGCGATCTGATCATGAAAGAAGGGGAGAAAACAATATAACAAATATATCTAATGAACTTGATGTGGAAAATGAGGACCAGAGCCAAAATGTCGAAAATGTCGAAAATGAGGACCAAGGCCAAAATGTGACTTGGAAATTGGATTTCACCTAAGATTATATATGATCTAATACACATTAAGGACTCTTGAGTTTTACTTTTGTCCAGATGTTCCATGTACCCTTGCTGGTGATCACTATATGTGAATTTGAGGTCGTGTTTTAGGTAAAAATAGATTCTACATTGTACTTTTTTGTTGTAACATTGATGATTTGAGCTACATTACCTTCATGCAGCTTATTTTAATATTGATGTTTTGATATTAACCTCTTACATTGTCTCTTACTTGTATGTGACAGGAAGTGATAGTGGAATTTGAGAAAGCTAGGCTTAGGAGCTATCTCTTCACATAGATAGTGTCATAACATTAAAGGATAAATAACTAATTTGACAACACTTTCGCTAAGCAAGAATGAGCTCATTCAAGTACATGAAACCATGTTAGTGTTTAACATGAATATCTTGACAAATTTTTAGGGTTTGTTTATTGCTTTTGTTTGAAGCATTTTGTCGCTTTTTGAAGTTTGTGTGTATTTTGGTTAAATATTGTGTTAGTCCCTTGAATGCTTATAGTTCTCATTTGATGCTTGATTTAGCCATTTGTTGTAGCTTGAATCAAGATTGGTTTTGATCGGTTTCCATTGATTCAGGGTTTGAGAAAAGATATTTTTATTGCATTTTAGTTGCATGAATTAATTGTCTTCACTTTCTCGAATCTTGATTCTTTTATGTTGATTGCATATTTTCTTTGTAAATACTTATCATTATTCAAAAAAATAAATGAGCTCTACAAAGCTAAGCGAAGAGAAAATTGGTCTATGCACTAGGTTCTTATGAATTGATTGTAGGATACCTATTGGCACGAGACCAACATTCATCTAATGCAATAATCAATTGGCATAATTACAATGCATAATTCTATTAGCCTCTAGTGACAAATATTCTTCCAGAAGACTGTCATTATCAACCAAAGATCTTGTGAGGTTGTTTGTACTTCATTTATGGTACTAATTCTCTATTGTTTAATTCTTGTATATTGTTGAGGCTATTGCTTTGCTTTTTTTGAGCTGGGTCATAGTCTTGATCAGGCTGCTAAACCTTACTAAACCTTCCTAGGATGATATGTGACTGTACTGGCGATACTATCTTGGGTCGCGACATTTGTGACCTTGCTTGACCTTGTGGCCTGTTGTAGATAAGGCCGTGACTTTTTGGGCTTCTATATATGTCTTGTGAACTTTGTGGGCTTCTAGATCTGAACCATGAACACTTGTTAAATTGTTAAACTCATCTGTGACTATTTAAAGGATGTTTGGATTAAGTTGTGATCATTGTGAGACCTCTAAGTTTGAACCGTAATTTTCCTAAGATCTGTTCATCCTATTAGAAAAGGATGCAATTTTTTTAGGCCTGTTTGGAGTAAGCTATCATTGCTGGTTGTTTTGACATGTTGATATAGGTCTGTAATAATGACTTAGTAGCTTCATAATAGTGATAGATCAGATCTGAAGCAGTCCCAAACTGATGTGTGCTCAAGTGGTGGTAGGGGGGTTGACTTTTGATGGGATTGAGACTCCCTGACCATTTACTCGATGGACAGGCTGAATTTGTCTCTCATCTGTTGTTCTCAGAGTCCCTATCCTCTCTGTTCCTCATTTTTGGTCTATTAGTTCAATTATTATGGAGTCCTAAAGAATGCCAAACAGAATCCGAACCCCAATTCCTCGGTAGTCTAGTATCTTGTGATTTTTCTTAGAGTGTGTATTTCAATGACTGTCAAGGTCATACCTGCTTCAATTTATAAGGTATTCATCTATTATGAGAGATAACCTACTTGTTATGTTGAGTTGGGACTTTTATAATTATATCTAAAAGCTAAAATCTAACAATACAAAGTGGGATCCCAAAAGGAGCTCCTATAAAAAGCTAAAAGCTAACAATACAAAGTGGGATCCCAAAAGTAGCTCCTATAAAAAGATACAAGCAGAACTCAAACCTAACCCCAACTCCATATATGAATTTGAGGTTATGTTTTAGGTAAAAATAGATTCTACATTATACTTTTTTGTTGTAACATTGATGATTTGAGCTACATCACCTTCATGCAGCTTATTTTAAGATTGATGGTTTGAAATCTATCTCTTACATTATCTCTTTCTTGTATCTGATAGGAAATGATGTTGGAATTTGAGAAAGCTAGGCCAAGGAGCTATCTCTTCACATAGATAGTTTCCTAACATTAAATAATAAATAACTAATTTGACAACACTTTCGCTAAGAAAGAATGGGCTCATTCAAGTAAATGAAACCATGTTGGTGTTTAGCACAAATATCTTGACAAATTTTTATGGTTTGTTTATTGCTTTTGTTTGAAGCATTTTGTCGATTTTTGAAGTTTGTGTGTAATTTGGTTTTAAATATTGTGTTAATTCCTTTGAATGATTCTAGTTCTCATTCAATGCTTGATTTAACCCTTTGTTGTAGCTTGAATCAAGGTTGGTTTTAGGATTTGAGAAAAGATTCTTTTATTAACTTTTAGTTGCATGAATTAATTTTCTTCAATTTTTCAATTATTTTTATGCTGACTGTATATTTTCTTTGTAAATACTTATCATTATTCAAAAAAATAAATGAGCTCTACATATCTAAGCGAAGAGAAAAATGGTCTATGCACTAGGTTCCTATGCATTGATCGTAGGATACGTATTGGCACAAGACCAACATTCATCTAATGCAATAATCAATTGGCATAATTACAATGCATAATTGTATTAGCCTCCATGACCATCATTGGCTAGTGGAGGCTAAGATCGAGCATAATGTATGATTCTATGAGTTTATTAGTTTGTCAAGATTCAGGTCCCCACATGTCCGTTGGACCATTAAGGGACAAGATACCAAGTGGAGTCCCCACTTGCCCTGAATCTAGTCAGTACAGTTGCGTTTCACTCACACCTTCCTGTTGTGACTTGTGAGTCTACATGTTCTGTTGTTGATGATGTGATTCATGTTATTTGACTAATGTTGTTATTCTTTTATTTTGACAATATTATATAAATTAGTGAAAGATTCACCAGTTTCTACAATTTTTTATAATGAAGTTAAATATTCGCCAAGTTTTTACAACATTATATAATAAAATGAAAGATTCGCCAAGATTTTACAATATTATATAATAAAATGAAATATTCGCCAAAATTTTACAACATTATATAATAAAATAAAAGATTCGCCAAATTTTATATATATACATATTATATTATTGATAAAATCGCTTTCAAATTTTCCTATATATCGGAGAGATTCGACGAATTTTTATACATATAATTCTAGGGGGGTTCTTAAAATCATCCCTGATTCATATAGAAATAAAATCTAAAGTTGCATACAAAAAAAACATGCATATAGATTTACAAACACAATCATTGCATACAAAAATCTACAAACACAATTTCAAACAAAAATCAAACATAGAGTTTCAAACAAAAATCATGTAGAAAGATGCACAAAATACAAATACAAGCACATAGAGTTGCATACAAAAATGATGTAAAAAAACCTGCAAACACAAATACAAACACACAGAGTTGCATACAAAATACATGTACAAAAATGTTAAACACAAACATAGAGTTACATATAAGAAAAACATTGTTATTTAACAAACAAAGAATTGCATGCAAAAAAATATTAATTTAGTAAACATAGAAATCATTTCATCTAACAAACACTCAAATATAAAAAATCATTTCATTTAACAAAACATAGAGTTGCATGCAAAAAAACATTATTTCATAGCAAACATCAAATCCATTTGATATAACAAACATATAGAGTTTCATAATTTAAACAATGGTTCATCTAACAAACATAAAATTAACATTATTTAATCCACCAAACATAAAATCCATTTCATATAACAGACATATAGAGTTCCATATTATAAACAATGTTTCATCTAACAAACAAAAATTATCTAATCTAATGACACAAAGTTGCATACAAAATGCATGTACAAAGATTTCAAACACAAACATGATAGTTGCATACAAAAAAACATGTATATAGATTTACAAACACAATCACATAGAATTGCATACAAAAATTTACAAACACAATAAAGTTTCATACAAAAATAATGTAGAAAGATGCATAAATAAACACAAATACAAATATAAATTTCATATTTTAAATTTAATTTTAAAATATTTTATCTTTTATTAATTTGTTTCAATATAACTATATTTTAATAATAAAAAATTATTATTTGAGAGCTTTTTTTCGCTCATATGGCCTCAAAAAATGTTTCTTTGTTGTTGTTGTTTTCAACAAAGAGAATTTGTGCTTTGTTGTTGTTTTACCAACAAAGCGGGTTGTTTATTTTTTTAATTATTTTGTTTATGTATTTATTAAGTTGATTTTATTATAGTTATGATGTTATTTAGTTTTTTTAATATTTGGTTTATGTATTTTTTAAGTTGGTTTTATTACTAGTTATGATGTTATTTAATTTATTAAAAGTTAAATAAAATGTCAGATTATTATTTGTGCTTTGTTGTTATATCAACAAATTGGTTGTTTAATTTTTTTTAATATTTGGTTTATGTATTTATTAAGTTGATTTTATTATAATTATAATGTTATTTAATCTATTAAGAGTTAAATAAGATACAATTGTTCATAAATTTTAATATTAAAAATAAATGGCAAATAAAATAAAACAACAAATAAAAAATTAAAACAATATTAATAAAATAAAATAATTAAATATTTAAAAAAATGTGAAATTATAGTGTATACTATTATTATATTGCCAATAAACATACATATAATCATAAGTTATACATAGTTTACAAAATAAAATTCATATATAAATAAAATCCAAAAATAAACATAAAGATTTTTATAGCTAATCATCTAAAGTTGTGTACAAAAAAACATGTATATAGATTTACAAACACAATCACATAGAGTTGCATACAAAAATTTACAAATACAATTACATAGATTTGCATACAAAATTCTCCAAACACATAGAGTTCCATACAAAATTCTACAAACACATAGAGTTTCATACAAAAGTCATGTAGAAATGCACAAACACAAATGCAAACACAGAGAGTTACATACAAAAATCATGTAGAAATGCACAAACACAAATACAAACACATAGAGTTGCATACAAAAATCGTGTAAAAAGATCTGCAAACACAAATACAAACACATAGAGTTCAATATAGAATACATGTACAAAGATGTTTGACACAAACAAAGAGTTGCATGTAAAAAAATAACATTAATCTAACAAACATAAAAATAATTTCATCTAACAAACACGTAAACATTAAAAATCATTTCATTTAACTAGCATAAAGTTGCATGCAAAAAACATTATTTCATCCAGCAAACATCAAATCTATTTAATTAGTAAAAAAAATACATATATTAAAATATAAATAATAACAATGTAATAATGTAAATACTATAAATAATAATAGTGTAATAATATATTACTATATATATAAAACAAGTATAAAATTAAATAAAATAAAAGATGTGAAAAAAACTAAAGGTAGAAGTAAAAATGTGAAAAAATGTTATTATTTCAAATATATGTAATAAAGTTTATCCATGTGTTAAAAAAATTATGAAATTAGTTTGTGTGAAAACATTAAGTAGAAAATGAAGTTTATTTGTGTTGAATAAATTATAAAATTGTTTATGAAAACATCTTGTGTGGAAACATTGAGTGAAAAATGAAGTTTAATTGACTAAAAAAATTCTAAAATTAAATAAAGTTTATTTGTGTCGGAGAAATTGTAAAATTAGTGTGGGTGGAGACAATTAATGGAAAATGTAAGTGAAAAAAACACATACTACATAACACTATAAGAGACTACTCTAAAGATGATGGGGTGCCCCACCATCTAGAGCATTTGGATGGGTTTAATCCCATCCCCCAAAAATATATTTTTATTAAGAATAATATGTTTGTAAGTCTCTCTTTACAAAATTCTCAAAAATATTAAACTATGCAAGTCCATCCTATATCACTTTAAACTATTGTAAATGACAATGAATCAATTTTCAAATTTTAAAGGCTCCTTGACACCTAAAAAGATAACAAACAAAAACAAATACAAGACACATCCTTATTCAAATGTTACTTTAATTAAAAACATAAAAAAGAAGAAGATAAAAGATAGTTTTCTTTCTATTTATTAACCTTCTTAAAAATTGCACACCAAGACAATCTACTTTATGAATCAATTTTCAAAGGCTTCTTGACAGGCTGAAAGATAACAAACCAAAACAAATATAAGACACATCCTTATTTAAATATTACTTTAATTTAAAAACATAAAAACAGATAAAGATAGTTAGTTACCTTTCTTTTTATTTATTAACATTCTGAAAAAATGCATATCAAGACAATCCACTTTATGCTTGATATCTGAAAAACCAACATAACAAATCAAATTAGAAACACATAGTTATAGAAATTTATTACTTAAAATTTTATAAAAATATAAAAAATTAATAATCATAACCTATATATCTATTTTATTAAGATTCCTAAAAATTACACATCAATACATATGTTTTAAAATAATGACAATAACCATTACCTTATTAATTTCTCTCTAATGCAATCCATGTGTTGCAATGGTTTATAAAAAATACAATAAATAAAAAATAAAAACATAAACACAATTAATAATCATTGCCTGTATATATCTATTTTATTAGCATTCCTTTAAAAACAAATTTAAGAAAACCTCATATATTGATCTACGGGTCCCATGCATAATTGCTTGGATTTACTTTCAACGGGTGTAGATTTTCCTTTCATCATATGAACTTATTACAAAATGGTGCATCTTAAACTTTTCCATAGCATATGTTAACAATCACCGTGTCTGTTACAAGAACATATTCATTTATGTCACCAAGGGAACTTAAGAATGGATAAATTCCGACTCTTCCTACTGGAAAAGCTCTTACTGCATTGTATCAGCATCATAGAAGATGTTAGAAAAAAACTGTTTTTTCAGCAGCAGAGCACATCAACCAACCTGTGTTGTGCAAGCAGATTTGCTAAGGAACAGAAAGAAGATTATCTCTGCTGCAATCAGGACCAAGAAAATAAGTGACCGGTGGCCGCAGCTGAAAATTTAAAAAAAAAAATAGTTAAATAATTGAAATCTCTTGCAAGTAGTGCTCAGTATATAGAATTGAACTCACCCCAAACCATTACTTCATCATGCACTATGGCTTGGGTTCGTACCTCACTCTATCTGTTGGGGAAGGAATGAAAGCTAAGACTGCATCTTTCTGCTGCTTTTATCTTCTCCTGAGAGAAGATGTGCCAGCCAAGTAGTTGTCACACACAGTCCAACCTATATTTCTTTTTCTTAATCTACAAGCCAGTGAAAAACCATCATCAAGGTAAGAAGGTAACAAATGAGTTTACATGGGGCTGTTCACCTTTGGAGGATGAGTTTATGGAAAAGAGTTTAAGCTCAGAATACTTTTGTAAAGAGGGTTGTCTATTCCCTATTCAAAACCGTCATGTCACTCGTGCGTCAACTTACGAGGTTACAACCTGAATTTTGGGTAAGCGTGAATGCTTTCAACCTACGGGGATTGGGACACTGTACTAAACAATAACGGGCATGGAAACCTCTTCAACATCATTCATGGATGTGTTAATCTAGCCGAGGATCACTGGCATAGAGGTCAACTGGAACCCCAACTTCTCAAATCAATGTTTGATCCATCCGGGGTTGACCATCACTGAAGTAATCAATCCATATGCCTTATTTAAACCCATCAAAACCACCAAACTCAAGAAGAAATGTTCATAGCGATAGATTCCAAGATACCACATTAACCAGAAATTCTGGCAAATGCCTCTAGGTTGATAGAGTTTTCCTTCCAATTTCCCAAGAATATGATTGAAAGAGCACTTAATGGAGATGAATTCAGGGAAAAACCAGATGCACCACCAATGCAAAGAAATCCATCGTGTTTGGTTTCTGCCTTTTCTAGCTAATCGATTGATGAAGTTTAACATATACAAGCGCTACTAGCCAAAATTAGCTAAGTGCAGCATGATCATCGATCTTATTAAATTATATAACCGAACTGCAAGAAAGATTTGGCGGTTTTTTTAACATGAATGATCTAGGAACTTACTAGATGCCGAGTAAGTCCCATTGAGATTGAAATTGCCTCAAATGTTTCTGGCAATGTGTTCAAAAGCTTAAAAAGCGTAATTAAGTATTTCTTGCTTCCGTACCATAAAATTTGTTAACCACTCATTACTTTTATACAATTCAACACACAATCCTCAATTAAAGCAAATTTATGAGAAACCTTGAAAAATGATCAAAATCCGTTCTCTTCCTATCCTAACCAACCATCATGAGTGAATCTATGTTTTTTAGTGAATATATTAGCTTGCCTTTTCAGTGCAGTAGGGAAGATTCTGGAGCAGATTGTGGTCATTGTATTAAAATAGGTGGCATCTAAATCGAAACTAGAAGATGCGGCATCTAAATCGGAACCACTTGTGGTGGCCAAGTCTCAACGAAGCTAAGGAGGATTTCCAAAGTATTATACTGCAATGGCGAATTCATGTACAAGGGCTTCAACAGCATTTGTGCTGCAAGAACACCTCTGGGACTGCTAACAACATCCTGTCTAGTAGCATTATAAATCCGTGGTATAACAACGTTGGTAGAAAGAGACCTATTGTGAGTACTACTGTAATTCTTATGATCTTTCATTTTAGAGGAACTGAGTGTTGGTGGAAAACGGATTTCTTCATCTCCATGCGCAAAAAAACAGACTCTTCTATTACAATTCACACCATGTTTACAATGCTTTGTTCTGTATCTGTGAGGATGCAGCCAGCTCTCAAACCAACCATGAGCAAATTCACAGGTTAAGCCGTTCTTGCAATATCCTTTCTTGTAATTGACACAAGTTTCTCCACAGTACAGACTCGGGTGCCTTCTCCTAACCCTTTCTCCCCTGTGAGCAAAAGGGCACCGTGTCCAATCATGGCCCGGGTCTCTCATGCATATAACCACCTTGAATTTATACATTCTGAGTTCATCCGAGCTTTGATTCTGAGTTCCACAAGTATTCGGAAATGTTTCTGGCATCATTGTCATCAATCCAGGTTGCAATTCCTTGGCCATGAGAGCTGGGACTGCAAAAAGCACACTGAGGGCTGAGTACAAGAGATGAAATACTGATGTCCATGGCCATGATATCCGATTTTCAGTGCTGTTAATTTCGAAGCTGATCTAGACTCAATTTTTTCAAGGGTAATCTCATCTAGATCTTGCGTTGTATGTTCTGATACAATCTCTTACATATATCCTAATATCAAATTCTTTGAATTTCAGTATTATGTTTTAGCAGATCATGTTTTCTATATGACGTCAGAAAAGGGGATTTAGCATCCTTGCAGAAGAAGCTCTTTCATGATCTGCTTGGTAAATATGATATGCAGAGTGTTTCCACTATCCATTATGGGAAGCGTATTTTACGAAATTCTACACGAAATTTCCGAAGCATTTTTATTGTTCTGGATGATGTTGATGGTTTTAAAGAGATGAAGAATATAGAACTTCTCCTAGATCTGGATGGCGTGGCATCTGGGAGTTTGATATTGATCACATCTCGTCAGATGGACACCTGAAAAAGACATCTGCCACTACTACTGGGACACCTTTTACCAAATGTTATGAAGAGATTACCAAATCGCTGAGCAGGGAGACCGAGAATGGAAGGAGGAGAGGCAATTGAATCTTTTAACTTTTTTTTTTTTTTTGACCTGTTTCCTGAGTTCTTTTATTGCTTGATGAAATGCAGGAAGAGTTTGAGGAAGCTCAGGACCAAATTCGGCTTCTTTAAATTGTCGGGTCAAAGCTTCTACTGAGAACAAAGAAGCAGGAGGAACATAACCTTTTGCAGCTTGGCTCTTTTTCTCAGGCGGTTTATTTAAATGATCTGTCAACATCTTTTTATACATTTCTTTTATCTGTGGATCAGATGCAGACATCATTTGAGTGAACATATCTCTACTCTTATCATCAGATTCTGTTCTGAACATATTTACAGAGTTACATCTGCAAATATCTGGATCACTGCAATTGCATTCTTCATGACATTCTTGGCAGTGAGGATCATGACAACTTTCATTATCAGAAGATTCTTCAATATCTTCAAATTGGTTTACTTCTTCAGAATCATATTCTGAGCTGCTATATTCTTCAACACAATTTACCTTTGCTTTCTTCTTTTTATCAGGCACAGATTTCTTGCCTTTATCTTTCTTTGGCTTTGGACATTCAAAAGAAAGATGACCCTTTTTTTGGCAATTATAACAGACTATGGATTTATTTTTGCCAAATAGCTTCGTCTGTTTATAGGGTTTTGTTTTGTGTTGGGATTTCTTATGAGATGGGGAAGACTTGGCATTCTTATGACGAGTAGGCTTGCTACGTCTATGCCCCCCAGAATGGCTAGGATTGCCCAAATGCCATTGTTTACACAAGGATTGATAACCATGGGGTTTTTTGGGATTGGTAGCGGCACGGGCGACTTTCATCTGTGTGCAGAGTTCAATAATAATGGCTTTGACAGTTTGTCGGATGATCCCAAATTTATAGTCACCAACTTTGCCTGGAAGTTTAGCAATTAAACGAGAGGAGACCCAAGTAGGAAGAGAAGCAACAAAGATTTCTTTCCATTTGGGATCAAGGATCTGATCAGTGGACAGACTATGCAGACGTTGCAGATATTCATTGAAATAATTATCAAAATGCTGCATATTGTGCAACTTCATTGCAAGCAAAGTAATGGTAGTAATTTCATTGGAGATCTGAGGAAAACCAACAAAATTGACTTGGATAGCAAATAACAAACAGCCAATCATGTTACTCGAGGGTAAGGAAGTAACTGGATCCATATATGTAGAACCATCAGAATTTAAAACCACAGAGGTTTCCCATGAATGTATCAGATTTGGACATTTTAAGATTTCAGCTCTTAGCCACGTATCAAGGATTCCTTCAAATCCACTCATGATTCTGCGTGTGGCATTAATAGGACCAATATCATCTGCAAGATAGGTTCTATAACATACTAGCATAGAATGCAGAACAGACATAATTTCTGCTTCTGTGCAATTATCAATATTCCATGAATAATTTGAACTTGCAGACCAATCTTTATGGTATTCTAATTTCATCATATCTCTGCGATCAGGAGCAGGAGTCCATGTAGAAGAATAGGATGACCTATGAGAAGTAGCATGAATTTCTACCTCATCCAGAGCTTGGTCTTCAGAAGGAAAATCAGAAATAGGAAGATCTGGATTTGGAGATATACCAAACTGAGCTTTATCTGTAGGGGAAAAATTATTTACATATTGTTCAAGGGTTTCCAGATCAGGTTGATCATCAATTTTGTGCATACTGGTTTCAGGTGTATGTGAAACAACAAACTGAGAGAAGGAAATTCTTTCAGATTCTTGAACAGGAGAACTGGATTTAGTAGGCATGTACATATTGGGGTTATATACAGGAGGAAGAGTATAGTCAATGTCTGGAGAGGGAAAACTGATAGGTTTAGGGGTTTGCATCTGACTTTGTACAGAGGGTGTTGACAGAGAGTAAGGTATAGCAGATTTTGGCTCAGAAAAGAGCATGGTAGATTTATACGATTCATTTCTAGCTCGAGGTTTCAATTTATCAACACTGGTGCTTACTGTCCAGACTTGCTTCTTGATTGTTTCAAGACTAGTATTGACCTTCAAAAATTCTTTATCCTGATAAACAACCATTTCACCAAATTTCTTATCTGTATGAAGAGATAGTTGATCTAAACTTTTAGCCAAAGCTTGATCATTGTTGGACAGAGTAGTAATGTTTGTATTTAGACATCCTGTATTGTAATCTTGCTTTTGCAGGAGTCTGTCTAACTTCAATTGCATGGCAATTACAGCTTCATCCAATGATATAAACTTGTTTCTCACATATTTTTCTAGACTTGAAAGTGCTAGATTAGTCCAGTTTGTAGCTGCAATTGCTTCTCTATTAGTTAGTGAAATATCATCTAACTGAGATGGAAATAACCTGAAAACGTTTCCATCCTTTTGACTGATTACAAAGTTTTTCCATGGTGGGAACTCTGTTTCAGTCTCTGTGATAGATCCATCCAAAAGTTCCCATTTGTGTTTGATGGGAGTTCCAGATCTCATCATGTTCACTTTCAGTTGTGAACAGAATTGTTTAATCAAATTCTCACCCTTTATCCTAACATCAATCAAATGTCTTGGGATGTTAGACTTTTCCATCATACTATGTATTTTAGGGGAGAAAACTGGCAACTGTAATGGTGAAGGTATTATGATCTGATTTTGTTCTAATTTTTCTTCAACATATAATTCAGGATTCTTTTTCTTCTGTTTTGCTTCATTCCTGAATTGTTTAGCCAGAGATTGCTCTATTTGGTTAAGAGCAGGATAATACCATTCATAGAATGATATCCACTGATTGTGTGCCTTCATCCATTCTTTCCATGAAGATGTGTTTTGTTCATTAAAGGATCTGCGATCTTTCTTCTCAAGTAGAAGAACTTCTTGCATGTATAAATTCTCTTTTTCATGCGGAAAAATATCCCATTTGAACATTTTTTCTTTCCATGCATCTTTTGGATCATAAGGACCTATGCCCTTGTAGATTTTTAGAAATGCGACAATTTCACTGTCAGATGGCATTTCTATGTGTGCTGGAATTTTGTCAATTGGATTTCTTCTATAATCAGGAATTGCACTTGGATTGAAAAAACCTAGTCCTGAGGACTGATTGTGAGAGACAGTTTGAACCAGTAATTCTTCTTGTGGATTGAAGAATCTAACTGTCTTGTAACTGACTTCGACATCATTTTCTGCAGGTACAAATTTGATCATGTTGATTCTTTTCGAATCATCCGATCCATGTGGAGGAGTCATGTTTGCAGAAAACTAACAGGAAGTTTTAGAACAGTGTGGGTGGTCACATACTGAAGCAAGAGGAGATGGTACCACACTGGAGGATGCAGAGGTTGGTTGGCTCAACAAAGATTTGAGCTGATCAAGTAAAGCTGGATGAATCATTACCATTTGTTCAGAAGGTTGTAAACTGGGAATTGAATGGCTAACAGTTTGAGATAACTGTTGTGGTCTAGGAAATCTGGTTACAACTTGATGGTCTGATTCGGTTATTATGGACTGTGCAATACTTATGGGTTGGTGAGATTTCTTATGCCAACTTGTAACCCAATCATCTGGAGGCATTAGCTGATTTTTCTTTATGGCTAATGGTGCTATGGGATTACAGGATGAGTCATATTGGATCATTGTGACTGTACCAGCATCTTGCTCTGTAGGTTTCAAGATGGCAAGTATGGTTATGTTATAAAACCGGACACAAGTAATGTAGAACACAGTCAAATTTTTGGAATTTGCGGCAAATCCTTCATAGCCTTGCGTCTGGATCCCGAGATTCAAACATTTAAGAATGTTGGGATCATCTAGAGCTACTGAGAAGTCAAGAAAAACGTCGTATTGGACAAGTCCATCAAACAGACTTGTTTCTACCCCCCCCGATCAAAGCTTGGGTGAAAGACGACCAACGGTTATCAAGGAGTGCAAAAAAGACAAAGGTAGATTGACCTCGACGATGTAAAGCATTTAAACCTACGCGAACCATTCCTAAATGAAGGAATTTATAACCAGCATGACGGGCAGCCTTAATATGACCAGGTTCAATGAGCGGCACCGTGAGCATAGTATTTGAATTCATATCGGTTCGAAGGGAATTTTCTTTGATTTTGATTTGGCTTAATGCTTTCAAATGAAAAGGAGACACATTTTTATACACATCCGCAGCATTGACAGGCGAAAGTTTCCAAGAAACTGAAGGGTTTGGTTCTTCAATGTTTAAACATGAGGATGCAGAAGTAGACGCAGGAGAAGTACATAAAGATTCTAGTCCTGATCTAACATTTTCTTCAGCTTCAATTTCTTCAAAGTGTTTTGAACCAAAGCGACCAAATGAAGGAGAGGAATCCATATTTTCACAATGTTACTATTATTACCACTTATACCAAAAATAATAGAACTAAGACAGTCTGAATATATTTATATAGACGAAAATTATGAAAAGCAAACAGACTGAATGGAGGAACCGTGCGTTCTGCTCGAAGCCTTGGGTTTAAACCAAGTCTAGACAGACTGATATATACCACAGGTATCCACTAGTTGCTTGTACTTAACAGAATTCCAGAGACAAAGATAGTCTCATAGACACAAATTTTTAAGCAGATGATGTAGAGGAGAAATAAGGGATAGGCTTAACTGATCATCGCGGTGACATTTTGCACAGAGTTCTCGGCCGAACGCTTTCAACGCCTCAACGCCCACACGGCTACAATGGCTCACGCGCTATTCACGACCTCAAGCGAACACTTCTAGCACGTCCAACTCAAACGATGAATTTTACACAGCTGCGTCGATCTCAGCTTATATCGTCACGAAACCCGCATCAACATACTCATAAACTTGGCTCTGATACCATTTTCGCACCCAGGATTTCACAAAGGAATTTAACAGAGATATTGAACACAGAGATATTATGCAGAGAGAAAAACTTAGATTTTATTATATCACAGCGGAAACATTACAAAGATATTCTCGTGATGCAATCTGATCGCAATGACGCGCAGTTGTAGAGCAGGAGAGGAACAAACTTAAGACTCTCAATTCTAACACTCAAAATCCCAATGCCTTCTATCTCCATTCCGGGCTCTATTTATTTACAATGAAAGATCCTTTCTTCCGACAGAAGCTAGACAACATTTCTAACGTACTAAGATTCGGGCATGAGTGAAAGTACTCATGTTATCTCATCCCTTGTCAAGATTGACAGCCGACAGGCATAAGGGGACTGAATCTATGTACCAAAAGAAACAGCCGACAGGCATAAGGGGACTGAATCTATGTACCAAAAGAAAGAGAAATAAATATTATCTAGTACAAAGTGGAGATTGATAACTGACAATCCCACAGAAAGCAGATACACAATATCACACAGTGGCGATTTTATTCGGAAATCCCACGGAAACCATTATGAAAAAGAACTACACAGTAGAGATTTTTGCCAGGAATCCTACGGAAAACCTGTCTGCAGTTAGGGTCATGCAGAAAGACCTTACAACACGTAATGGGATACTTGAGGGAAAGAATAATGTCTGTACCCAAAACGACTAATTAATGAGTTGTCATAAAATTGAATCATTATTTCTTTTTCGGATTCCCATCCAATATCTTCATGATTATCTGGTGGGTCAAGGAGCTCATAACCCGTGAAAGGGTTGATGTCCGAATCCACTAGTGAGTGGAATTCATCATACTGGGAATCTTGCAGAGGAACATGGCGTGCCTTGTACTGATTAGTGATGAACCATTTGACGTGACCACACCTTCTAGTGCTTTGTAAAAAGGTATCATGCTCTATCTCCGTAAGATCTTGGACTGTCTAGCTTTGGAATCCATTCTCGTGCATGTAAGGATTAGAAAATCCTGGGATGTACAGATTATGGATTTGATATGGCCGGATGATGTACTGGCTTAAACCATATATTCGCCACCAGTCATAAAACCAAGCTGGAGTGGGGTCCCTTGTCTCTAGTGCATTCACACTAACTCCTTCGAACTCAAAAGAAAACTGCACAGAATAAAAGAAGTTAGAAGCATAATTCTGCATGGTCATACTTGTATGAAATTCTTCTGCCTGGCGGTCAAGAGAATAGTCATCATGGTTCAGGTGATTGTCAAATCTGAGAATAGTGATGTGGCAACTCTGCAACTCATTTGGATCATCTTCTAATAAAAATAATTGGTACTCAATAGTGCCAATTTCTTCAAGGTATACCAGGGAAGCTAATGCTTCTGCATTCTGTCTCTGTATTCTTTCAAGATTCATGAAAAATGGATATCCTTCTCTTTGACGTATTTCTTTGAATGGATACCATCCTCTGTCTAATTCTTCCAGCATCATGTCTTTATCATATGCTATCCATCCTTCTGATGTTTCAATCTAAACCTCTGTTTCTTCAAGCCGAATGAAATGTAAAGAATGCTTTTCTAAGAATTCTCGGCTTAACATGTCAGCAAAACTATTTTGTATTCCTGGAACAAATTCAACATCAAAATTATACTGACTGAGTTGCATTATCCACCTTACCATTGCTGCATCTTCAAATTCACATTTCTGGATGGCATACTGCAAAGCTTTACAGTCAGTCTTGACAAGAAATTTAGTATAGATCACAAAATCTTTAAATTTTGCAATACCAAAACATACAGCTCTGAGTTCTTTCTTCAGACTTGGCCAATTGAGCTGTGTCTTTCAACTTCTTTTTTCTTGTCAGGGTTTTCTTGACATAGGACAGCACCCCAACCAATGTTACTTGCATCAGTCATGATAATCTTCTTCCAGTCTTCCTGTATGGGAGACAAAGGCTGGATGTGGCGGACGAGATCTTTGATCTTTTTCCAAGCAAATGTGTGTGTTTCATTCCAAGGGATTGGATCCTTGGACAATCTCTGATTCAAAAGCTTCCTTTCATGGGCACAGTGTTTCAAGAATTTTGAAATATAATTTAAACTTCCAAGAAACCTTTGCAGTTGAGTTTTATCTTTGATGATATTAGGGAAGTTATCTATGAAATTCAAACTTCTTTGAATGACTGTATGAGCACCAAACTGAATGTTGTACCCAAGAAAATCTATCATTGTCTTAAACAATTTCATCTTTGAAGCAGATAGAACAATTCCATTTTCTTTTACCTTTCTCTGGAAAATCTTCAAGTGTTTGATATGGTCCTGTACATTATCAGAATGGATCAGTATATCATCTATATATTTTTTGGAGAAGTGATCCATGTCAGAGAAAGTTTCATCCATTATCCTCTGAAAGGCTGATGGAGCATTTATAAGGCCGAAAGGCATTATGTTCCACTCATAATAACCTTGTGGAACAGAGAAGGCTGTTTTCCACTTATCCTCTTCTTGAATTCCAATTTGCCAAAAACCTGACTTTAAATCAAATTTTGAAAAGATTTTTTATTTTGCAATTTGTGCAAGAATCATGCTAGGTTTTGGTAGTGGATAAGCATCATATTCCAAGATTGCATTCAAGGGTTTATAATTGACAACAAGTTGTGGTTTACCTCTAGCAATTTCTGCATTCTTATTGACATAAAAGGCAAAACATGCAATAGGACTTTTACTTTTTCTGATTAAGCCTTTCTTTAATAATTCTGCAATTTCTTTCTTGCAGTGTTTGAGCTACTCTTCATTCATTGGAATTGCTTTTGACCTTCGCAGCTTACCAGGAAAATCCTTTTTTAGAGGGAGAGATACTTTTTGTTTCTGGATATGCCAGAAAGCATTAGGATCATCTGAACAATTTTCTTGCAACTTCTCAGTGACCTCTTTAATTTCTTTATGGAATTTTCCTTGATCTAAAGCATCTTCAATCTTCAGAATTTCTTTCTTTATTTCCATTTTATTCAGAAGATTTTCCATCCTATCAATTCGTTTGATAATATTTGGAGAACCAGAATTGACAAAAGGAAAAAATGCTTTCCTACCATTAGTTTCCACAAAGTAACAGAACTGTCCAGTAGTGCTGTTTGTCATGGCACCATGTGCATCAAAGTTCTGAAAGAAAGGTGTTCCTAAATACATTGCACAATCCATGTTAGGAACAATAGGACAAACTAGATGAATACCCATGTCTTCTGTTAAAAATACATCTAGTTCTACTTCATGAATTGTAGGGATATCACCACCTGCTGTAACAACTTTTGGACAAGTCGTTGGTCTTCTGAGATGCATGCTGACAACTGAAGAAAATAAAAATATTTGCATGAACAATCACCACAATCTTTGTCACAGGATTATTAGTCTAAACACAGAATCATCCTCATCCAATCCTGAAACGTCAAAGAAGGAATAAAAGTATACTTTCCATGCTCCAATTCCTGATATAGAATTACAACCAGAAACAACAGAATCTAACAGATGTGGTTTAGGTTGTATCACAGTTAATAAAGATGTCATGTACTGTGTAAAAATGAAAGTCAGAATTGGAACACAGGTAGAATATTGGAAAGTACTGATGGACACTGGCAGTCGGCTAAATATTGTCAATCCTTAACTCCATGGAATTCGATCCGTCGACATTGGCAAAGGTATGCTGGTTTTTAGAACCAGAATTGACAAAAGAGGTTAGATGTCTTCACAGTCTTGTAAGAAATGCCATAACTTAAGGCCAAGGCCTTCCTGTAGGTACAGGTACACGCTCAAGCTCAACCTAGCTCTTCCAGGACAGGGCAGGTCACATTGTATTACCACTCGGTATTCTTATAAATGAGTCCAATGAACTTGCTCACCGGAGATGAAAAGATCAAATAGGCTATATCCAACCCAGATTAATGAATTTAAATTAAAACAGTTTTATAAGATTAAATAACCAAAACACAAAGCAAAATGTTTAAAAGTCTCAGAGCTGCTGCTAATCGTTGAGGAGAACGCAGAGGAAGCTTCTCTACTTTAATTTCTCTGAAATTAATGTAAAGTTACAGCAGAGCAGCCTGGCGAATTTAGGGTTTGAATAAGTTCATACAAAAACCAAAACCAATTCGAACCCAAGCAAGAAACAAAACAAAGACATATGAACAGCACCAAGCCTACCAGTGATTCTGTCTTCTTTTTTATCAGACTCGACGAGTGATTCATTTGGTCGAGATTGTAGGCAGATGGATGGAATTTGAAGGTATGCTGCATATATTAGTGTGCTCTATATGTTAATTTTGCCATTACATAACTTCTTTCCTATTAATTAATTATTCTAACGATGAATTACTTGCTTCTGAAGGGGATCAGAGCTTGCGAGATGCCCTGCTCATGCTGCGCATCGATGAGGAGGACGCGCGCAGAGATGCCCTGCTCAGGGTACGGTGATCTCCATCCGAAAATGGAAAAGAGAGTGCGAGATATGCGGAGGAGGGGAAGAGCCTTCTGTCGCAAGGGAACAGTGGTGGGCGGAGGATTCTTACTCATGAATGCAAGGAGGAGGAAAAGAACTGTAAAAGAAAAGAAATAGGCTATATATAACCCTAATCCAGGTTAATGAATTCGAATTAGATCAAATTAAAGAACCAAAACACAAAGAAACAGGTGCCAGACATTCGAAAAGTACCTGGTGCGTGCGATGGAACAGGTGACCAGTTGAGCGTTGCAGTGCTTGGAGTCGCCCCTGTTCTAGTTCTGGTTCTTCATGGCAGACCAGTTGAGAGAGGAATTCAATCACAGAAAAGTTTATCCTCCTTTATCACCACAAACACATACAGACCAACCACACAGACTGGCCATAAACACATACAAACCGACCACATACACATACAGACCGACCACACAGAGCACAAAGACTCGAAAACTCTAACAGGACTCTAAAACTGTGACAGAGGAGAGGTAAACAAATGGAAAATCAAAATTCAAAATCGGACGTTTATATAGGCGTCTTGCTCAAAATTCAAAATCGCTCAAAATCTCATCCCACCTCCACTATCATCTGATTCCAAAACGCAACGATAGGATGCTTTTTTTTAAACGGTTTCCATATTTGTTTTTGCGTTTTTTTTTCCATATTTTTTTTTGTGTTTTTTTGGTAATAATTGGACCAATCCTAAACCTCTTTTTCCTCTCCCTCGCAATTCTGATACGCTGATTAAACTAATTTCATTACAATGTTTTTTAATCTAGGTTTTGAATATTTTCTTAATGTTATTTAAAAAAGATCAACATTAACCAAACAAAACAATGGATTTACTAAAATTATGTGATTTGCAGGATCCAAATTGTTTATTTTCTACTCCTTTTGGGTGGGGAAAGCATGGGCATGGATATAATTCTCCCAAGTGGTTATAATTCTCAAAAGACTCAAGTACCTATCATATGTGTTTGGATATGAACCAACAGGTTTTCGATTTAAGGCTTGCTTGTGGAAGAAGGTTATATTTTGAACCCCTTATTGAAGCGATATGACATGTCATTTTATCCTCCACTTGCTGTCATTCCATGCAAGGAGTATGTTCTTTTCTTTCTTCAAAGTTGGATCCATAAATATTTCATGTTCATGGAGGTTGGATATATGATTCCTATCCTAACCCAAGAGGAGTATCCAAACTTATCCTTGCTCCATTTCTTAGTGAATCTTTTTTGTTTTTTCAAACACAACACAAGTAATAATTTTAATCTCTTAAGGGCGTATCAGTGTCCTCTTAAGAATGCTTCTTGGCCTTCCCATTCCCCTACCATATCACACATGGGAAGAAAGTAGGTTTAGGGGGAAAATATAAGTGTTACAAAGTGGACAAAACCTAATTTGTAGTTTAACTTTTGAAAGTATCTTTTAGCTTGTTTCATTCCCGAGTCTTATTAGGCACTAAAATTGAGCATTTTCTATGTCATTGGACGTGAACCTATTTCCCTTGGATGCAATTTCTAAACTTTTCATAATGTCTCAACCTACATGAGGTTAGCTTTTCCAATAATACCATTACACATGCATTATGAATCATTACATGGCATCGTGGTCTAAAAATGTTTTATTATAGAAAAGTACATGATCATGGGTATATGTAAATGCGATCATCATAACATAAGTGCTCAACAATACTATTAGCGAATTTTCAATTAAGTGAATACTCATTACAACATAATGTAAACACATGTTTCAAGGATAAATGTCCATTAGAATCAACATATAACAAGGAGACACTCAGTCCTCAACATCATCCCCTAATAATCACCACAAGATGCATAATAACTAACCATTTATGAGAATCGGGATCCACATAGTGGTCATATGCTAGGGATGCTACAATCCTCCCGCTTAAAAAATGGCCACGACCTCAATGTCGAATCATCATTAAACAAACAAGGGTAAGGCTTTATAATATTTGATTCTAATTCCCATGTGTCATATTCCAAGTGCTACCAATATATGTTGACCCACCCTGTGACTCTATTCCTTTAGTGTCATTGTTTAGCATCAACGATTATAAGGAGCTCAACGAGAAACTCCGTTATGTTCATCATCTATGTAGCAACAATATTCCCACACATCGTTAGGGTTAGGAACATATTTCATAAGCAAGGATACATGGGAAACATCTTGACTCATCACATGTGATGGATAAATCAATTTGTAAGAAACAACAAACGTCTAAGCCAAAATCTCAAAATATCAAGAATATTTCGGTCCGACTTCTTCCGTTTTCCTAGGTGCAGAGAGAGGGATGCTTTCTAGTTTGACTCTAAGAAACATTATTTCTACAGCTTAGAAGGTTCATTCTGATCCATTTTGATCTACATAGCTATTATGCCTATTTATGTGTTCTTTATACCTTGTTATACATGCTACTTTCCATATATTCTAGGGTGCCACTTCCTTGGGTTAGTCGTGCCGCTAGGTTGTGCCTATTGATTCATGAATTGCATTTGCTTCCATACAAGACCTCAAATCGATGTTTCTAGTGAGAATGGTGATACCCATTGTTGTAGAAAACTTACACCAATAGAAGGTAGTCCTCCCAACTCCTTGGTTGCTTCATTACATACATTTTAAGCATATTTTCAAAACTTCAATTCACCCTTTTCATTTTACTGTTTGTTTATGGATGGTAGGATACATTAAAGCCCAGTGACATGAGTATCCCACAAAATAAAATAGACCAAAACTTAGAGGTAAACTTTGAATTGTGCTCTATCGCAATTTATTTTGGTACACAATGCAACCTCTAGATGAAGATGTAGGTGATATCACATGCTCGATTTGCAATCTTGACTAGAATGAAATGGGAAATCTTAGTTACATGGTTGACTACTACCAACACCAAGTAATTATCGCTAAAAGTACTTGGTAATCTAGATATGATGTCCAATGATATATATTCCTATTTTCAAGAGGCTTTAGGGGAGTTCAACTTCCCCACTTCCACCTTTATTTTTTGACATTCTAAACACTTAGTAACATAAGTAGTAGTTTCTAACTTTAGTATTGGCCAGTGGTACTGCTACTTCATGTTGTTTAATATTCCTTTGGTATAATCGGTTTTTGGAACAAGGAGAATTTTTGCACTTCATGAAACACTAGCCTTTTCTACTCCTTATAGTCTAGCACATAAGTTCAATTCCTCCATAGTAACACCCCATATTCAAATAGGTGGTAGTCATTATACTTTCTAACATATTCCTTTGCCCAATAATTAATATGTAATAGAATTTGGCATGCTTCTTGGTACAACTTGTCTTCCCTGGAGCACTTCTCGATCATTGTCCTTAAATCCTATTGAACTTGTGAAATTGTGCCTATATGTTGTCTTTGATTCAAGGCATCTACTACCAAATTCTCTTTCCCTTTTATGTACAATATGCTAGAGTCATAGTTGCTTAGGAATTTTCCCCAATGTCATTGTCTAGAATTCGATTGTTGCTTAGAGTATAAATAGCCTAATTTCTCATGATCTATCCCTATTAAAAAAACGTTAATCAAACAATGTCACCATGCCTTTAAGTCGTGCACTATTCAAAGTAGCTCCAAGTCATGAGTTGGGTACTTCTACTCATGAACATTCAATCTTCTTGACTCATAGCTTACTAGACTCCCTTACTGCATGAGTACTCCAATTCCTTCTCCACTTGCATCAGTACACACAAGGAACTTCTTACCAAGGTTAGGGAGTATGTTAACATAGGAATTTTTAGTAGTCTCTTAATTTATTGAAATATTTCCTCATGCATGGTTTCCTAGAGGAACTTGACTCCCTTTTTCCTACAATTTTAATAAAGGCCCGCAGGCAATATTTAAGCAACCTTTAACAAAACTTTGATAGTAGCTAGCTAATTGTAGGAAATCTCTTAAATTTGATGTGTTCTTTGGAGTTTTCCAACTCGATATGGATTCTCTATTCTTGGGGTCCACTTCTATTGCTTCCTTAGATATTATGTGCCCAAGACATTGGATTTAATTCTTGAAGAAATCACGCTTACTCAGCATAACATACCGCTAGTGCTCTCACGCAACCTTTTCAAAACCATAGGGAGATGCTCTTGGTGCTCCTTCTCATTCTTACAGTAAACCAAGTTGTTGTTAATCAATACCAATTTAAAATTATCCAAATACTTTTTAAATCCCTAATCATTTAAGCTCATGAAAAATGTAGGGGCATTGATGAGTCTGAAATATAAGGTTGGGAACTCAATGTCCATATCTAGGTCCAGAAGGTAATATTTAGTATGTCAATGTCTTTAACTTTATTTCATGGCATTTGTGTCCTTAATCTAATTTTGAAAATTATCACGTCGCCCTTGAGTTGATCCAACGGACAATCAATCCTTGGAAAGTGGAATTCATTTTGTTCCTTTGTTAACATCCTATAATTGATGCACATTCGAAAGGTTCCATACTTCCTAACAAATAACCTGAGAGCTTCCAAAAGTGGAGCACTTGGGTGTATGTATCTACACTATTTGTATATGGATAGTCATATTCATGTGATTGAGTTAAGGATGCGAGCAGTAACAGAGTTTGTATAGCGCAACCATTTCAATAATAAATTAGTAGAAGGCTATGTTCATGATGAGGAAAAATTGTGGGGATGAGATAGTGCAGAAATTTGTGGATGTCATAGGAAAGCGTTCATGGAGCTAGAGGATGATGGGGATGAGTTGTGTTGGAGTATATTGTTGGATGATAAAGATAAGGTGAGATAGATGAGGACATACGTGGTGTTCATGTTTTGGTAGGAAGTTAGCTACATTCAACCTTGTATAGATACCCAACTGCTCTTAAGATTGATGGTTACCTGGGATAGTATTTGAGGCATTCCGGTGAGATGGGTTGATGGCCATAGGGATATCCATGGTATAGGTTCTTTGTTACATAGAGGCAGTGACAACATGAGGATGTTGTGATGATTTAGGTCATTGCTAATACATATTACAATGTTATGGATACTATCAATCGTGCCATCGAAAATTCTTACATAATTATTAAAATTTTGATAAAAATAAATGGGAACCACAATGATTGTTGTAATTTTGATGCAAGTTATTCATATGTCGGAATTACAATGGTAATTCTATGTTTGTTGGAAGTTTGACGATCTTAACCATTTGATAAGGTACCCACTTGATATAGTTTAACAATTATTAATGTTTTCCCTTGTCAACTTTGACATGGTCTACATTTCCCGGAACTCTCATAGATTTGATGTACTATATAAATATTTTTGCTCAATAGAGATTTAAACAATTATGTTGTAGATGTAACATTTGTTAAATCTTTCTTGGTCATTGTTTGGCGCATGAAATAGATTTTTTTTCTATCTACTTGTTTCACATCCAATTGTTGATCTACATAGCTTGGAATTTTTTACTTTGAAAGTTTTAAGTTTTTAATATTTATTTATCTCTTTTTAAATATCCACATTTGGTACCTAACACTTAGACCCAGGGACACAAATTGTTCTATAGGAAATAAGTATAAACAATTCTACTCAATTAGATTTAATGACTATATATACAATTAAAAAAACTGTATTTCTTTTAAGCTTTGATTTTAGGAATGAGAATCAACTAGAGATAAATTGAAAGGTGTGAGGTTAGAATTGAGTATTGTTAAAAAATACTCAAGGTGTTAGGGTAGAATTAAACATTGTGAAAAATCGAACGATCGGTTTTGGGATATAGAAGGCCAAGTTTCCCATTCACTTTTGATCAAAGATATTAAATATTAAATATTACTTCTAAAGACAACAAACCATAACAACCAATTGTAATTTCTATTACTCGGGAAACAATATGTTTTCGTTGTAAAAGTTAACATTTTACCAAAATAATATTTTTTTTATTGTATTGATAGTTCTTAGGTGGCTTTTGATTTAATAGGTAATTACAATGCCATATCACATTACTCTTGGATAAAATGAAAGGACACTCGATAGGTTAAGGGAATCATTGGAAGCAAAGGGTGATGTGACATGTTATTTCCCTTGCATTCAATGCATGGGCTTGAATAGAGGAAGACTTTTAAAAACAATAGCTAAAAAATATTGTAGTCAATATAGAAACACTCAAGGGGGTATGATTATCATCCCTTGGCAAGTGAATCATTGTATGTTTGTGTATTGATTGTATTTATAAAAATTCTATCATTTTACTATTTGTTATGTACACTGAATTTATTTGATTGTTTTAATTATAAAGGAAAATCATCCTAGGTGTGTTTTGAATTATGTGTCAAGTAGTAGTAGAAAATACTATTGTACAAGTTGAGGAATATGGATCAAATATTGAAAATAAAATTAATCCTATGGGAGAAGATGAAACTAATAATGTGATTGAAGATGATGGGATAAATCGATTGATCCAGGACACCCTCACGGAGCATAGCACTCCCTTTTCTAATCTCTTAAGGGCGTATCAATGTCCTCCCAATAATTCCTCTTGGTGTTCCCATTCCCCTACAAGGTCACACATGGGGAGAAAGTAGGCTCATGGGAAAAAATCTAAGTTCTACAAAGTGGACAAAAGGTGATTTATAGTTTTCTTAAATTAGGATTTTTCCTAGTTAAATTCTGAAATCATTTTTTAAGTTTTCTTCCTTCCCAAGTTACTTAATCAATAGTAGTACCTAGGTTACTTAATCAATAGTATACCATAATTAAAATAATGCCCTTCCATCTTCATTTATTCCTTATTTTCTGTCTCCTAGGGTTTCTTGATTTTAACCTAAAACTCAGTGGTGATTTGTTTCTCTTTTTCTCCTTATTGTAGAATGGTTGCTCATTCTAATCAATGTGCTACATTGTTTGGACACGAAGGGGGACTTATAATCAACCCTTCCCAATTTATTTTATATTCCTGGTAGCCTCCTTGGGTGACATCATGAATGACTAGATTCCTATAGAAAGTTGCATTAGGTAGTGCCCGACCCAAAATTACTTTTTCTAAAGTAGACTAGTCTCTACACCCGATCTTACTTTTCTGTCCTCCAAGAGGTGGCTCATGATTGTCGCATCCCTTAAACTGTAGCTATGGTGTTGATGTCCCAACCTATCCTCCCTTTTGTCTCCCCCCTTCCAATATTTTCCATAGTATCTAATCTCACTTCGCGTCTTCACTATATTTTTTCTCTCCTCGCTACCTCACACCTATTTTCCTCATTATTGCATCCCTGGCTTTTCTAACTCTTCACTTTTTCTATCCTCATGTTTGCAGGTATGTTTCCTTTCTCTAGGATATGATGTCACAATCCCCTTCATGGTCGAGGAATATTTCTATCATTTGTGTTTCAAACATACTATAATTCACACACATTTGTATGTGTCCACCTCATTGGCTCTTGCATTCTAATAACTACATGTATTCCTTTTTACTTCTTATTTACTTTGTCTTTTTATCATCTATATGGGAGACCTAGTTTCATCATTGCATTGATTGTAGATTATGATCAAGCATGTTTTGGTATTCCTTGTTACAACCCATAGAATACAACTATTGTGTTTGTTATTCAACATATCATGTGGTTTGCCACTTTCCTTCCTATATTTGCACTACTATCACGTCATCTTACTTCATGCCTTCTACAGATTTGCACTATAATTACCACATGCCACTTCTTACATTCTTTCTTTTGGCCCTATATTATCTAAATATTCATTTTTTTGTCCTTGCAATTGTTTATTTGTCAACTTTGTCTAACATATGGTGTCACAATTTCATTCATGGTGGATGAATACTGCTAACATCTGTATTGCATACATACCATCCTTCACTTGATTTTGTTCGACGCCACATTATGGGATACCTTATTCTAATATGTAAGGGTATTCCTTTTTACATCTAATGTTGAATTATTATTTGTGTTTTGTTGTTAATTCTTTTAATATTTGGTTAATTTATTTATTAAGTTAATTTTATTATAGTTATAATGTTATTTAATTTATTAAAAGTTAAATAAAATATAATTTTTCATAAATTGTAATATTAAAAATAAATAGAATAAATTGAAATGAAATAATACAACAAATAAAAAACTAAAACAATATTAAAAAAAATAAACAATTAAAAAAAATAAAAATGTATTATTAGTGTCAATAAACAGATATATATATAATCATTCATATAGAAATAAAATCTAAAGTTGCATACAAAAAAAACATGCATATAGATTTACAAACACAATCATTGCATACAAAAATCTACAAACACAATTTTAAACAAAAATCAAGCATAGAGTTTCAAACAAAAATCATGTAGAAAGATGCACAAAATACAAATACAAGCACATAGAGTTGCATACAAAAATGATGTAAAAAAACCTGCAAACACAAATACAAACGCACAGAGTTGCATACAAAATACATGTACAAAAATGTTAAACACAAACATAGAGTTACATATAAGAAAAACATTGTTATTTAACAAACAAAGAATTGCATGCAAAAAAATATTAATTTAGTAAACATAGAAATCATTTCATCTAACAAACACTCAAATATAAAAAATCATTTCATTTAACAAAACATAGAGTTGCATGCAAAAAGACATTATTTCATAGCAAACATCAAATCCATTTAATATAACAAATATATAGAGTTTCATAATATAAACAATGGTTCATTTAACAAACATAAAATTAACATTATTTAATCCACCAAACATAAAATCCATTTCATATAACAGACATATAGAGTTCCATATTATAAACAATGTTTCATCTAACAAACAAAAATTATCTAATCTAATGACACAGTTTCATACAAAATGCATGTACAAAGATTTCAAACACAAACATGATAGTTGCATAAAAAAAACATGTATATAGATTTACAAACACAATCACATAGAATTGCATACAAAAATTTACAAACACAATCAAGTTTCATACAAAAATAATGTAGAAAGATGCATAAATAAACACAAATACAAATATAAATTTCATATTTTAAATTTAATTATAAAATANATAGAATTGCATACAAAAATTTACAAACACAATCAAGTTTCATACAAAAATAATGTAGAAAGATGCATAAATAAACACAAATACAAATATAAATTTCATAATTTAAATTTAATTTTAAAATATTTAATCTTTTATTAATTTGTTTAAATATAACTATATTTTAATAATAATAAATTATTATTTGAGAGCTTTTCTTGGCTCATATGGCCTCAAAAAATGTTGCTTTGTTGTTGTTGTTTTCAACAAAGAGAATTTGTACTTTGTTGTTGTTATACCAACAAAGTGGGTTGTTTATTTTTTTAATTATTTTGTTTATGTATTTATTAAGTTGATTTTATTATAGTTATGATGTTATTTAGTTTTTTTAATATTTGGTTTATGTATTTTTTAAGTTGATTTTATTACTAGTTATGATGTTATTTAATTTATTAAAAGTTAAAAAAAATGTCAGATTATTATTTCTGCTTTGTTGTTATATCAACAAATTGGTTGTTTAATTTTTTTAATATTTGGTTTATGTATTTATTAAGTTGATTTTATTATAGTTATGATGTTATTTAATTTATTAAAAGTTAAAAAAAATGTCAGATTATTATTTCTGCTTTGTTGTTATATCAACAAATTGGTTGTTTAATTTTTTTAATATTTGGTTTATGTATTTATTAAGTTGATTTTATTATAATTATAATGTTATTTAATTTCTTAAGAGTTAAATAAGATACAATTGTTCATAAATTTTAATATTAAAAATAAATGGCAAATAAAATAAAACAACAAATAAAAAATTAAAACAATATTAATAAAATAAAATAATTAAATATTTAAAAAAATGTGAAATTATAGTGTATACTATTATTATATTATAAATAAACATACATATAATCATAAGTTCTACATAGTTTACATAATAAAATTCATATATAAATAAAATCCAAAAATAAACATTAAGATTTTTATAGCCAATCATCTAAAGTTGTGTACATAAAAACATGTATATAGATTTACAAGCACAATCACATAGAGTTGCATACAAAAATTTACAAACACAATTACATAGATATGCATACAAAATTCTCTAAACACATAGAGTTCCATACAAAATTCTACAAACACATAGAGTTTCATACAAAAGTCATGTAGAAATGCACAAACACAAATGCAAACACAGAGAGTTACATACAAAAATCATGTAGAAATGCACAAACACAAATACAAACACATAGAGTTGCATACAAAAATCATGTAGAAAGATCTGCAAACACAAATACAAACACATAGAGTTCAATATAGAATACATGTACAAAGATGTTTGACACAAACAAAGAGTTGCATGTAAAAAAAAAACATTAATCTAACAAACATAAAAATAATTTCATCTAACAAACACTTAAACATTAAAATTCATTTCATTTAACTAGCATAAAGTTGCATACAAAAAACATTATTTCATCCAGTTAACATCAAATCTATTTAATTAGTAAAAAAAATACATATATTAAAATATAAATAATAACAATGTAATAATGTAATAATAGTGTAATAATATATTACTATATATATAAAACAAGTATAAAATTAAATAAAATAAAAGATGTGAAAAAAACTAAAGTAAAAGTAAAAATGTGAAAAAAAAATTATTATTTCAAATATATGTAATAAAGTTTATCCATGTGTTAAAAAAATTATGAAATTAGTTTGTGTAAAAACATTAAGTAGAAAATGAAGTTTATTTGTGTTGAATAAATTATAAAATTGTTTATGAAAACATCTTGTGTGGAAACATTGAGTGAAAAATGAAGTTTATTTGACTAAAAAAATTATAAAATTAAATAAATCAATGTTTGCTCCATCCGGGGTTGACCATCACTGAAGTAATCAATCCATATGCCTTATTTAAACCCATCAAAACCACCAAACTCACGAAGAAATGTTCATAGCGATAGATTCCAAGATACCACATTAACCAGAAATTCTCGCAAATGCCTCTAGGTTGATAGAGTTTTCCTTCCAATTTCCCAAGAATATGATTGAAAGAGCACTTAATGGAGATGAATTCAGGGAAAAACCAGATGCACCACCAATACAAAGAAATCCATCATGTTTGGTTTCTGCCTTTTCTAGCTAATCGATTGATGAAGTTTAACATATACAAGCGCTACTAACCAAAATTAGCTAAGTGCAGCATGATCATCGATCTTATTAAATGATATAACCGAACTGCAAGAAAGATTTGGTGGTTTTTTTAACATGAATGATCTAGGAACTTACTAGATGCCGAGTAAGTCCCATTGAGATTGAAATTGCCTCAAATGTTTCTGGCAATGTGTTCAAAACCTTAAAAAGCGTAATTAAGTATTTCTTGCTTCCGTACTGTAAAATTTGTTAACCACACATTACTTTTATACAATTCAACACACAATCCTCAATTAAAACAAATTTATGAGAAACCTTGAAAACTGATCAAAATCAGTTCTCTTCCTATCCTAACCAACCATGATGAGTGAATCTATGTTTTTTAGTGAATATATTAGCTTGCCTTTTGAGTGAAGTAGGGAAGATTCTGGAGCAGATTGTGGTCATTGTATTAAAATAGGTGGCATCTAAATAGAAACTAGAAGATGCGGCATCTAAATCGGAACCACCTGTGGTGGCCAAGTCTCAACGAAGCGAAGGAGGATTTCCAAAGTATTATACTGCAATGGCGATTTCATGTACAAGGGCTTCAACAGCATTTGTGCTGCATGAACACCTCTTGGACTGCTAACAACATCATGTCTTGTAGCATTATAAATCTGTGGTATAACAACGTTAGTAGAAAGAGACCTATTGTGAGTACTACTGTAATTCTTATGATCTTTCATTTTAGAGGAACTGAGTGTTGGTGGAAAACGGATTTCTTCATCTCCATGCGCAAAAAAAAGTCTCTTCTATTACAATTCACACCATGTTTACAATGCTTTGTTCTGTATCTGTGAGGATGCAGCCAGCTCTCAAACCAACCATGAGCAAATTCACAGGTTAAGCCGTTCTTGCAATATGCTTTCTTGTAATTGACACAAGTTTCTCCACAGTACAGACTCGGGTGCCTTCTCCTAGCCCTTTCTCCCCTGTGAGCAAAAGGGCACCGTGTCCAATCATGGCCCGGGTCTTGTTGGAAAAATGTAATTACTCGCAGATCTGTACTTGATCTCTAGCCGACTTTGTCAGAGGCTGTACAAATCAAGATCTTGTCTGTCATTCTGACAAGGAGGGAAAGTCCTCAAGTAGGCAACACAGTCCAGTCGAATTTATTTCAGAAGCTGAGTTGTTAGGTAGATAGTTATTACAGTCTTCAATGGCAAGTCAGTCGGCCCATGTAGTAGCAATTTTCAAATTGTCTATAAATAGAAGAAGCATTTTGTAAATCAGTAAACACAGGAGGAATACAGAATTAGACAGCAGAGGAACTCCGGGTGAGAAAGAGAAGTCGAAGCTCAAGATTCTGTGCATGTGATTTAGTCGAAGAGCTGAAGCTCTGTAGACCGACGAGTCTGGACAGACAAGTCTGGACCGACCATTTTGTAACCGACAAGTTTGTAGTACTTTGTTATTTCAGCATAGTTAATATATGAAATATTTTGTGGTTGAATGCATGTTTGTTTGGCCACACATATTGCGAGATTTACTCTTGTAAATGTCTTTTACAGTTACTGATAAGTAAAAGAACAAGAACCCATAAAATACTCACCGCGTGAAAGTTCCAGGTTTTACGGCACATTGGTCGACTCAAGTCTTCCTACATATTTGGCCACATGTTTCTCATAAGTTATTTTGGATTTGTAAATGTGTCTATTTTACTTCATTTTACTCACAGGTGAAAAGAATTTGTATTTTCTTAAGTCCTTAGACTAAGAAACATATTCTGCAGATCTCGACCAAAGTGAGCCGACTAGAGTGGTCGAAGAGCCGACTTGAGTGGTGGGTGAGTCAACCGACTAAAGCAGCCAACTTAGTCGAAGGTCCGACTTGGTCCGAGGTCTGACTTGGTCGGAGTAAAAGTGGTCGAGGTAAAAATCGGTCGGACAAGTAAGTCAGAGTAATTTTGGTCGAGGGTAGGACCGACTAAAATTCATAAACTTGTCTAGTCGGACATAGACAAGTTTCACCCGACTGGTGAAAAAGAAAAGTGGTCGGTGTGAAAAGTAAAAGTGAAAATTTGAATATCGACTGAGCCCTAAACCCAAGTTTAGTCGGCTCGGTTTTGGCTATCAGGTCTCTCATGCATATAACCACCTTGAATTTATACATTCTGAGTTCATCCGAGCTTTGATTCTGAGTTCCACAAGTATTCAGAAATGTTTCTGGCATCATTGTCATCAATCCAGGTTGCAATTCCTTGGCCATCAGAGCTGGGACTGCAAAAAGCACACTGAGGGCTGAGTACAGGAGATGAAATACTGATGTCCATGGCCATGATATCTGATTTTCAGTGCTGTTAATTTCGAAGCTGATCTAGACTCAATTTTTTCAAGGGTAATTCATCTAGATCTTGCGTTGTATGTTCTGATACAATCTCTTACATATATCCTAATATCAAATTCTTTGAATTTCAGTATTATGTTTTAGCAGATCATGTTTTCTATATGACGTCAGAACAGGGGATTTAGCATCCTTGCAGACGAAGCTCTTTCATGATCTGCTTGGTAAATATGATATGCTGAGTGTTTGCACTATCCATTATGGGAAGCGTATTTTACGAAATTCTACACGAAATTTCCGAAGCATTTTTATTGTTCTGGATGATGTTGATGGTTTTAAAGAGATGAAGAATATAGAACTTCTCCTAGATCTGGACAGCGTGGCATCTGGGAGTTTGATATTGATCACATCTCGTTAGAGGGACACCTGAAAAAGACATCTGCCACTACTACTGGAACACCTTTTACCAAATGTTATGAAGAGATTACCTAATCGCTGAGCAGGGAGACCGAGAATGGAAGGAGGAGAGGCAATTGAATCTTTTAACTCCATGGAATTTGATCCATGGACATTGGCAAAGGTATGCTGGTTTTTAGAGCCAGAATTGGCAAAAGAGGTTAGATGTCTTCACAGTCTTGTAAGAAATACCATAACTAAAGGCCAAGGCCTTCCTGTAGGTATAGGTACAGGCTCAAGCTCAACCTAGCTCTTCCAGGCCAGGGCAGGTCACATTGTATTACCACTCGGTATTCTTATAAATGAGTCCAATGAACTTGCTCACCGGAGATGAAAAGATCAAATAGGCTATATCCAACCCAGATTAATGAATTTAAATTACGACAGTTTTATAAGATTAAATAACCAAAACACAAAGCAAAATGTTTAAAAGTCTCAGAGCTGCTGCTAATCGTTGAGGAGAACGCAGAGGAAGCTTCTCTACTTTAATTTCTCTGAAATTAATGTAAATTTACCGCAGAGCGGCCTGGCGAATTTAGGGTTTGAATAAGTTCATACAAAAACCAAAACCACTTCGAACCCAAGCAAGAAACAAAACAAAGACATATGAACAGCACCAAGCCTACCAGTGATTATGTCTTCTTTTTTATCACACTCGACGAGTGATTCATTTGGTCGAGATTGTAGGCAGATGGATGGAATTTGAAGGTATGCTGCATATATTAGTGTGTTCTGTTAATTTTGCCATTACATAACTTCTTTCCTATTAATTAATTATTCTAAAGATGAATTACTGGCTTCTGAAGGGGATCAGAGCTTGCGAGATGCCCTGCTCATGCTGCGCATCGATGAGGAGGACGCGCACAGAGATTCCCTGCTCAGGTTATGGTGATCTCCATCCAAAAATGAAAAAGAGGGTGCGAGATCTACGGAGGAGGGGAAGAGCCTTCTGTCGCAAGGGAACAGTGGTGGGCGGAGGATTCTTACTCATGAATGCAAGGAGGAGGAAAAGAACTGTAAAAGAAAAGAAATAGGCTATATATGACCCTAATCCAGGTTAATGAATTCGAATTAGATCAAATTAAAGAACCAAAACACAAAGAAACAGGTGCCAGACATTCGAAAAGTACCTGGTGCGTGCGATGGAACAGGTGACCAGTTGAGAGTTGCAGTGCTTGGAGTTGCCCCTGTTCTGGTTCTGGTTCTTCAAGGCAGAGCAATTGAGAGAGGAATTCAATCAAAGAAAATTTTATCCTCCTTTGTCACCACAAACACATACAGACCAACCACACAGACTGACCATAAACACATACAGACTGACCACATACACATACAGATCGACCACACAGGGCACAGAGACTTGAAAACTCTAACAAGACTCTAAAACTGTGACAGAGGAGAGGTAAACAAATGGAAAATCAAAATTCAAAATCGAACGTTTATATAGGCATCTCGCTCAAAATTCAAAATCGCTCAAAATCTCGTCCCACCTCCACTATCATCTGATTCCAAAACGCAACGATAGGATGCTTTTTTTAAAAACGGTTTCCATATTTGTTTTTGTGTTTTTTTGGTAATAATTGGACCAATCCTAAACCTCTTTTTCCTCTCCCTCACAATTCTGATAAGCTGATTAAACTAATTTCTTTAGAATGTTTTTTAATCTAGGTTTTGAATATTTTTTTAGTGTTATTTAAAAAATATCAACATTAACCAACCAAAACAATGGATTTACTAAAATTATGTGATTTGGAGGATCCAAATTGTTTATTTTCTACTCCTTTTGGGTGGGGAAAGCATTGGCATGGATATAATTCTCCCAAGTGGTTATAATTCTCAAAAGACTCAAGTACCTATCATATGTGTTTGGATATGAACCAACAGGTTTTCAATTTAAGGCTTGCTTGTGGAAGAAGGTTATATTTTGAACCCCTTATTGAAGCCATATGCCATGTCATTTTATCCTCCACTTGCTGTCATTCCACGCAAGGAGTATGTTCCTTTCTTTCTTCAAAGTTTCCATGCCAAAGTTGGATCCACAAATCTTTCATGTTCATGGAGGTTGGATATATGATTCCTATCCTAACCCAAGAGTAGTATCTAAACTTATCCTTGCTCCATTTCTTAGTGAATCTTTTTTGTTTTTTCAAACACGACACAACTAATAATTTTAATCTCTTAAGGGTGTATCAGTGTCCTCTTAAGAATGCTTCTTGGCCTTTCCATTCCCCTACCAGATCACACATGGGAAGAAAGTAGGCTTAGGGGGAAAATATAAGAGTTACAAAGTGGACAAAACCTAATTTGTAGTTTAACTTTTGAAAGTATATTTTAGCTTGTTTCATTCCTGAGTCTTATTAGGCACTAAAATTGAGCGTTTTCTATGTCATTGGACGTGAACCTCTTTCCCTTGGATGCAATTTCTAACCTTTTCATAATGTCTCAACCTACATGAGGTTAGCTTTTCCAATAATACCATTACACATGCATTATGAATCATTACAATCATCGTGGTCTAAAAATGTTTTATTATAGAAAAGTACATGATCATGGGTATATGTAAATGCGATCATCATAACGTAAGTGCTCAACAATACTATTAGCGAATTTTTAATTAAGTGAATACTCATTACAACATAATGTAAACACATGTTTCAAGGATAAATGTCCGTTAGAATCAACATATAACAAGGAGACACTCAGTACTCAACATCATCCCCTAATAATCGCCACAATATGCATAATAACTAACCATTTATGAGAATCGGGATCCACATAGTGGTCATATGCTAGGGATGCTACAATCCCCCCGCTTAAAAAATGGCCACGACCTCAATGTCGAATCATCATTAAACAAACAAGGGTAAGGCTTTATAATATTTGATTCTAATTCCCATGTGTCATATTCCAAGTGCTACCAATATATGTTGACCCACCCTGTGACTCTATTCCTTTAGTGTCATTCTTTAGCATCAACGATTATAAGGAGCTCAACGAGAAACTCTGTTATGTTCATCATCTATGTAGCAACAATATTCCCACACATCGTTAGGGTTAGGAACATATTTCATAAGCAAGGATACATGGGAAACATCTTGACTCATCACATGTGATGGATAAAGCAATTTGTAAGAAACAACAAGCATCTAAGCCAAAATCTCAAAATATCAAGAATATTTCGGTCCGACTTCTTCCGTTTTCCTAGGTGCAGAGAGAGGGATGCTTTCTAGTTTGACTTTAAGAAACATTATTTCTACATCTTAGAAGGTTCATTCTTATCCATTTTGATCTACATAGATATTATGCCTATTTATGTGTTCTTTATACCTTGTTATACATGCTACTTTCCATATTTTCTAGGGTGCCACTTCCTTGGGTTAGTCGTGCCGCTAGGTTGTGCCTATTGATTCATGAATTGCATTTGCTTCCATACAAGACCTCAAATCGATGTTTCTAGTGAGAATGGTGATACCCATTGTTGTAGGAAAATTACACCAATAGAAGGTAGTCCTCCCAAATCCTTGGTTGCCTCACTACATACATTTTAAGCATATTTTCAAAACTTCAATTGACCATTTTCATTTGACCGTTTGTTTATGGCTAGTAGGATACATTAAAGCCTAGTGACATGAGTATCCCACAAAATAAAATAGACCAAAACTTAGAGGTAAACTTTGAATTGTGCTCTATCACAATTTATTTTGGCACACAATGCAACCTCTAGATGAAGATGTAGGTGATATCACATGCTCGATTTGCAATCTTGACTAGAATGAAATGGAAAATCTTAGTTACATGGTTGACTACTACCAACACCAAGTAATTATCCCTAAAAGTACTTGGTAATCTAGATATGGTGTCCAATGATATATATTCCTATTTTCAAGAGGCTTTAGGGGAGTTCAACTTCCCCACTTCCACCTTTATTTTTTGACATTCTAAACACTTAGTAACATAAGTAGTAGTTTCTAACTTTAGTATTGGCTAGTGGTATTGCTACTTCATGTTGTTTAATATTCCTTTGGTATAATGGGTTTTTGGAACAAGGAGAATTTTTTGCACTTCATGAAACACTAGCCTTTTCTACTCCTTATAGTCTAGCACATAAGTTCAATTCCTCCATAGTAACACCCCATATTCAAATAGGTGGTAGTCATTATAATTTCTAACATATTCCTTTGCCCAATAATTAATATGTAATAGAATTTGGCATGCTTCTTGGTACAACTTGTCTTCCCTGGAGCACTTCTCGATCATTGTCCTTAAATCCTATTGAACTTGTGAAATTGTGCCTATATGTTGTCTTTGATTCAAGGCATCTACTACCAAATTCTCTTTCCCTTTTGTGTACAATATGCTAGAGTCATAGTTGCTTAGGAATTTTCCCCAATGTCATTGTCTAGAATTCGATTGTTGCTTAGAGTATAAATAACCTAATTTCTCATGATCTATCCCTATTAAAAAAAATGTTAATCAAACAATGTCAGCATGCCTTTAAGTCCTGCACTATTCAAAGTAGCTCCAAGTCATGAGTTGGGTACTTCTACTCATGAACATTCAACTTTCTTGACTCATAGCTTACTAGACTCCCTTACTACATGAGTACTCCAATTCCTTCTCCACTTGCATCAGTACACACAAGGAACTTCTTCCCAAGGTTAGGGAGTATGTTAACATAGGCGTTTTTAGTAGTCTCTTAATTTATTGAAATATTTCCTCATGCATGGTTTCCTAGAGGAACTTGACTCCCTTTTTCCTACAATTTTAATAAAGGCCCGCTTGCAATATTTGAGCAACCTTTAGCAAAGCTTTGATAGCAGCTAGCTAATTGTAGGAAATCTCTTAAATTTGATGTGTTCTTTGGAGTTTGCCAACTCGATATGGATTCTCTATTCTTGGGGTCCACTTCTATTGCTTCCTTAGATATTATGTGCCCAAGACATTGGATTTAATTCTTGAAGAAATCATGCTTACTCAGCATAACATACCGCTAGTGCTCTCACGCAACCATTTCAAAACCATAGAGAGATGCTCTTGGTGCTCCTTCTCATTCTTGCAGTAAACCAAGTTGTTGTTAATCAATACCAATTTAAAATTATCCAAATACTTTTTGAATCCCTAATCATTTAAGCTCATGAAAAATGTAGGGGCATTGATCAGCCTGAAATATAAGGTTGGGAACTCAATGTCCATATCTAGGTCCAGAAGGTAATATTTAGTATGTCAATGTCTTTAACTTTATTTCATGGCATTTGTGTCCTTAATCTAATTTTGAAAATTATCACATTTCCCTTGAGTTGATCCAACGGACAATCAATCCTTGGAAAGTGGAATTCATTTTGTTCCTTTGTTCAACATCCTATAATTGATGCACATTCGAAAGGTTCCATACTTCCTAACAAATAACCTGAGAGCTTCCAAAAGTGGAGCACTTGGGTGTATGTATCTACACTATTTGTATATGGATAGTCATATTCATGTGATTGAGTTAAGGATGCGAGCAGTAACAGAGTTTGTATAGTGCAACCATTTCAATAATAAATTAGTAGAAGGTTATGTTCAGGATGAGAAAAAATTGTGGGGATGAGATAGTACAGAAATTTGTGGATGTTATAGGAAAGCGTCCATGGAGCTAGAGGATGATGGGGATGAGTTGTGTTGGAGTATATTGTTGGATGATAAAGATAAGGTGAGATAGATGAGGACATATGTGGTGTTCATGTTTTGGTAGGAATTTAGCTACGTTTAACCTTGTATAGATGCCCGACTTCTCTTAAGATTGATGGTTACCTGGGATAGTATTTGAGGCATTCCGGTGAGATGGGTTGATGGCCATAAGGATATCCATGGTATAGGTTCTTTGTTACATAGAGGCAGTGACAACATGAGGATGTCATTAGAGGAAATTTGGGCTCTAAAATGGGCCTTATAAGAAAACGTGCCAAAATAAGTTTTTGTGAGTTGGAATTCAAGAACCAATAGGATTTCAATAAAATAAGTCAACCATAATGGTTGAATTGGCATATTTGTCATTAAAAAAAACTACTTTTTTTGTTCGTATTTTCAACTTATCTCATTGTGTTTTTACTCAAATTTCGATCGGGAGAGCTCGTTGGATGCGGAATTTGATTCCGCATCCAACGAGTACCCACACTGCATACTTTTGACGGACCCCGATACCCCAAAAACAAGAAATACCTGAAAAAATGTGATGATGATGTCATCATCGAATTTTTTCAGGTATTTCTTGTTTTTGGGGTAGCGGGGTCCGTCAAAAGTATGCAGTGTAGATACTCGTTGGATGTGGAATCAAATTCCACATCCAACGAGCTCTCCTGATCGAAATTTGAGTAAAAACACAGGGAGATATGTCGAAAATACGAACACAAAAAGTAGTTTTTTTCTTTCTTCCTCCAAAATTAATTAATATTATTTTATTATTTTAACCATTATTTTATTATTTTAACTATTATTTTATTATTTTCCTTAGGAGGCCCATTTTAGACCCCAAAATTCCTCTAATGTGTGATGAGTTAGGTCAATGCTAATACGATTTACAATGGTATGGATACTATCAATCGTGCCATCTAAAATTATTACATAATTATTAAAATTTGATAAAAATAAATGGGAACCACAATAATTGTTGTAATTTTGATGCAAGTTATTCATATGTCGGAATTACAATGGTAATTCTATGTTTGTTGGAAGTTTGACGATCTTAACCATTTGATAAGGTACCCACTTGATATAGTTTAACAATTATTAATGTTTTCCCTTGTCAACTTTGACATGGTCTACATTTCTCGAAACTCTGATAGATTTGATGTACTATATAAATATTTTTGCTCAATAGAGATTTAAAAAATTATGTTGTAGATGTAACATTTGTTAAATCTTTCTTGGTCATTGTTTGGCGCATGAAATAGATTTTTTTTCTATCTACTTGTTTCACATCCAATTGTTGATCTACATAGCTTA
>LPNX011073093.1:11474-30535 GCA_001517045.1 Pseudotsuga menziesii | reverse complement strand
TATATATATATATATATATATATATATATATATATATTGTTTAATAATTGAAAATCTTGCTGCATGTGATGTATTTGTTGTTATTGCACCACCGAGAAATGTTGAGCATGTGGCATACTTTTTGATGTGGTGTAGACAAATCAAAAGCAGGTTGGTGTGACCATATGTCGAGGGAGAGTTCACGTACCAAGTTGGTGACCTAGTTGTGATGGGCCAATTTTTTGAAAAAATAAGAATACAAGGTGGCTATATTATTTACAGAGATTTCATTCCTAGATATACATCTTGTCAGTATAGTCATTTAGTGGTGGCAGCTCAAATACATCTCATTGAAATGAATGTGAAAAGGGGTGAACCAAAGAGATGGAAGATGTCAGTAGCTGACCATGATTGTATTATGGATACATGCATTCCTATAACCCATTGGCTGGATGAATGAAGGTTATATGTCACTTTTGATGTTGACATAGTTGACATGCTTTCGAAATGTAGCAAATCAAAATTTCTTCTGAAATACATAATTTTTATTTAAATGTAATTTTTGTAAACATATATATGAGAGTACGTGTGCATTCACATATGTCCTCTATGTGCATGAACACCTATACTTAGGAATTCCAATGTTATGGAAGTTCAATTTTGTCTATGTAACATTTTTTTGGTGTATCTGTGCAAATACATGTATATCACACTCTATTTGTGCAAAGTTCTAAATTACATGTTACATTGTACACAAGTTGTAAATTGTAAACTTGTAAATTTCTAGTGAAATGGAACCCAAAGAACAACACACACACACACACACACACACACACACACACACACACATATATATATTGTGCCCTCATTAAATCTACCGATTGCAATCAATATTAATTGTAAGTTATGTTAAATTGTAAGTTTTTTTTTATTGACAATTTTGCAAACTTGTAATTTTTTTTATAAATGAAACCAAATTTAAAATTGTAGTTGTAAATTATTATTGCATATGAAATCAAACTTTACATTGTAGTTGTAATTTTCACCTAGTAGATCTTACATTGTAAAGTTGTAAAGTTTGTAACATTTTAATTGTAAGTTGTGTTCGATTGACAATTTTGCAAACATGTAAACTTGTAAACTTTGTAAACATTGTAAATTTTGTAAACTTGTAATTTATTAAATTGAAAAATTCTACAATTTCATAAGATTGTTCCACATTAATGATCTTGTTAAATAACATGAAGATTACATAAAACATAAAAAAATTTTAACTATAACTACAAATAATTAAAACATTTAACATACCATCATGTTCAAAAAATATTTCATATATATATATATATATATATATATTGATAATCATCAAGTTTAAAACAATAAATTCCAAAATAATAACATCCACAAATAATAGTCTACAAATCACTCCTACGCCATTGATCGAGAGATCATCCATCATGCCCACTACCACCAGCTACAGTACCACCAACTAGACTATGCACATCACGAAGAAAATTGTCCAGTTCCGAGACCTGCAGAAGTTAAAACCATGAACTATGCAATTCAATTACTTAACACACATTTAAATTATATGTAGAATGTGACAAAAAATTAAATATATATATGAAACATATATATCTATGAACTCACCTCACTCAAGTTGATTGTCAGGTTTGGGAGGATGGGCTGCTTGGACAAGCCTTCATCAGGACCCATCTGATGAACGACTATCCACTCATCCATAAAAATCATGGAGGCTTCAACACCCTCATCTACAACTTCCTGTGTCTACATCTATTTCCACATGACATGAAAATAGTTACATTAATGAATTACAATTTGAACTTGAGAATTACAATTTCAACATGTAAATTATAATATGAACTGAAATATGCAAACAATTCGAACATAAATAACTAGTACCTCATCGATTGGAATGCCATAGTAGGACTCGAGTGGGGCTATGTAGAATCACGTGCAATGCCCTTGCCTCTATCCTGTACAATATGAGCAAGATAAATGATGGAAGTTAGATTATACCAAACTATTACATGTTCAAAAATTGACTCATTTAGAAACTCTAATTAAGGATGAATGTTAACACATACCTCATAGAGGTGGGCAGGAGGAACTGTAGTGGGAGCTCGAACAGATGCATCACTACAAAAGATGGCCTCCATGAAAATAGCCTCCTACATGGAGGTCTAACACAAAGCAATGTATTAATTAAAAAAATGATTCATTTGAGAATACATTGCAATCATGACAATCAAATGATGAAAATAAACATATACCTGTCCCATCGTTTAAGGCCTGCATCTATGATGAGATCCAAAATATGCATCACGGGCCATGATAGCATAATGCATCAGTGTGTCATGATCAAGAATGTTGAGAACATCATCGGTCATCCACTGTATCTCAAGCTCTGTAGGTGCAGTGGGTGCTCTTTTCCTTTCTATGTGCACAACCATCATGGTACCATGCATCGTCATGCGTGTCACCTCTGCCAATGCACTTCGCTCCTCATAATATAGCTGAGATGACCCAGCTACATAATCTATCCTAAGAATGGCCCTACTTGGGAAACCTACCAAAGGCTATGGCTCTAGCTGAGCTCCAGGGTATCTCTTAGCCCTAGGACACGCACGACTACGTCCCCCACTAGTACCATAGAAGCTCAAGGGTGTGTTGGTGTAATTAGGGTACATGTCTAGGAAAAAATCTACATATATATTGTTATAGCTCAAAATGACACATATCTTCCTGTGACCACTTTCCCATAATTCCATCGCATGTCGACACTTCCATGACGACACTTCATGAAAGTCACTGAAAAAACAACTAACTTGGAGGACCCATATCTTAAGTTCTCTAAATTTTTTTGATCTCATATCTACGCCGTTGGAAATATATTTCAGTTAACTAAAAGTTTCCACAATATACCAAAGTCTAAAAATGCCCAAAAATGCCCTAGAAATGAGCTTTTTTATGTGTACGTGAGTTGCTTTAAGGAAACCCACATATGGACGTGAGTTTCTATATATAATACTCATGTACAACTTAAATATGTGACTTTTTACATTAAAAATCACATATACCTCCTTCATACGTGACTGCTATCTCTGCAACCCACGTATTCCTCCTAAAAATGTTAAAAAAATACGTTTTTCAAAATTCAGATAAATTGGGTAGTTATGCAACTGGCTCCTTCAGTTGTAACTACTTTGTCTTCAACCCTAACTCTTCATAAAGGATATAAATAGAGGTAGGGAGGTCCATGAGAGGAGACTTGAAATTTTTCATTGTCATGCTAGAGGAATTGGGACTCTCTTTGCCCACACCTTTTCCCTATAAGCTATCTCCTTGTGTTGCAGAGCTTGGAGGCTGAGTTCCTTGGAGAAGAGAAGCAACAAAACCAGATCAAGGTTCCGTGAAGTGCCCAACTTGAAGAGAAGCTATCCTTGTACTTCATTTCATGATTAATAAAGATGTGATGTCCTTCTTCTTCCCAAATCATTGTTCAATGTGTGATTGAATTTATATTTATGATTGGATGTTTATGTTAATCATAATAGTTTCTAATATTGCTTTAATTATCATTACTTTATATGTGGTCATATTGGTTTGAGGAAGGTATAATTCATTTTGCAGGTCTCTTTGAGCGAGAGGAGAAAGAGGAGCAAGAAGATGATTGAAGGGCTACTTGGATCAACCTTCATTTAGCTAAGGTATGAACCATTCTAATCTCTGATCTTGCTTGTATTTACTTGCATAACCATTTGCATCTCCCTTTCAACCCGAGTACATTGATGGCCTCTTAAACCTTAGCCATAGGAAAATTTCCTTTACAACAGAATTGGCGACTCCACTACGGAGATCATTATCTATTTGGGGTTTCTTTGTTTTTCTCCCAGTCTTTTGTAAGGTTTTAGGTCCTTCTTACAAGTTAGGAACACCTTTGAGTTTGTTGGAACACCTTTCCTACCTTCCTAGGTCAAAGTTTTACCCTTTTGTGCTTTTTATCATCCATACATGGCTTTTAGGATAAAAATTTGCATGTTTGTGTTGTACATGTGACGTGTACTACTTGCAACCTACATATCATACACAACCTTCCTTAAGGAAACCTGCGTATGCACCTGAATTTGTGATATTTCATCATTTTTTAGGGTTTTTGGGTTATTTGAGGGCTGTTTGTACGGTCTTCAAGGGTCCTCTGCATGTGCATGACTCTTGAGAGGTTGTTTTATCTCTGTTAGGTGCTCTTTGTCTATCTTGTAAGTCTCTTTCAAGTCTTTGAACTTTTCTTTTCCTTCCCCCCCACCTCCTTCTTTGGCTTGACGTTGTTGAACAAGGTACTAAGCAACCTTTTGTTTGTAGGTTTAGATTGATTCTTGGACCTTGTTGACCTTTGTTTATGTCATTCTTATTTTCTCAGTCTCTTCATTCCAAAGTTTTTGTCTTGTTTACCTTTGTGAGCTTTCCTTCCAAGAGAGGTTATATCCAAATTTAGGGAAACCTAGGGTTTGTTTGTGGGGTGTAGAGTAGTTGCCTATTTGCTTTGCTTACAGTACTTGCTTGCATTAGTTGATAGGTTCTTTTTCTTTTGCATTTATAAAAGAAAAAGAAAAAAAACACATGTTTTCTTTATATGCATGTACATTGTTTTTTTAGTCTATATTGCATGGCATATCATTGTTTTTAAAAAATAAAATAAAAATAATTTGTTATTTTGTGGCTTTCAAGTTTCTATTTGAAAAGAAAGAGAATAGTTTTTGGTTTTTTCATTTCATTCCTCTTTGCTTAGTCATTTTTTTTCAACTTTGAGTCAAAACACCACATCTGTTTCATGCCATTTACTCTCTAACTAAAAAAAAATCCTTTTAAAATGAACAATATAATTTAAAAACTATTAGTAAGTTTTATTTTAGAGGGTCATACACCAACTAGCTCAAGCTAGACTTGTGGGATAGGGAGTTTAAACTCCCCACAAGTGTTTAAATTTCAGACATAGTTGGCCAATCATTAGGTAAATCTTCTTCTATGTTGATTGTATCTGGGAAGCTCCTATCAAACGGGATTTAAGCACGAGGCTGCGTGGAGACTTGGACTGAGGAGATAACCCTTTGATTCCTTGTCAAAGTGTAGACCAAGGTTTTTGTTCATTTGGGGATTCTGTATTAGATAGGGTTTCAGGATTTGATACCCTGCACATACGTACAAACCAAGCTTGCGACTGTCCCCCCAGAATGTCAATATAGTTAAGGTAGCCTTTAGTCTCTTTGCCATCTAGGGTTCATACACAGGTACACCGAAAGGATATTTCTAGTTGACCTTCGACGGGCTTGGAAGGTAACCCCGGTAGAAGGTGTGGGAGGGCGGTGGGTGATTCCTCCACTTGTGCCTAAGAACATCTATAGGGAATCCAAGGAACTATCTATCAACTTTCTTCTGGAAAGCATATCTTATACCTGTTCATCTGTTTCGATTTAGGAATTTTTTAGTGAGTGTTGCGTGGTTTGTCTATACTTAGTTTTCCTTCAGGTGTGTGCTTTGTAATTTTGGTTGCCTGTCAACCTTAGACTTTGTCTTATTATTTGAAGCTATGGCTAACCCCCCTTTCAACACCAACCAATAGATCTCCATGCTGGGAACTCCTTTTACTATTTCTCTCACAGGGAATGTTCGTGTTCCTTTGATGGCCACCTTGAATCTACCTAGATTCACCCTAGGGATATCGGTGTGGTTATTTTCCACTCCAACTATCCTGAATGCTCTTGATGCTTCTAAAATAAGCTCCTTATATCAAGGGAATCAAAACACTGCTTCTCCTTCACCTGTAGTTGAACCTCCTCCTCCTTCTACCTCATGCAGTGAAAGTACTGATACTAGTAACTGACGGTCTAAAAGGAGTAAAAGAAGGAGGAATAGGAAGAAGGAACATAAGCAAGGGGGCACCCATTCAACTTCTGCAAGTCAAGTTGAACCTCACCACCCATCCTCTGTATTTCATGCTAGGGGCACCTATCCAACCTCTGCAAGTCATATTGGATCTAAGCACTCAACCTCTACAAGTCAGGTTGATCTTCACCATCCAGCCTTCGTTCATCATGCTGGTGGGATCCTTCCAACCTTTCCAGGTCACGTTGGATATAGTCACTCAGCCTTTGTAGTTCATGATGAAGGAATCCGTTAAACCTATGATTTTCAAGTTCAACCTCCCCATCTAACCTCTACAAGTCATGTTGGATCCATTCACCCAACCTCTAAAGTTCATGCTGGAGGCACACACTCAACTGCTACAAATAATGTTTATCCTAACCATTCATCCTTTGTGGTTCATGCTAGTGGTTCTCATCTAGCCTCTGCAAGTCATGTTGGACCCAGTCTCTCAACCTCTACAAGTAATGCTGGGGGCAGTCTTTCAGCCTCTGTGGTTCATGCTGAAGAAAATCCGTCAGCCACTGTGAGTCATGTGGACACTGTTGAAAAGACCACCCATTAAAAACACAATCCCAAGTTTACTTGTAAGCTTTGTGAGGGAGACCACCTTACTTATAAATTCCCTTCTATCATGGAGGTGCAAAGAGTTTGGTTTCATGGTCATCCCATTTTTTAACATTATGAAGTTTTTCAACAACCAACCTCTCTTAGTCAGGTTGGACCTAGTCACCCAGCCTCTGGTGGTCATGCATAATCAATAAGGAAATGACAATTGCAAATGTTTTTTTCACAGATATTTGAGCTTGATCATTCATGTCATGTTTTTGAATGCAAAAGTGTTCTTGGGACTCATGGTTTTTTCTTAAATTTCGAAGCTCCAACTTTTCAGATCTTAATCCAGTAGTTCAGTCTCTAACTTTTCATTTCAATTTATTTTAAACTTTACCTATTCACATAATTTATGTCGATATCATTTTTTTCCACTAGGTACACACTAGTGGAAAATGAGAGATTAGTGACCAAAAAAATGACCAAAATCCGCATATCAATGACCACTTTTGGTTTGGCGATCGCTGGTGGCTAATTTGCGGTCTTTTATTACATGACCAAAATTGGTCATTTTTATTTTGGTCATTTATAGCTTGTCGGCTGGTCATTAATTTGGTCATATATTTGTTCATATTTGAATCAATGAGCAAATATATGACCACATTTGTGACCAAATTAATGACCACATGACAAGCTAGAACATGACCAAATTTGGTCGCGTAATAAAAGACCATAAATTAGCCACCAAAACTAATTTTTGGTCATTGATATGCGAATTTTGGTCATTTTTCTGGTCATTTGTATCTCATTGTTTGGTCGCGTATCCCTCAATTATTGGTCATTTTATTTGCGAATTTTGGTCTTTAATCTCATTTATTGGTCACTAATTTAGTCAATTTTTAGTTTCTTTATGTATGGTCATTATATTTTAGTAGCTTGAATGGTGTCCATTATTAATCAATATAAATTTTTAATATGATATTATGTTTAAATTTTAAAAAAAATCATACATTTATTCTCATCTAATACACATGCGAATTATGCAGTCACATTATAATTAATTACAACACTTGTAAATAAAATCTAATACACATGTAAATCATGTAATGTCACATTAATTAGTTAATAATTACAACATTGATACATAATATAAAGTACAACCATATATATAAGTTTTAAACCACAAATTATATTATATGAAATGTCAAAAGTATTACAATAAATATGAGTTTTCTCAAAAACACATATTAATTTCCATATAACTTTATGGGAAAGCCATCACTTTTCAAAATATTACAATGGCTAAACCATCATACTTGCACTTGGCTGCAAAACCATACTTAGATCCCACATCAACAGCTTCTAAACCATACTTAAATCCCACGTCAGCAGCTTCAAAACCACACTTAGCAGCTTGAAAGCCTCAACATCTGGCTCTTCATACGGAATGGCAAATCCTCAGTAGCGAGCTCTTCATACTCAATGGCACACTTATAAGTTAAGCTCACTCCTACAAAATCCAATAAAAAATAATCACTTGTAAAATAAAAAAAAATTGAACTGTAAATTAGAAAAACAATGAAGCAAATTATTTATCTTGTTCAACAGCTAACAACAATAATCAAGATCATGTGCAAAATAGGAAAATCTAATCTAACAAATTCAATTTAAGAACTGGTTAAAATTAAACTTGAATGGCTAAATCTGCAACTATTTAGTACCTAAGAAAAGTAAAACTCAGCTCTAAACCAAGAAATGGATTTCAACAGGAAATATAATCAACAAATCCACAAAACAATTATGCTCGACTGCACAGGTAGAAACATGTATACATAGTGCAATCTGTGAAGGAGTTCACCCTTATATGTCATGTGGTTAATGAATGACATGACAACTATTGAAACTGATGAATGATTTAAGAAAGTATCCAAACCTACGCCCAAAAGAATAAATAATAGATTTCTTTACCTATGGAGTCGCCATTCTGCTATGTATGATTTGGTGCAAAAGTGTAGCAAATGCACTCAAACACAAGTTGGAAATGCTGGTGCAACAAAAACGTAAAATGTATGACTTGTGTATGTGAGAAAAGATGTATAAAACTACTTTCCCAAACATGCAATAAACATAAATCAAAAGAGAAGAGGGAAGTGAAGCCTTAGGGGAAGCCGCTTGATGAGCTAGCCTTGTTGGAACAAGAGAAGGTGAACTAAAAAGAAGAATCGTCTTTTATGGAGTGCTTTAACAACACTAACCATATTTCTGTACTTTAAGATGTGAAACATCTCAAGATAGCGGTGTGTCTCTTGTCTTTCCAGTTTTGAGACATACTTCCAAAAGCCATAAACTCCAGCCAGCGTCATTAATCTCTCGGCATAAATCTTCCATGTATACCTGCAAAAGATGCACTCCCAACACCAACTTTAGTCACCTATACTACACAATATAGTATTGTCCTAAAGATTTGAATGCCACTGTTATCCCCTCAGAAAGGGAACTTCCAAACTGCAATGGATAACGTTCGTTCTTCAAAGTGAATAACTGGTAAATCAAACTGATAACTACCAAATAAAACAAAAATTTTGGTTGGGACGAGGAGAGGAGGAAAGAAGTGCCATGAAAATTAGGCCCTGAACTTACCTTTCATAGATACGCTGTAGACCAGCATTAGAGATGGTGTCCCAGTAACCAGGATCTATCTTGCACTTCTCAAAAAAGTCAGCAATGCGTTCACTTGCGGAATCCCCATGGTAGGGATCAATATGAAATGCAGACACTCCATCCACAATAATTTTAGCAGGACCTCCATGACATGTTGCAAATGTAGGAATACCAGATGTTATTGCCTCAACAACAGTAAGCCCAAAATATTCATAAAGTGCAGGCTGAAACATAACCAACATAGAAAATCTTGATGTCAATGATAGATTCCATTTCTAGATGAATGATAAATAGAAATTTCACCAAGCATAGCTACAAATTTAATAGGTGTATACTTATAGATAACATATTGAAGAGCCGGATATGGAACCCCAGGGTGCAGGATCCTAACTTGTTTGAAAAAGACTACAAGGTGTAAAAGGCTAACCTGTATAAAGGCACCCCTCATGTCACAGATGTAGCGGTAAAGCTCACCATTTCGTACTCTATTCTTTTGTGCACATATCCATCGGAACTGGCCATTCAGGTTATACTCTTTGATAAGCCCATGCATTTTTTCAATTTCAGCCACCTCTTCTCTGTCACTGGACTTTGATGGGTCAAAATCACCAGCAACCACAACAAGGTTAACTAGCTCCCTCAAGCGTTTGTTCTTTGCAACCCATTCGACCAGACCAGTAATATTTTTCACCCGGTCGAGTCTTGCCATAGAAAAGATAATGGGTTTTTTATGGTAATTCAAGACACACCTGAAAGCATAGCAAAAGCATTTATTTTAGCAAGTGCAAAAATGTTGAATTAATCAATTGCATCAGCTCAATCATATGATATTGCAGTCTCAGCTGCCTTCTTTTTCCAATATGAAGAAAAATTGCAAGCATGAAATGAATGACTACTTTATCTCGAGAAAAAAGTTCAACGACTCCAACAACTTTAAAGAGATATAATCAGGACTGCATGCTTAAGCCTGTTGGACCTAATCTTAGTCTTAGAGACTTGGTACATACTACGGACCTGTCATATATAGTAAATGACCTGAAATGGGATAAGTAAGAATGTCTTAGATATTCTTACTAGCATGGTTTGAATTCAATACATTGAAAGAACAATAAATTGATTTGGTACATACTACGGACCTGTCATATATAGTGAATGACCTGAAATGGGATAAGTAAGAATGTCTGAGATATTCTCACTAGCATGGTTTGATTTCAATACATTGAAAGAAGAATAAATTGTGGCCAAATCAAAGCTTCCCTAGAAGGCAATGAAGGAGATATGAATTATCATCGTTAGGTTTCCAGACAGACATTTTCAGCTTTCCCAAGATGAATAACCCACCAAGACTATCATGAATACAAAAAATCTTGAATCAGCATTCAGGATTATATATCAGAGTAACATGTCCCAATATTAGGCAAAGATTCGCACACACTGACATTAATAAATAGTAGTCTCAAACAAAATTGAATGAGAAAAAACTGTCATGGAGAGTATTACATACATATGTTCAGCTGTTTGTTCAGGATTGAACAAGAGTTCCTCAATTGAACCATGTAAAGTAGTAAGGCGACACTGTTTTTCTGTATAAGGGAAATAAATCTGCACATCTGCTCTAGGAGAAACGACGTTGAATTTGGGATCAAAAACATCAATTCCATGAACCACACGGTAGAGACCAGGAAGGGTGAAAGCAGAGTGGATTTCATACTGTCCAACAGTATCCTTGCTGCATCAACAAAGGCATATATTCATATGCACATATTAAATACCAGTTGCTTCCAATTAGTTCAAAAGGAAAAACAAAAATAACACACTTTTTGGTTTCCAGGTCTCAGTATTCAGAAAACAACCCTGAGAAATTACATAATAGTTTAGCAGATTTAGAACAAATAAATACATAGAAGTTTCCAAATGCTCTCTAATTGAGGAAAACATCAGACCTTCCTGCAATCTCTTGATATGTGCTGGTGATAATGAAATCTGCAGTATTCATTGCAATCATATCAGCAGTAAACTGACAAGAGAAATGGTATTTCTCTTCAAAGTTTTTCCAATATATGTCTGAATCTGGGTATTTGGTCTTCTCCAAAGCATGGGCTATATTGCACTGAGATTACAAAAAGGATATAATTTTAAAATGAAATTTTGAAGGAAAACAACCTTTTTCCACTTGTAGCAAATATACAAAAGGACAATGGCATTTGAAAAAAACGTGAGTGATTCCTTGTTTATGTGAAATCAAAGATGCAACCAAATTTCCATCACTGTAATTGCCGATAATCAGATCAGGTTGACCTTTTAGCTCCGCAGTTATTTCCCTTGCCGCATCCTACAATAATATGCCAAAAGTCCTAAGTTAAAGGGGACTATGGAGTGGTTTGTGACCAAAAAAATGCCAGTTATGCTGATAAAATGTTAAAACGTAGACGTAATACAAACAGTTCAACAACAAGGTCAGTAATGCTGATCCTTCCAACTCGGCAACTCAATACCTAGTACTAATCTCTCTACTTCAAAAGCATTGAGCCTAATTCTTTATGCATAGACACTAGCATCATCTACCGAAATTGACAAATAGAATGGCACCTAATAAATCGGAAAAGAAATCTCTTTTACTATCCACCATTAGAATTATGTAGCAATTTCCTCGGGATGCCTCTTATGTGGGATAAATACAAATTACCATGAAAATCCAACAATTTCCCAGCTACAATAGACCGTCAGCAATTGCACAAGTAGCCATTGCCACGAGGGGTGTGTGACATTCTCATGAGAAGCAGTTTTGCAAGTGAGAATGATCCATATTCACGATATGACCTTTGAGAAACCAACGAAACAAACCTCCAGAAATAGTGTAGTTTTAGGTCACAAATCATATGGGTAAAATCATAAGGGTAGTTCCAACTGCACTACTTGGTGAGGACTTTTTGTCATTGTGGTTATCTTACGCTGCATACAAGAGCCAAGAGGAGTGGAGCTAAGGTTGTGGCTTATAAATAAAAAGTCATGGCATATCCACTTCTTGCAACAGCTAGTAAATCTCTAGTGTAAGCTATCCTTAGTTGTGATCTGTCAAAATATGTTCCATTAAGATATGCTATACTTTAGGACGTGGGAACAAAAGCAATAAATATATTTGTGCGATAATTTGTTTTCTGCATTAATCACTTTTCATGTAGAATGTTTCTTTATATTTTTTGGTTTACCTTTTCAATTGTACATCTTGAACTGCATTACTGCTAGAAAGGATATTTGCATACACACTGGAGGAAGACAAAAGAAGATACTATAAATTTCAATCTTGACAAGTCATTAGTTTTTACCTCTGCAAATCTTTCCAAGTAAGGCCACACATCAAATCGAGAAACCCAGTGATGCAAAAATCCTTTTTCCATTCTGAAGGGCACCCAGAGTATCTGTGAATGTTGTGTTCCACTAAATATTTCAATTCGTTGATTGCATGTTGTTCCATGGGCCTCAGGAATCAACCGAGTCACCTTGTAACAAAAATGTCAAAAAATAAATATAAAAATAATAAATATAGGTTTAGCTAAATTGCATTCTAAGGATTTAGGAAACCAGAACAAAAAACAACATTTGAAGCTAAACACAAACACACACACAAGGACAAGTACCCCATCCATTGATATGTGGGGCTGATGAGGTACTTGAGTCTTCACATGTGCATACAAGTGAAAGGAAAGCAATTTACACATGATGGTCTTGAATAATACAAAAACACCTCATTCATCAAAATCTAGAGTTTACATTTGTCATGGTAAAATATTTTATCAAATCAGGTCGCTGCTAATTTAAAGACACTAGACATAATTTCGGTAACAGAGCAGCACTTTACCACAATAATCTCAAGTGTAATGTCCAATCCTTGTTGTTTTATTTTCAGTAGCATTTCACTCTCCAAGGCACGAACTTGATCAAGTATATACACAACCTGTGGTCAAATAAGAACAGGAAAGTAAAATTTTATTTTTAGGATCATGATAGTCTTAGCACAAAACAGCCAAAAGGACTCCAATCAATACTGTGTAATTATTAATACTATTTTCATCTCAGAAGCTTTGGGTGTTATTTTAGATGGATATATTGCTAATTATTTTCAATTTCACTCTAAAAAATCAAAGCAAAATCAAGGGACAAATTAAAAATAGCATCAAACAATGGAGAAAAGATCTCATGGAATGCACATTGCAGTTATAAAAAAATCTAACATTCTATGTACCTGTCCACCAGTGTCTGGCATTCCTAAAACTTTTGCTTGGCCAAAATAACCATGAGGTGAAAGAATCACAACATTAAAGACCATAGGAATCCTTCCGAGAAACGTTTCTAATGTCAATGGATCAGGTGCCTGAAGGATCTCCAAAAGCAAATGAATCATATCCAAGACATGTTCTGCATTGTCTCCCCATCCTTTCTCCAATCCCATTTCTTGTAATCTGCCCACACCAGAGTCAATTAAGAACCAAGCAAATGCATTGGCATTAGTTCTTATCTCCTATATCTATAGATATTGAATCTAATTTTCTATCCAATATATTCCTTCATCTTGAAATCCATCCTGTTATAGGAAGGTATCAATCAAGTAGAAATCAGGAAATTGCTAAAATAGGTATTCACCTTAATAAAAGGAAGCAAATGTTAACCTTGTAATGTTCTCAAACAAGTCCTGCAATATCAATATTTTTCTAACTATATATCTTCTATAGAAAAGAGAACATGCGTCCTAGAGCAAGGCTTTTAAATTACTTGTATTCAAACTTTACAAATGGTGTATCCTTGGGGAACTTGTTAAGATGTTCTTCTGCCTTTACCAAGGATGAGCATAGCTTGGGAAAACTCTGTATCCTCTCATTCAGCATCAGCCTCTGCAAGTTAAATGGCACACATTATACTCGCCCAATTCTCAACATACTACAAAAGATAAATAAAAAAAGGCATAAAACCAAGGGGAAAATTATGAAGTAAAATAAACAGTCCCCTGACAAAATTTCACACCTCAGAAGTTAAGCTGCTATGTGCTTGGGCTACAGGTAAGTTACTTTGAATTATCTTTATCCCACTTCGAATAACTCGCATTTAATGGTATATCCATATATTTACTATGATGTCAATGGTATATTTATCTGAATTATTGTCAGCAAAATTTTAGTGTATATTGAAAAAAGTATAACATCACCAATGTGGGGGAGGACAAAAATCATCTTCATAATTAGGTTTACTCTGTTTTTCTCTGAGTTGAACTGAGTTTGATTTAAACTGATTTTGAAGTAGATGACCAAATAGTTTGTTATAAATAACTGAAGCAAAAATTAAATATGAGGTAGCCTATGACATTTTTATCAATCAATATTCTATATCTCTAGAACAGCTAGGCCAACCTTCTTTGTTATTTGCTTTAGATGTATTTTGCATAGAATACATTTGAATTTAACTATCAGACACAATGATACAATATATGAACCAAGAAAAGTAAATGACTTGGCCCCAGTACTTGTGTGCTCGAAGGAAATCATATTAGAGATCATATTAGAGATCATTAAAAAGCACACATTGAAGAAGCTACAAAAGCAATTCCGAACCTGTTTTCCTTCCAGATTTGAAAACCAAGTTATGCCCAGATGGAGAGAGAAAATTCTCGCATCTATTGTGCCTTCAAGATTTGGAACACATAACAAAACTTTATTTTCAAAGAGAATATTCTAATCTCCTTCCACATAAAGACCCAACAAACTTAGAAATCTATCTTGATTCTTCATTCAATTTAGAGACAAGTTAAATTACCAGACAGTGAAGACCATTGAAGATTATTTCCTCCACTCTGAAGATCTCCATCTAATATATGGGTTGATTTTTTCCTAAATTTGGCTGCACCTATCCACTTGAAACTTTACTGAATCTCATCATCGGCTACAACAGAATCACTCCAGGGAGTATCTCGTCTAGAGATTAAATTTCCATCAAATCTATCATTGCATATGGTAGGGTTCAGTATCGATGCTGACTGACTAGTCCTCTCTGTCCTGATAGAGTCGTTTGTTCCATTCCCCATTTTAATGAAATCATTTACTTTTGATGATATTGTAGAAGAAGATTTTCTAATATTATTGACTTCTCTGACATTTGCATCCATTTCTGGCCCTGCACTATTTCTTGGGACAATGAATGGAATTACATCAGCCCTGCATAACGCCCAAGTACTTGTGGTAGGCTGTAGTTTGGTCGAAGTAATTTTCCTTGAGGACATGACATATGATGCTGGTGCAGAACTTTCAAAAACACATTTTAAGGCAAAACCTGATCTGGCTCTTTGAGGTGTGCCTGGGGTACTTCCAAAGGCTACACAGATATGAGTTGTAAGAACCAGGAAAATCAAATGAAATAAAACAAGAAAAGTCTCATATTTATATTCAAGTATTTTTCTGAATGTATTTAGAAGGAAATAACAAAAACTAAAATTGCATTTTAGAATCCGAAATGCAAGTTCAGATATAATAATTCAGAATTATAAGCTTATAATATAAACAAAATATATTAATATTCAATGCAAAATTTTCAAATATAGAGGAAGAGAGCAATAGAATTTCTAAATGCAAAGCAAGTAAAAAATCTACCCGCTATTGATGAAGCCAGCGTCGCTTCCCTCAATCCTGATTCCAAACCATGTGATGAAGAGGGCCTTGCCACGTTACCATTCTTTCCACTAGGATCCACTGATTGCTTAACACCCAAATGTCCATTAGAATTCAATTTCTCTACTGCAAGCTTATTTGATCTAGGCATAGTTCCAGAAGCATATGGCCCTACCTGCTGCAAAAGTGAAAGATATTTCATTGTCAATACAATGATCATTCACTAGCATGCCATAAAACAATCAAGGAAAGCACAGAAGCATGCACCTTATCAATACACTAATTTGAAAAATAATAGTAGCTGATCATACCAACATGTCAACAACCCAAATACCAACACAACTTTGATTGTATGAGCAAGAAAGAAGTTTTCCTTCATGTATGTTGAGATTTGCTAGTTTTGACCATCCAATATCTATTGTATCATGGCATATTAATGGCTCCCAAGAAAAAACCTGCATCCAACAATGGTTTGCAAAGAAGGTCTTGAAAAATTAATGAAAGTTAAAACAAGAAATGGTTTTCATGCATAAATGAGGACTCTTTACTAGAAAAGAACTCACCTTCATGCTTTCATGCAATCTAGTCAGTAATGTTCGTCCATCAGAATTAAATATAATTGAGTACATACTGGGCACGAATTTCCAGGAAAGTGAGTTCTATTTAATGCTGATTTTTTTTCTCTGTTGTAACACTCAGAAATTTCTGTGGGCTCACATCAATTAAAATCTCTATGAAAGTGTTCACCCCTTGTTTCATGGTGCTTCATGTGATATCGGGTGCATGGTGTGTTAATGACCCTTGGTTGTGTCATGATGGAAATATATTTTCTCTCCCACGTCATTGATGAAATCCCTAAACCATTAGATCAAACCCCCATGCCCCTACTCCCACTACTGATAACATCGGACTCCAATCCTTCTTTTGTTATTCCATTTCCATCCCTCCTTAACTCCTATGCTCGATCAGCCTTCTACCCAGATTGGTTGGGGATAATAGTTTGAATCAAGGGAGATCCTTCCACTTCTCCCCTTACTTCCTATTCGTCCTATGCCCATGTTCTAATGGAATGATTCCCTCCTCGCCAAAGGGACATACACAATGGACATATCTTACTCATGTATTAACAGACATTGTCCCGATGCCTATTTGCCACACATCCTTAGAGCATTAGAGGCCTAGATGGCATGATGACATTTTTAATGGGGTGAACACCTGAAGAGTTTGGTTCCTTGCTTGGGAGGAAGACTTACCTTGGAAGAGGGGTATTGAGTAACTTAGAGGACAATGTTGGCTCTTGACCCACTTATGGAAAGGGAACACTTTGTTAATTGCATGGAGGATTGTAGCTGAATTTAGGATGCTTGGTTCGATGAGTGATCCTGTAAGTTGGGTGGGCACAGTTACCACCCATCTTGTATGGGTGTCCACAAAGGGATGTCAGAAAAATACAAGGGCTGTTCTAGGGAAATTATGGGCTTTTTGAAGAGCACTTCTTGATATCCTAAAGGATTATGGGCAACTATAATAGTAATCAAACACTTGTACATACTGCAGGGAAGAAGTGAAGAAGTACCGAGTACATTCCATTATCAAACGGTGGTATTCCAAGTCTGCGTTGAGACAAGCTAGGCATCTTTGTTTCATCACAACAATCACTTGGATATATGGCAGCCTTGTTATCCGAAACATTGGGAAAACGTTGGCATCTTCTGAGGGTCAATCTCAGACTTTAACTATGCAGCACTAGGTGGATTTTTGAAATGCAGATCTCAAAAAACAATTCTGGGCATAATAACAGTTCTAAAACAATAAGTCTGGGTAGTCCTGAATCATTTTTGGAAAATTTTGAATCAATCTGGGCACTGAATCCAAAGTTCTGGGCAATCTTTTAGGCATAAACATCCCTAAAAAAGGCATATATGGGCATAATTTCAGCCCTAAATAGTGATAATGTTCAGCAGTAACAGCCCTTAAATGAAATTCTAGGCTCACCTACATGAATTCTGGGCATCAACATTCAACCATCCTGGTTCTATCTTCATAACAACAATAAATACCTGAACCAATCAATTCAGGTGCTGAACCAAGACACAGTGTGTGTACTCCATGGAATTAGAAGAGAATCAATTCGATGACATTTGAACAGTTCAAGAGGACCAGGAAAAAATGTCACTACGAGTAAATTGTTGGGAGCTCCATGTGGACAGCCTATGGCTTCATGCTCGCATAGCACACCGATCAATGGATTGGGACCGAAAAATAGCATGTGGTTTGGCACCGGGTCATGAAGCAGCAGCCACGCGACTTGGTGAATGGAGATATCGTGGAGCTGTTTTAACTCTTGAATCACAGGGTAGTCTATTCATGGCGGAGTTGTCCACCTCTAAAACCAATTTCGTAGACCCCTTAGTGGATATGTGATTGTATATGTGAATATGGATATGTTACTAACTTGATAGTAGAGTTTAAAAATTAAACATCAGATAATAAAGTTCAAGTTTCATGATGATGACAAGGATGGAGGATCATGCAACAGTTGCCCTAGATGATCTAGATCCTACATCAGATTGGCTTGTATCGAAGGCTTTGAGTTTCATGGTTATTCAAAGCCCTTTTACTAATGATCTCCCTCAAAATAATTCTCAGACTTGTTTCCTCACCACTGTACTTGTCTACAATGTTCCCAGAATTGATAATCACCATGATTTGCTGCTGGTTTCACTCATATGCATACCCAGAACCTACTCAAAACTGCCCAAATTTGAAAAAAACAAGGTTTTATGACTGTTGACTACTATTGGAATGCACAGGGATAGGTATAGCATGCCCAGGCTGTCAAAGAATGTTCCCAGACTTGAGATTGAAGAAAATTTACTACTCCTTAAAGGAGAGAATATGTCTGCAATATGCTAAAATCAGCCCAGAATGAGCCCAGCATGCCTCATCTTGCTCTTTGGAGGCTGCAATATACATCAAATCTGCATAGAAGTTGAGATTAAGGGCTGTCTTCTTGCTCAGAACTGCTTAATACATGCCTAGATATGGGAAATGGTATGATCACTGTTGTTCTAAGGGTGAAAATGTTCTCAAAACTGCCCAAAAACAACCATAATGTTGTTGCTCACCCATGCTATACCAAATCACCAGCGACCGGGGTATCATCATCAATGTTGTCAGACTTGAAATTGGCAAAGACAGAGTCGGCGACTCAGGAAAAACTCATTTAAGACTCAGCAAAAAGAAAAAATACTCAAAATTTAGAAAAAGATA
>LPNX011073093.1:0-11138 GCA_001517045.1 Pseudotsuga menziesii | reverse complement strand
ATATGTATGATGAGAATTTTCCTACGCTTATGACAGTATGTACACCTTTCACCCAAGAAGCCCTGGAATAATTATCAATGCAGAATAGGATTTCCACATTGAAGAATCAAACATACTGCCTACAAAGTTATATAAGCAGATGTGTGAATGAAAGAATCACATTGAGCCATTACCCCCGCCTTTTGGAAATTGTTTTGCTAATGAAAGAATCAAACTTTTGCAGCAAAAACAAAGAGAAGTAAAACTATCACTACAATTATGCATCTTTTCCTGATGTAATCAAACATAGAACTGAAAAATACACATCGTACATCGTACATCGTACAAATAGATTCCTGTACATGATTGAATCATATAAGCAAAACAAAACATAAAGTGTGAATATCCAGACCTCCTCACCAGTAGGAAACTGAGATCATCAGATATTTCAAATCAACTCCATCCTTGAGAGGTCTAATAGTAACATGCAGAATAACTATATGAGGCTATGGCACCTCACATTTTTTGTATACGAGGTCAATGGTGATTACTCAAGTATGAATGTAAAGAACTAAACAAATAATCAAGACTGTAAAATAAATGAAGCAATCATCATTAAGGTAAAAAAACATAACAGTATCTTCTTGAACCAGTGAATAGATGCACTAAAACATGTAAGGTCACATGTCCTTACAAAAAAAAGTTATGAACAATATGTAAAGCAAGTTTAAATAGATGTCTGAACAGTATGTAAAGTAAACATAATGTTTTAAGCTGATTCATAGAAATAACCATCTAGGTCATTTTTTTCAAATATATTTTCGGTCACCGAATAAAACTTTGTTTTGTCTCCTTCAAGCGTTTACATCCCTCCATTGGATCTTCATATGCAACAGGGATGTTACTTGAGATAGAAATTACAAATATATTAGCATCAGTCTCTTCAATTGGTACTCCATGGATCTTAGTAAGTGACTGAATTCGTCCAGTCCCTGTGATGGCACCATCATATGGATCCAGTATGTTTACATCATCTCCTACAAGGAATAATTCAGTCTCTGTTGGAGTTACCGGGCACTGTCAGAATAAAATAAAAAAGTATACACATAAGAAAAAAAATACAATTAAATTCCAAAAACATGCATAATTATTGATGTAACAAAAATAAATGTACTTACAGCCGTGTCAATCTTTAAACTATCTTGTCCAGCAGGAGTTGCACACACTGATTGATAATTTCGCTGTAGTGCATCAATGTCGGTAGATTGTTTAATTTTATCCAGCATTTGATTACATCATGCATAAATCAAATATTAGAATTATAAGCACACAATAATATAGTAGAAGAATACTAAATATAACAGTAAAACACTAAAAATCAGTCCTAAACCAATTATATTAGATTATGAATTCAAATCAAGAAATGTTTGCAAGGAAATGATAATTAGCTTACCTCATCAACATCACTATGACATCCCATTTTATTCCATGATTTGACAATTGGTTCAATGGAGGTGTCTATGGTTGACATTGTCTTTGTCAACCCATTTATGCAATCCATTACATGTTTATAGTTCTGATCACTATCACTCTGAACAGGCGTAGATATGTTAACTAGCTGGCTTTTATCAGCTTCATTAGATGGCAATGGTCTTTTTGTTGGATTTTCTGATACAAGCTTATGTTTAGAACTGTCTATATCACACATTAAACGTTGGCCAACCATTTCACCCGTATCAATTTCTGATCTAATAGGATCTTGAACCTACAAATCATTATCAATACATAATTAGTTGGATATATATGAATCAAAATGCAATATATATAACACAATGTACTCACAAAAATGGCATACATAATGTATTGAGCAAAAAAACCATATACTTACAAACATGTTTTGATTGCTTCGCCACCCACCACGACCCATAATAAATTTATCCTTCACATTATATCTTGCCATCTTCCCTTTTTTACTCCTTTGCACATACTCTTCAGCACACATACTTTCCTTCAACTCCTCCCACTGTTTGGGAGTCAAGCTGCTGTCCCTTTCTTTTCCATCCAAGATTGATTTTCTGCATTTATGCCTAAAATTGTTAATCAATTTTCTCATTTTGATCTTGTAATATTTGCTGGTAATCCTTCCACCATAAGTCTCAAAAGAATTTTCCATTTGTCGAATCACCAGATCGATACTTCTTTCATCTTGATCTACAAAATTGGATTTGGTGACATCCAGATGAGACCTTACTCTCGTGCCCAACTCTGAGGCCCACCTTGCAGCATTTGGTCCAAAAGGTTCACCATCTTTTACCTCAAGCAAATAAGCCTTTTTCCCTTCTGATTTTCTTTCTTTGGTTTCTCTTTCTGTGGACCTATACATGCCTTGAATCATTTTGCGTTTTTGTATGGAAGCTAACATAAGTTCACTTGAATAAAGACTTTGTGATGTAGAATGGGCACTCATGTTTGTGCATAGAAGAGGTGCTTTTTATTTGGCAGTTGAAGTCCTAATTGGTTCCTTATTGGCCACATTAGGTGTAGCACTAGATATCTCACCAATTTGCTCAGATGGGCCTTCAAATCTTTGTTTTAATTTATAAAATAAATCTCTCAAACCCGATTCTGATTCAGAAAACACCAAGCCTTCAGCAATATTGGCTTGGGCATGATCATCATTGTGTGATATATTAGGATGATGATCATTAGTGTTGTCAGCATCTTCTCCATGTACTAAACCAGTACCAAGGCGTAGGATTCTACGAGCTAGCGGCAATGTGTTTTTGCTTGCCTTTTGTTTTCGCTCATAATTTTCTATACAATCAACATTTTCCCTATAACAAAAAAAATTATTAAATTAGAATCGAAAGCATAGACATCCTACATCATCAAATAGATTATATACAACTATCAAAAAATATGCTTAGAAGTGAAAAATTACGAGGAATAAGTACTTACTGAGCCGAAGCATGAGATGGCAACAATGTGCCTTTGTTTTCCTTTTGGTTCTGCTCTCTTTCTCTAGAAGAAAATGTTTCCCTATAACACCAAAAACTTATTAAATGAGAATCGAAAGCATATATATGCTACATCATGAAATAGATTATAAACAACTTTCATGAAATATGCATAGAAGTAAAAAGGTACAAGAAATAACTACTTACTTATTTGCAAAACCAAGAGATGACAGATATTCTTCATTTTTTGCAATTCGTTCTTTATGAACACGTTCATAATCCACAAGATTTTCATCATTGCTTTTGCCAATTTTATGTTTCCCCCCCTTATTCTTCATAGCCTTGTTGAAAATTTCCTTTAAAAACATCGTTAGTACATGTACAAAGAAGCAATGATGTTATCCATAAAAACTTAATGCAAACATCCATTCATATCATTTCTCAGACAGAATTTGATTGTTATTGGAAAACACATATACTATAAACGATTCGAAGAATGAATAAGTTAAAAGTTTTCATTTTTCTTTATATTTCCCGGTTTACCCTTTTACTTTCTTATGAAAGGGATTCCAACTTCTTGCATATCTGAAGGAGGTTGTTCTTCTTGCTGGAGCACCCCATTAAAGACAATTTCTTCATGCAGGTTGAGGATTCTAATCCCAAGGCCAAAAATAGACCAAGGGTTGGAAACTGATTCAAGGGTTGGATCTGCTTTATTGTAAATTGTAGATGACCTTCTTGTGCTATATAAGAGGGCTTAGGGTAGCGTTTAAACAATCAGTGTTTTACTTTAGTTTACAGTGAAGAAGTAGGGTTTATCTAAGGCAGTGTATTCATCGTACCCGTCCCCGTACCCAAGTTTCTTGGCATCTTAGATTTGAAACATTACAAATTATTTATGGAGAGATTAACTCTCTAGGGTAGAGAGTTGTCAGGGGATTTTAGAGGGTGTGAATCCCAAGTGGCTTTAGGGGTTGAAGCAGATCTATGCCATTTTTTGCACGTGTGGACCTTAGAAGGGTTGAGAGGGTGTTAAGGATCTTCCAGTGATTAGAAAACTGATTTTGAGAAGAGAAATGAGATCTACACTTAGGGTAGGTTGTGGATATGATTTTTATGCTGATTGATTTGTTCACTAAGGTTGTTCTTGTAGAGTTGTAGAAATGGGCACTCCCGTATGCATGGGTGTGATTGTCTAGAGGGTGCTTCCAACTTTGTACCATGGATTGGAATTGCAGATTGCAAAAACTCCTAGAAACAACACACTTATGGTTTCTTTTGTAGATCACGCTACATTTTGTACAGATCCCGAAGATTTACAGCGCAATGCTTAGTCCTATATGGCATATTGAATTTGAAAGACAATATTGTGTTATAAAGGGTTCTAATTCAATTTTTAGCATTCTAGGTTTCCCAATTTCCTTTCTTAGTTTTAGGAAAAGTAGTTTTTTCTAGAATTAGTTGCTTTTCTAGTTTTTAGTTGACTTTTTAGATTTAGAGAATTAGATTTAGTCATTTTTCTGCTTTTGAGTTGACTTTTCAAATTTATGGAAGTACTGTTTTCAAGTTTATTTTGTCTAGATTTAGTTAGATAAAGTACAAGAGGGGAACGTAGTCTTAGGGAGCAGGTGCATATCTGAAGGAGGTTGTTCTTCTGGCTGGAGCACTCCATTAAAGACAATTTCTTCATGTGGGTTGAGGATTCTAATCCCAAGGCCAAAAAAAGACCAAGGGTTGGAAACTAATTCAAGGGTTGGATCTGCTTTATTGTAAACTGTAGATGACCTTCTTGTGCTATATAAGAGGGCTTAAGTTAGCATTTAAGCAATTGGTGTTTTACTTCAGTTCACAGTGAAGAATTAGGGTTTATCTAAAGCAATGTATTCATCATACCCGTACCCATACCCGTCCCCATCCTCGTACCCAAGTTTCCTGGCAACTTAGATTTGAAACCTTGCAGATTCTCTGTATGGAGAGATTAACTCTCTAGGCAAAGCAGTGTATTCACCATACCCATACCCTTCCCCGTCCCCGTCCCCATACCCAAGTTTCCTGGCAACTTAGATTTGAAACCTTGCATATTCTCTGTATGGAGAGATTAACTCTCTAGGGTAGAGAGTTGTCAGGGGATTTCAGAGGGTGTGAATCCCAAGTGGCTTTAGGGGTTGAAGCAGATCTATGCCATTTTTGGCACGTCTGGACCTTAGAAGGGTTGAGAGGGTGTTAAGGATCCTTTAATTTATTTTTTGAGAAAGAGATAGTTTGGGTCTATAAGATCAAGATATCCTTGGATGTTTTCTAGATATTTGATTTGTTCAGATAATTATATGGGAGGACTATAATAAGAACCTTCCAAATAGTTGACTGGGGCTTCTATAGTTTGTGTGCAGTTGTCACAAAACAATATTCAGCATACGTCTTTCAGTTAATTCCCCTCGATTAAATGATTTTTATGTTGACTAATTTGTTAACCAAGGTTTTTCTTGTAGAGTTGTAGAAATGGGCACTCTCGCATGCATGGGTGTGACTATCTAGAGGGTGCTTCAAACTTTGTACCGTGGATTGGAATTGCAGATTGCAGAAACTGCTAGAACAATAGACTTATGGTACCATTTGTAGATGACGCTACATTTTGTACAAATCCCGAATATTTAGGGCGCAATGCTCAGTCCTATATGGCATATTGATTATGGAAGACAATATTGTGTTATAAAGGGTTGTAATTCAATTTTTAGCCATCTAGGGTTTCCCAATTTCCTTTCTTAGTTTTAGGAAAAGTAGTTTTTTCTAGAATTAGTTGCTTTTCTATTTTTCAGTTGACTTTTTAGATTTAGAAAAGTTTTGTTTTTGGCTTCTCTTGTCTAGGTTTAGATCAAATGCAAGAGGGAAACAGTTAGGGAGGAGGTTCAAATCCCAAGGAGGCTATTCTTCTTGTTGGAGCACTCCATTAAACACAGTGTCTTCATGCAGGTCAACGAGGGTCTAATCCTAAGGCCAAAAATAGATTAAGGGATGGGACTTGATCCAAGGGTTGGATCTTCTTTTAATTTAAATCCTAAATGACATTTTGCTGCTATTAAAAAAGGGTCTAGGGTAGGATTTAAGTAGTCTGTTTCTATTTTTGAAAGTGAAGTAGGGTTTGTCTATAGCATTGTGATTACATTTTTTCCGAAATAAACAGTAATCTAATTTGTGGTAGAGTAGTGAGAATTTTGTTATATATTTTCTACAATATGTGTTGTTTTAGCATTCGAAACAATTTTGATCATTTGTAAAGCTTACTGTTACCTAGGGTTTTAGGAGATTCTGTGAATATAGAATCTATTACCATGGTTGAGATTCTGTAAAGCTTATTGTTACCTAGGGTTTTTGGAGATTCTATGAAAATAGAATATAGAATCTATTACCATGGTTTAGAAGCAATGGATGTTTCAGGATCTGTTTGAAAATTTTAGGAATTGTTTGATTTTTCAAAGGATTTGTTTCATGGGACCGGGATACGTTTCCTTCCACAAAGGATACGTTTTCATGGTGGATCCTAGGAGGATCCGATCCGGATACGTATAGGATCTCCGGATCCTACACACTGGGGTAGTGGATCCGGTAACATAGTGAATAACAATAACCACATAATATAAATTATTAACCACCTAACATTCAAAAATTCCACCTGAAATAGTTCAAAACTTAATGCAAACATCCATTCATAGCATTTCTCAGATGAAATTTGATAATAAAGAACAAAAAGCAATCATATTTGAAACATTGCATAGTACTGAAAACAAATATTTGGATAATCCCATGGCCAAAACAATAAAATCCATACAAAGCTTAATATAGAGTTTAGACATACAACAATTGGCTAATCCCATGGCCAAAACAATAAAATCCAATTTACATAGTGAAAATGTATTCAATAAATATAAGGTGACAAATCATCATCATCACCATGATTTGCATTTCCATCAAGATCACAATCCTGATCACTCGTGTATACATCTACTTCATTTTCTCCATTGTCCTCATACAATAGATTTCCTTGACCATGCATATCATTCTCTATCTCAATCTCTTCATTGGGAATCAAAGTTTCTTCTTCAAATCCAGCTCTATTGTCATCTTCAGCTTCTTCTTCCAATGTTTCTTGTAAGCTTGTAGATTGCTCATCGAACACTATATCAGCATATTCGATGAATTTCATTTTTGAACGAGACTCTACTTGAATGGAATACAACCATCCTGGGCTTTTTACATCATCAATTAGAAATGACTGGGTAATTTGAGGAGGTGAAACATACGGCTCATCATTCCTTGATAAAAATTGGCATGTATTTATGCGTACAAACCCGTACTCATCACGCTGTACTACAGATGGTTTGATCCATTTACATTTTAATAATATGGGCCTAGTATCAGCATAATCAACTTGAATAATATCCTGTATGAATCCAATATAAAGTTTCTTTTCAGTGCCGTGATGAAATTTGGCACTAACAATACAATCACAATTTTCTTTTCCTCTGTCCTTTTCTTCCACTCTTAAATGACTACCATACGCCCACATCCCACTAAACGAAGAAGCTATTATATTTGGAGGTCGTGAAAGCTTAATTTCCTCTAGCGTTATATCCTGTCCTTCTTGTTGTGCATCACTAATTGCATCAACAATCCAGTCATCAAATTTTGGAAAAGAACCATCTCCAATATTCAAATCCTGATGTCTGCGCTTTCGAGATGGATGCATCCCTATTCGAATCTCTTCTTTGTATTTTCTACATATGATATGAACATACAAGATAGTAAGAATGATAATAATTTAACTATTAAATGAAATTAAATAAATAAATTATCATGCAAATAAAATTTCACCTGCGCCACTTATCCAATGAGGATGTGTTTTGAAGAACATAGGCATGTATTGCAGTTCTTTCCTCATTTGATAGCTTGAAGCGACGTCCATTTCCTTCTAACACTTCTCCTGCATGTCTCTCATCTTCATCATCATCCCATACACGTCGAATGACATTAGTAAAATCCTTCATATATTCTGTGCAAAATCCTATGGCCTCTTGCATTATATATCCTTCACACGTGCTACCTTCTGGTTTTTCCTTATTACGAACAAACTTTTTTAGAACCTTCATATATCGTTCTATAGGGTACATCCATCTAGTTCTTATTGGGCCACAATATTCTAGTTCATGTTCTAGATGTACAAGAAGATGCATAGAAATATTGAATATTGTTGGTGCAAATTCTTGCTCCAATAAGCAAAGGACTTCAACAACCTCTTCCCTCAAATTATCAAAGTTTGAAGGATCTAAAACATGCATACTCATTCTCTTAAATATTAGGCCCTACCTTATAATTGCCAATCTTGGCCCCTTTTCCAAACTTGATATGACTGCAATAGGTAAAATATCCTCAATTATGACATGATAGTCATGGGTCTTGAGGCCTTTTAAGCCATTATTGTCAGTTTGCCTTCTAACATTACTACTCACATATCCAGTACGAAAGCGAGTCTAAGACATCAATGTTAAGAATTGTGCACGCTGTTCCTTTGTCCACACATTAGGAGCAATAGGTTTTCTAAATTTTCCATCACCATAATTTTCACCCCAAAGATTTCGACGAATCTTTATCTCTTGAAGGTCTAGGCGTGATGACACTGTATCATATGCACCAAAAAGAGTTTCTATAATAGCATAAGCTATGTTTTTCTCAGTATGCATAAAGTCAACAGTATGCCTAATGGTTATATGCTTAAAGTATGGCAGCTTATAAAATATGCACAATCGTTTTACACCACTATCATTGAGTGGATCATTTTTACTACCAGCAATGCCACCATTTTCAATAAACTGCATTCTTTTCTCTGCATTCTCAATAATGTAATCACTGGTTATTGCCGATGGTGCTTCACGATTCTCTTCCTGACCATTGAAACGTGAATTTTGTCGACGATATGGATGCTCCATTTTAAGGTAAGCACGATGTCCACAATAAACACACTTATGCAAACTACTTGAGTACCTCACAAAAGGTTTAAAGTTGCAAGCCAGACATCCATGGTATCCATGAACATTGAGACTAGTCAATGTGCCATATGCAGGAAGACCGTGTATCGTAAGCAATAAAGAAGCTCTTAAAGTGAAGTGGATTGAATCATTGTCCCTTAAAAATTGTATTGCTTCAACTCCTTTCCACAATTCTGCTAGCTCATCAAATAATGGCTCTAAATAAACATCAATTATATCTGAAGTCACACTTTTCTTTCCTGGTATAATCAATGACAACATCAAGAAAAATGATTTGGTTGCTAACCATGGAGGCAAGTTATAATTTATCAAAAACACTGGCCAAGTTGACCATTTACTACTCTGATCTGAGAATGGATTCACCCCATATAAAGCTAAACCCAACCTTATATTACGAGGCTCTTGGGAAAAATTAGGCCATTTGTTGTCAAATTCCATCCACATATTAGAATCAAACACAGACCGTTGTTTTCCATCGGTGCTCTTATTTTGGGCATGCCATTGCATAAGCTCAGCAATGTCTCGACAACTATACATTCAAAGTAACCGTGGGATTACTGGAAAGTGGCGAAGAATCTTTCTAGGCGTTGAATTTGATTTCAACCCTCATCTATACCTCGGTTCTTTACATTTTGGACATTCAGTCTCACTTGCATGACTTTTGTGAAATAATACACAACCATTCACACATGTGTGGATCTTCTCATACCCTAACCCTACCTTTTTCATTTGTGCTTTACATGCACTCCGATTTTTGGGCAATGTGGAGTCAAGTGGTAATAACCGATGTAACAATGCCAATAACTCATCAACACTCACATTTGTCCAACCATGCACTGTTTGCAAATTAAGAATTAGAATGATTGTTGACAAATGACTTAACTTGCAAGTACCATACACAGGTTTTGGAGCATCCTCCAGCAATTTCTGCCAATCATCCTTGAAACCCTCATTCATCATTCTATCAACTTCAATGCCTTCATCTAACATTGCATGTTCATTTGCATTTGTTGCATCTTCGTCTATGTTTGGTTCCTCTACATCTCTCGTGACTTGCAATGGTATCCTATTTGGATAACTATTTTGAGGGAAAGGGCTTATACCGCTATGACCGAATCTCAGCATATGTGCAAAAATCACTTGTCTCTTTCTCATCTTCCCTCCGAGACAATTATTACAATGACATGCATATTTCTCCAACATATTCTCATTGGCTATTCTCTCATCATGTGCATGGTATTCATTTGTTGACAAAGCTGGTCGTTGACTCATCTTCAATTTTCTGCATTCAATTATGAAGACAGTAAGTCAATCTTAGTTTCAACTCTTTTCATCTATCTAATCTTGAATTAAATTCAAAAATATCAAAATGAATTCCTAGAGTCTACAATATATCATGTTAGTATACTCATCTAATTACTAGGATCTACGCATAGCATCTATTGTAGTACTATTATTTCTTGGAAACAAAGTCTAGTGTTTGTCATCCTTTTTGGCAGTGGCATTGTTACTGAATGGAGGGTCATATCAGAAATATTCAAGCTATTTTGCAGGGCTTCGGGTATGGAGATCAACTTAGACAAGACTTGTGTGTTATGTGTTGGCTAAAGGAGTCCTGGTCTCATAAGCAATTTCAGAATTCTAATGAGAGAAGCATAATGATCGAAACTGGAGACTTCCAAATACTACATTATACTGAAAAAGCATACCATAGAAGGAAGACGCAATTCCTAGTCATACTATCAATAGTCCTTGATCTTTGCAATAGTACAAGCTGAGGAAGAATGGCCATTGCTTCAAGATACAATGAAAATATCCATAAAACCTATTCAAGCTTTTACCTCCTATTAGCGAAGGAAAGAAACTTGGAGGCTGCAAATCTCACCTCTACTTTATGTAATATCGTGTAGTTTGCAGAAAATTGTTCTGAGGACAACTCCAATTTAGAATTACACCAATTGTATCTGATTTGAAGTTAAAATTTGTGCCCCAATTGGGTAATCATGATATTTGATATTTGATATCTCATTACACAATTGGAGGAAACAATGCACCTAACAGCACCATCTCAGCTAGAGAACATTTGAATATGATCTAAGTATTTTATAAAATTCCTAAACAACAAAATCAATCATGTGGACTATATAATTTTCATAACTAA
>LPNX011073073.1:244925-263068 GCA_001517045.1 Pseudotsuga menziesii | reverse complement strand
CCAAGATACCTTTCATTTCAGAGAACTTTGTCGGAAACAGATCTTGGTATTCCTGGAGTAATTGAGTTACCTTGCTTACCATCTCGTCGTCCCAATAGTCGCTAATGGTAGCGAGCTTAGGCTGAGCGTCGGATCCAATGTTAACTGTGCGCGTCTTCAAGGGTTGTGTCACTTTGGGAACTTCGACTGCCGGTCCATGCACATCACAATATCCTTCTGTTTCTGGGATAGCAAGACTGCGCGGATCCCCTTCTTCATCGACTGTGAAATTATAACATTCGACTGCGAAGGCTTCTTGTGCGGCCCAATCAGGATGATTTTCGGTCACTTCTTGATCATTAAATACCTTAGTATGGATGACCCTGATAGCTGCATCTAGGGCTGGACAGACATCATTAGTAGAAAAAGTATTGACAAAGCTATGAATAAGACAATCCCAACTTACAGTATCTCGGCGAAGTTCAGCCTCCTCGTACCAGTTCTTTGCCAATGGTCCCAGCGTGTGAACAAATCTATGTACCCACTCATCCTGAGGGACATACTTCCATGCCTCGTAGCAGTTGCTGAGATGGTCCTGGGGGAAAGTTTTTCCATCAAACTTACTTTGTACTGTGGCCAACTGATCCGAGAACCATAGGCGAAGGAGCTTCTGACATATTTCCCAGGTAGGGATCTGCTTCTTATGGCTCATCCACCATCTGACTGCGGTAGCTCTGAATGCTGACTCTAGGGATTCCATGATTTGTAGGGCAGGTATCTGAGCCGAAATGTGTGCGATAAACGATGCCGGATATTTCGAACCATCATACACAGGTATATGTCGGGTCTGTGAGTCGACCCATCTGATAGACTTGGTAAAGCAGGCATTGCTGCCCCGATGGAGCTCAGACAATCGGTGTTGCCAATTTTCGAGTTCCTCTTCAGGGTCCGTCATACAGGAGCTACCAGACTCCCATCCTGCGGCCCGGGAATCCGCGTTACCTTCGTCCTGCGCCGTGATAGGAGATACAGGTTTCACATCAGCCTGATCGTTATGGTAGATTGGTTCAGTATACCGTTCCCCTTGTGAAGGATCCAGGGGCAAGATGACCCTGAAGTCTTTCCCTTCGAAGACCATCTGTCTCTTTTTGAGGTTGATCACTGCGGCATTTGCCATTGCCCATTCAATTCCTAATAGGGCCGGGTAAGGGTTGCTGTCATCAATGATCTCAATTACTTCGAAGTCCGCGAAGGTACTAACTCCGTCAATATCTATTTGGAGATCCAGGAATCTTCCTAAGGGTACAATCTTTTGCTGGTTGGCCAGCCGAAACTGTATAGGAGACCAGGCAAGGGTAGGTTTCCCCATTTGTTCCCAGGTTTGTTTGTTTAGAACATTGACATCGGATCCCAAGTCTAGGATAACATCGGTCATATCATATGCCCCGATCTGAGCATTCAATCGCATTTCCCTTCCGGTCCTGCTGACTCGATGAACAGTTTTGTCCTGAGCACCAGTTTGCAAAGATTCACAGGTAGTAAGGATGGTCTGCAGCTCATTCAGAGCAGATTGATTTCTTAAAAGTTTAAGGTAGCTGTGCAAAAAGGTAGATAGTACGCTTTCTTTATCCATTGATGTGTCGTAGGGCGGTGAATGAAGCTGCGCAGGGACACTGGGTAGACTAGGGCCAGCAAAATCTTTCTTGGCCGCCATGAATGTTTCTTTTTCTCTGAGGATATCAAATGCAGGACTTTTTTCAGGGGCCTTACGAATTAGAGCTTCGACAGGGCGATTTGGCGTTTCCTGGATATGTGTCGTGAGTCCACTTCGTGTAACGACATTAATGGTCGCCACATGGCGGGGCTCTACAGAAATCATCTGAAGGTTCGGAGTAGGGATAGTCTGTCGTGCCTGAATTTTAGCGATCAGCTGAGGGCACTGTTCAATCACATGATCGACAGCGCGGCAATACCGACACATCGTAGTTGGGTTCCGACAGTCGCGAGCCAAATGCCCAGCTTGGTTACAATTATAACACACAATTTGGTTTCGGCCTCACCCAGCCATGCCGCCATGACCTCCAAAGGTACCTCGGCCAGAGGCACCCCCCTGGTAGCCATAATTGTCGTTAGGTGGGCCTTCCGTGTGCACCCTGTAGGCATCATAGGTGCGGCACTCCTCTTCATTATGACCGATAGATTTGCAAAATTTACAGTAGGGGTTCTTAGGTCCCTGCGCATACTTTTGCAGCAGATAACAGTTCTCAGGTCGATGTTGGCCTGTCATTCGGAAAAGCTCACAATAGAGAACCTGTGACGGAAAGGGGTTCGGCGCGCCAGTCTGCAGGTACTTGGCTATTAGAGGGCACCGTTCCTTGTCATGTCCTTCAGTCTGACATTGCGTACACCACCCCGCTTCGTAGTCAGACTTCCCCTTTTTCATCTCGCGGAGTTCCAGGGCCATCGTAGCTAACTGCGCTTGGATTTGAGCAATCCCAGAGTCATCTCCGACAGGGGCAGTCTCTAGTTTCATTGCGATTTCTAGAGCCTCTTGCTGGTCAGCAACTTTCTGTTGCATGAGTGGGGTTCGGATATGTGGTAACAATGCGGCAATAAACCATTCCTTGTGCTGCGCAGGACTAATGGTAAAATTGACCTGGTCCAGTAGAACTTTGAATCTCTGATCAAAGTCCCAGACTGATTCGCCGCGCCGCTGTTGAATCTCTTTGAGTTCAGTGATGCTCTGCGACTCCGATTTAGGTTTCTTAAATTCTTTGATTATGGCCTCCTTGATTTCACCTAAAGTAGGGTTCTTGGTGCTAGAAAATTTCATGAACCAAGTCAGAGCCCTGTACCGAAAAGATGTAATGAGCTGCACGGCGCGCACATCTGGATCGGTAATTTGTTTCGCGGTCCAGACCACGTCGCAGAGAAACCAGAACTGTTCTGGGTCTTCGGAGCCCGTGCCTATAAATATGGGGAGTTTAATATCATCAACGAGGTGGGCCATGGAATTTCGGGCGGTTTTGGGAAGGGGTTTGGCGGTGGAAGGGGGGGGGTTTGCGCGGGCAGGCAGGCCTGTGATCGGAATACTCGAACCTGGTTGACTCTCAGACTGCGGTAGAATGTCAGGGGTTGCGGGGTAGCCGGCGGGTTGCGGGGTAGCCGGCGGGTTTTCAACCGCAGGGTTGTGTGCGGAGTCCGACTCTTCAGGGTTTACAGGGGTGGACGTGGTGACCTGGCTTAAGGAAGAAGGGCTAAAATTCCGCTTATACCTTTTCCCGTTTCGCAGCAACCCGCGTTGCTCGTCCGAGAGAGTGGCACTTGCAAACATATGTTAGTACGACTAAACTAATAATCGGATTCAAACAACAATATACCTGTTTTAGCCAATAGTATTTTAAGTCTTAGCCTAATAAATTCAAAAAACTTACCACGGAGATCTTTGAAATACTGCCGTTCAGCGAACCAATTACTGATGTCCTTCACCGAGGGCCTCCAGAATATAGCCCTTGTGGTACAAGGTAAACCCCTCGTGAGCAGGTACTGAGTTCAACCGGCAACGGAACCAATTTGTTGGGAACTTGGGAAGACCCGGGTTAACGCTTTATACGTCGCACCAACAAAAGACCCACTGTGTTGGCCCTTTCGGCAACAACCTGCGCGCAGGTTGCAGTCTCACCCGAAACAGCAATGGGGTGCCACATAATCAGGTTTCTGCATGCAGAGAGGGGGATTACTGTACCTTAGCCTTTCTAAATAATTATTATTCAACTTCCTATTTACTTATCATTCATTCACATATAACTTCACAGCATAATAAACAAACCAAACTTGCATAACCCACTACAGGGAATCCACAGCGAAGCTTAGTATTAGCAGAGATCTTATATTATCAGATATATTCAGTTTAATGCATGAAAATGACAGAAACAGAAACAACACAACAAAACCACAAAACCACATATAACGTGGTTCACCCCCAGTGTAGGGGCTACGTCCACAAACTGCATTTTATTCCTCTTTCCTCAAAACCACAGTTTATCTGCGCACTCAGCTGCAGATTCCTTCAGCTCTTAACAGCCGCGCACACAGCAGCAGGCTTCTGCGCACACAGCTGCAGATCTTTCTTTCTTCCTACAAAAACCCTCTACGCACACAGCTGCAGAGGTCGTCCACGCACACAGCTGGGACTTGTCCTTTCCTTACAAAACCAATCTTACTTGCCTTATCTTTCCTTACATCAAAAATCCTAACCTATCCATTTTACATAAGCGCTTATTTATACTGCGCAGTTTCACAAAACCCTGGTCTTAAACCATGGGCATCCACAAACCCTAAACCCTGAATTTAAACCATGGGTTTATTACAAAAAGGGAGTGTTTTTGACTTACCCTGACACCCCTAAGACTATTTTGACCCATAGCTCCGCTTACAAATTTCCTAACTAACCACGGAGTTACCCAATATGGAGTATGCGCCCCAACATACCCTAACTTGGATGCCAACTCTTCCATCATACGGTTCTGAAAGTGCGATCCATGGTTAGTGACAAGCTCTTTCGAAATCCCGAACCGAGTAATGATTTGGTTGAATACGAAGTGAGTGGCTGTCTCACTGTTGGATTTTACTGTAGGCATTACCTCAGCCCATTTCGTGAAATAATCCATAGCCACTATAATATGATGGTGCCCCCCAGCCGAAGCTGGGCTGCAATCCATAAAATCGATCCCCCACTTGGTGAAGGGACCAGCGGTGATAATCGGATGTAACGGGGTAGGATTCAAGCGCATATTCTGTGCGAACACCTGGCAAGGGTGGAAATTCTTGACCGCATCAACACAATCTTTAAAGATCGACGGCCAGACATAACTCGCTCTCAAAATATTTTGAGCTGTAGAAAGCCCAGATAAATGACCACCACACGCCCCTCCGTGGCAATCATTCAGCACAACCTCAGCCTCCTCATGAGTTAAACAACATCGTAAAATGGAATCTACCCCACGGCGGTACAAAGTATTGTCCACTATAAGGTAATTCTTAGAGACGTGACGTAATCATCGTCATTCATCTCGCGAGATGTGAGTAGGGGTCCTCTGTGTTTGCAGATATACTATGATATCTCCATACCATGGGTTAGATGTTGAGATTAATAATATGTGTTCATCAACAAACGTATCTTCACAAATCGACTCCTCGGCCTCGCTCGAGAAATCCGATATAAGCTCTGTAAAAATTAACGACTTCTTCGACTTTGCCGAAACAAATTCGAGGTCGAACTCTTGCAGGATGACAATCCATTTATTATACTTTCCCCCAATCATCCTTCATGTGAGGAAAAAATGAAACGGATTGACATGGACCACAACTGAGGTCTGGCGAAGGAGAATATAATGTCTCAAACGCTGAACCACATGTACGGTTGCTAAGGCAAGCTTCTCGACATGAGAATACCGAATCTCTGCATCAATAAGGTTTCAGCTCAGATAATATATGACATGCTCCTGGAGCTCCTCATCCTCCTGAACCAATACCATACCAATAGTCTCTAAAGACGCAACCACATATAATAGGAAATCACGACTATAATCCGGAGGACTAATCACTGGGGCCGATGCTAGGGCTCGCTTAAGTGCATTGAAGGACTCCTGGGCTTGCTCATCCCATTCAAAGGGAGTATCCTTCTTCAAGAGATGCATGAAGCCTCTAGTCAAATTGGCAAAATTGACCACAAATATTCGTAAGAAGTTTTCCATACCTTGCAAACACTGAAGATGACGAATATTCTTCGGGGGAGACAACTGAAGTATTGCCTCAACCTTTAAGGGATCGACTCTTATGCCCTCCTTTGAAACAATGAATCCTAATAAACGACCTGACTTTACGCAAAAGATGCACTTATGAGGATTTAACCAAACCAAATAGTGCCAGCATTTTTCGAAGACCAATCTCAAGTGATAGGAATGATGCATTCTCATACGAGAATGAGCAGCGAGGTCATCCAAAAATACTTCAATAATAGACTTGAGATCGTGGAAAATCAAGGTCATTTCCCGCTGAAATGTAGCTCCGGAATTTTTAAGGCCGAAAGGCATCTTTCGATATGCAAACGTTCCCCAAGGAAAAATAAATGCAGTCTTGTGTTGGTCCTTAGGTTTAATCTGGATCTGATTATACCCGAAAAAGTGGTCCATAAAGGAGAACACCTCGCTACCCGCACACTCATCCAAAATATGATCTATAAATGGTGTGGGAAAGTTATCCTTACGACAGGCATGATTTAAATCATGAAAATCAATGCATATTCAGATCGCTTCCTGCTTCTTATCCACCGAAATGGGGTTTGAAACCCACTCCGTCAAGGGAACGGGATAGATGAAATCAACTTTCAACAACTTCTCTATCTCTACCTTAATGGTGGGTGCTTTCCTAGGATTCACGGTGTGTAAACGTTGTCGAACAGGCTTAGCGTTGGGGTAAGTCTTAATCTCATGTTCGACAATCCGAGGGTCAATACTTGGAATCTCATCATAAGACCAAGCAAAAATATCATGAAATTCCTTGAATAGCTTGGTATATTCGAGAATATCAGCCTGTAAAAATCTACCCCAATATAGACATTCTCAATGGTGCCAGGATTTCGAGAGATGTTGATAGAAATCGTGGAAGATATGTTCACCATGTTCCCATCAGCCATCTGACCAGGAGAGCTTAAAGGAATCATGGGACTACCAACTCTCTGACTAATAATCTCCCTATAATCCTCATGCTCCAAACGGTCAAGCGGTGGAAGGAAATGTGATCTATGATGAAGTTCCTCCCATGGCGGCTCAACGCCCGACATAGCCTCGATAATCGCTTCATCTGAAGGGAAAACTGTATCCAGGCAGTTGTGGGAATGAGAAGACTGTACTTCCCATGCCGACAGTACATAGGGGTCTTCCTCTTTTGTCCACGAAGAATAAGAACAAGGCTCTGCAACATTAATAAGATTGGCTTGATAAGCTATCATGGTTACAGGAAGCAGCACGTTGGTCTCGAGCTCACTTGAAATACTTACTGTAGGAAGAATCCAAGGATCTCCCATATGAGTCATGCGAAAAGACACTAAGGTCATAGAAGTCAAATCCTTATTGGAAAAAGATCCTATCATGAGGATCGGCACAGGACAACTAAAGCTTCCCATGAGGGATGGATACATGCCTACACCCACACTCCCAGTTACCGGCTGAGAGTGTTCAACGATCGGGATTGAAGTTCCTGAAGATGCAGTAATAGGGGAATTCTTGAATGTCATTTGATCAATCATTACAATATTCCCGTTATGAGGAAAGCATACAACGCGAAACACGGAAGAAGCGACGGCTTGCATACTATACATCTAGTTCCGACCCAGCAAGAGATTGTAGTTGAGGGGTGCATCAACCACCTCAACCTCTATCACAATGGTATTCCCTCCCAAATGGACTTTAAGGGACGGAATGATGCTGTGTGGCCTAAAATATCTCCCATCAAAAGCAGTTAACATAGTCGCTGACTTCGACAACTCAGGAGAACCAAGACCCTTCCAACAAGACAAAGACATCACAGATGCAGCAGCGCCCTCGTCAATCATAGTGCGCTTGACGATCATATTAAGACATTCTACGTGTACCAAAAGTGACACATAGTAGGGAAAGCAAGGCTGATGACCTGCAGTTTCAAATTTGATCACTGAGGAAGAATCATCACCGTTCACACCAAGAGCAGAAAGCAAAGCCTTCCTTTGCGAAGGACAACTCTGAAGCACTTCCAATGCAGACATCACACAAGGAGTATGGCCCAAATCCTCGACAACTGAATAATTCTGGGTGGCTCGGGCATTTGGATTATTCCTCAAGCACTTAAGTACCCCCTTAGGAATACGAGGTGCAGAATCAGGTTTATCCGCAGGTGTCTCAATGCGCAAAGGGGTTCCTGGTGGATCGGGTTCTTTTCCTGGGTTGGGTTGTGACGATCCATAATCTTTCGCACGAGTCACAACCTTAGCAGCATGGACCATGTTAATGCACCCATGAGCACTAGCTTCTGGTGGATCATTCTCACTAGATTGCTCCTGGGACTTCGAGTTCATATTCTAGTTGTGCGGTGAAGGGTTTGTTAGCACAGCTGGGCCTTGTGCTAAGAGTCTCAAAGCTTCATCAATTCTAGGGAACAAGTAAGTGAGGTGATCATCCTTACATAGCTTGCAAGGGAATTTAACCTTACATTTCGCTTGCTTGTCCCCACTAGCATTCTGAGCGTTCTTGTCATTATTGGAAGCATTCTCATTCCTATTCCCACCCTTTCAATTATTATTCTTACCCTTTTTCTTATTTCGTCTGGGTTGTTGGTTACCCTTCTGGTCCAACGATTGCATAGAAAGTACACTTTCCATTTCGGTGGGTTGAGACGAAGCCGTAGCTTGTCCCGAAGCAGACTGGTTGAGCGACAATTGACTAACTTGTTTTGCAACCGAATCTATAGGTTTCACACTTGCACAACCCACAATGCCATCGGCATGTGGTCTAGGTTTGACCTTGGGATCAAAACTAGAACGAGGAGCGTTGGGAATAATCTCATACGACAAACTGGACTGAGCATAAATAAAGTCCAGTTCCTGTGCCCTAAAGATTGCTTGTTCCTCATTCTGCACTCTGGATGTAGAAACATCCTTCGCGATATATGGCAATAAATACTTGAGGAACCACTCGAGAAGGAACTTTGGCGGTATAAAAGCTTTAATTAATCTCTTCCATCTATGCCACTCCTGAATATGATAAAAAATATGGGTGGCTTTATCTTGCCGAAATGTCGACAAGAGTTCAGTACCAACGTCATAGCACACTGGTAGCTGGAAGTGATTAAGAAAAGTCATCGCAAGATCATCGAACAAGGTAAAGGCTCCCTTTGGTAACTCTATATACCATTTCGAAGCAGGCCCTGTGAGGGTGCATTGAAATAGTCGCAAGCAGACTGAGTCCCGATGTAACGAATTCGAAGAGCACCAAAGGTGAAAAGTGGTAACGTGTTCGCTCGGATCCTCTCCCGGTTTGCCTTCGAACTTAGGTATGTCCGAAGGAAGCTTGGTAGGGACAGCCGGCCAAGTCAGGTCATGAGCCATGGGATCGTTCGTAAGTCTCGATAAGTCAGGAAGGTTAAGCATCGTAAGGAAAGGGAGCCTAGGATGATGAGGTCGATGGACTGCTCCCTGGTTCACATAGGTTTGAGCACCACCATGGCCTTGGCCATAGTGTCCTCCTCCTGTCTGACCTATATAAGGTTATGTGGAAGTACCATAGTAAGGTGGACCTTGACTAGTAGGAGCTACGAAGCCATAATTAGGAAAGTAAGCAGGTTGTTGATACCCACCTCCGTAAGGTGAAGAAACCTGTCCATACTACGGACCGTAATAAGGTCCATAGGTCATTGCATGCGATGTCCCATGGGACACTCCGTAGGTAGGAAGATAAGCTCTGGAAGGGGGAACATACATACCAAAAGTAGGTATATATGCCCCCAACGTAACAAGTTGACCACTATGAGCGGGAATATAGCCTCCCGAAGCAGCGGGTGGTATATGAACTTGAGATACAATCGGCCTAGTAACCGCAGTATGGATCTGACTCGTAGCCATATATTGGCTTGAAGGACCACGTGGATAAGGTGGAGGATGTACATTTGAAGAACTCAGAACCGAGGATGAAGGAATCTGAGTAATAAGATATGTACTACTACCTATCGTCACCCGTCTCGGACCTGGTATCCTAATCAGATCACTAACCCTAGACCTAGGAGGGGGATGCGATGGAGCTTCCACCACTGGGATGGAAGGTGCAATGTGACTATTACTCCCAAACCTCTTCGCAAGGTAAGGAATGGGATTTCCCCCAGGCATAGTGCTAGGCTCAAAGTTAGATTCGACATGAAATGTCAAATCGTGCATAGGAAAACCAGTCATAGAATAACTACCGTAGCTAGTTCTAGGAGGTTCAAAGTGGGTATCGGCATCTTCCGGCATTCCATACCGGTAATGTGTCAATGGGGAATCAACCCTAGAGTGAGTAGGTCTATCATGCAAAGATCCTATCTGGGAAATCACAGGATCGAACTCAGCTAGGTCAGGTGAAGGATCGTATGTAGGAGTAAATTCCCCATCGTCAACACGAAGGAGAGGAGGTGGCTCAGGAATAGTCTTTGAATGATCCTCTATGGTGTGTGAATCAGTGTGTGACATAGTCCTCCTAGACTGTCTAGGTCTCTCTCCCAAAGGAGGAGGAGAAGTGGAAGGTGGAATTCCTGCTAACCGAGGAGAACGGCGTGGAACCGCACTCGAATCCACAATGACTCAACAAAAAGCAAAGACTCTCTATTTACATAAACCCTAGGCCAACTAGCGTGCACAGAGCAATCACTAATAAAATCTAAAGCCAAATGCAAGAAAACAAGGGTTGGATAAGTGAGCTCCCGAATGAAGCAGGTATGTCTCGCCTAGGAGAGGCCTGAGACTCCCATACACAACAAGCGGAGGTACGTAACCAATTATTGTGGCCCTCAGCTTCAACGCGTAAAGAAACTGTGCTGTTCGACCCCAAACTGGACGGGACACTTGCAAAATAACCTCTACAAGTACCCCCTCGATATCCTATGTAAGGTCACTAAGGTCACCTCAATATAATCAAAGCTCAGGCGGACAGTCGCAGGAGGGATTGACCATATGGGCAGGGTAGCAAAGCTCGAAACTCTAGAAAGAGCCCCCAGATACGAATACAATCCTGGAAATATCTTCGGTGCTACTCAGTTATGACTAGGGGTCATCCCAATCAATAACCACTCACACTGCCTCGTGCTTAACTCCCATTTGAGAGGAGGATCCTGAGAACGATGGTTATACCAAGGATTTCACACACTCCCTGGACAGACACCTAGATGTTGTTGTTTAGTGATCTTGGAGAATTGACTTACAATGAACTATTCCAAGATCCTAAAACCTAAGCTTGTTGGTGCACCCTAGAAAATAAAAGAGTGTAATTCATTTTAATTAGCGTTGATTTTAGTTGGATTTATTACTCAAAAATAGGATATGGTCGTGCAACTAGTGGTGTTATGACGCAACATGAAGTAAAATGCACACCGTAACAATCAATGCGAATGCATTGTGTCCATGTAAACAGGGTATGCTACTATGTGAAATGCACAATTCTTCTTCAAATGATGAATGCAAATTTTTCCTATATGAAGTCCTAACTAGTACTCCAAATCAAATCTAGATCTCGTGCAAGTACAATGCAAAGTGCAAAATGCAATGCATTATGATAAGCAAATGTTTTTGGATTTTTTGAAAATATAAGAGATGCAAAAGGAAAAAGAATGATTCTACCACCCCCAGACTCTGCAAGCACACATAGACAGCATCCAAGCAAAGCACTAAGGTAAAATAACTCTAATGCACTAATCTCAAACAAAAAATCGAAAATGCCATGACAAGAACTTACCTAAAAAAAAAATTAGGCTAAAAAAAATGTTTCCAGTCAGAACCAGAGGTCAAAACAGACTCAGGCAGTGCCAAAGGAGACTCAACAACTAACATCATTCACCTAGCAACCAATTAACTTCCACAAAAAGGGAAAAATCCAGGGTATACGCGACTGCTCGCAGTAAACCCGCGTGTATACGTGGAAAACACAGAGGAAACCACATGTATACGCGACTGTAAATCAAAAAACCGTGTACATGAAGAAAAGGTGCATAAAACAAGGAAAAAAGACAGGCTGAGACAGACTTCACTCCAATCAGACTCTACCAGGCATACATGCCCCCATACCCGACGCAGAAACAAGAGAGAAAGAGCAATTCAAATACATTGAATGCCGAGAAAATCACCCCCAAAGGACAACTACTAGGAACTCCCCAGCGGAGTCGCCAATTATGTTACGGAGAGAAATTCCTATCGCTTGGGGTACCACAACAGACAGCTTTGATTCCAGAAATCAATCTTTCCCAATATGCAATAGAAATAAAATGTCTAACACTAAAGGATCAGACCTCGTACCTTATTCCGAATGGTTGAAGTAGATCCCCGTTGAGCTTTCCAATCTTCATCTTGAATTGATATAATACTTCCTCAACAATAAGTAAACAATACATGCATACTATATATCATGGTGTTATATCTATTCTAGCCTATATAATCAATAATGTAAAAGCATTTGACATATTCCAATGGATACAATATTCAATCAAATACACATCATTGGATAGGAAAAGATAGTTCTTATTAATATAAATTAGAGATTACAAGATGGATACAACCTCTAACGGCATGTCTGCGAACCGGAGAAACTGAATCCCCCACTTGGGCCTCCACCACCTCAATCCTCCATCTCACGATAGCAAGCTCACTAGCAAAGGGCAATCTTGGGAAGAACACAACAGTGCTCCAAAGGGACAAAGGGATGCAGACTCAAGCATAAATTCTGGCAACAATGGACTATAGTTTCGTTGCTTTCAATCTCTCTATATGCCTTCAATGTACCAAGGGGTTCCTTATATAGCTTCACAAGGGATAATGAAGGGTCGAATCCGAGCGATCTCAAGGCATATGGAAGGCCAGGAGTCGAATGAGTCGGATCCATGTCAAGGAAAACTCCAAAATGATTTGGACTATGCACACATCCCGATGTACGCAGTTATAGGATTCAAACCCGCATATGTACGCGGTTATCGGGTAAAAAGCCGCGTATATCATTTTTTATATAGTTTTAGGGATGATCAAGGAAACATCAAAGGATAAAATATGGTCCATGGGGTCTAAAGAGTCTGCATTGGGATAGGGGAAGGCCATACAAAGTGTGATTCACCTAGAGTGGTGAAATCCGCTATAACAGGGAGCACCAGTATTGTTTGTAAAGAACAAAGATGGTACACTTTGGTTGTGTATTGATTACAGAAAATTGAACAAAGTTACTGTGAAGAATAAATATTGTTTGCCTAGGATTGATGATCTCTTTGATCAAATGAGAGGAGCAAAGGTATTTTCCAAGATTGACTTGAGGTTTGGTTACCATCAGGTGAGAATCAAGGATGAAGAGATTCATAAGACAACCTTTCGAACAAGGTATGGAAATTATGAGTTTGTAGTGGTACCATTTGGTCTCACAGATGCACCAGCTACATTTATGTGCCTTATGAATAGTGTCTTCAGTAGGTATTTGGACAAGTTTGTTCTTGTTTTCCTTGATGACATCCTTATTTATTCTAAGAATGAGGAAGAACATGAAGAGCATCTGAGATTGACATTGCAATTGCTTAGGGAGCATCAATTGTATGCAAAGCTGAGCAAGTGTGACTTTTATAGAGATAGAATTCAGTATTTGGGTCACATTATCTCAGAAGAGGGTATATCTGTGGAACCTGAAAAGATTGAAGCCATTATGAATTGGCCTACTCCAAGAAATGTGAGAGATCTAAGATCTTTTATGGGACTTGCAGGATATTACTTGAGATTCATTGAGGGATTCTCCAAAGTTGCACATGCCATCACTTCTTTGCAAAAGAAGGGGGTAAAGTTTGAATGGACATCGAAGTGTGAAGGAAGCTTCCAGTAGTTGAAAAATATTCTCACCAGTGCACCAGTATTGAAAGTTGCAGACCCAGAGAAATATTTTGTGGTGTGTACCGATGCATGTAAACAAGGGCTTGGAGGAGTCCTTATGCAGGACAACCACGTGATATGTTACGAGTAAAGAAAGTTGAAGGAGCATGAGAAGAACTATGCCACTCATGATCTAGAGCTTGGAGCTATAGTACATGCTCTCAAAGATGTGGAGGCATTACTTGATGGGTAGAACATTTGAACTAAGGACAGAACATTGTGGTATGAAGTATCTATTTGATCAACCTACTCTAAATTCTAGGCAAGCGAGATGGCTGGAGTTTTTATGTGATTTTGACTTTGAAATCAAACACATAAAGGAGAAAGAGAACAATGTAGCTGATGCACTCTGCAGGAAGGTGTAGGAAATGCATGTCGCATCTCTTAGTATTTGCCAATCAAATTTGAGGCAGCAAATTGTTAATCGTACTGCTGGAGATGAATTGTATGAGCAGGTAAAAGACAAGTTGCAGCAGCAAAGTCTTGAGAAGAGGTATGAGGGATATAAATTGGAAGGAGATGGAATTCTTACTTATAAAGGAAGAATTTATATTCCAGATGTAGCAGAGTTGAGGAGAGTTGTTATGGATGAAATCTATCAAGCTTCGTATTCTGGTCACCCAGGATACCAAAAGACAATTGCTACAGCCAGAAAGCAGTACTTTTGGCTAGGAATGAAAAAGGAAATGGCTAAATACATTTCAAGGTGCATGAAATGTTAGTAGGTAAAGGTTGAGCATCAACACCCAGCAGGTTTTTTGCATCCTTTGCCAGTTCCAAAATGGAAATGGGAAGTTATTTCTATGGATTTTATTATAGGATTTCCAATGACTTGGAGACAACATGATTCCATCATGGTTGTGGTGGACAAGTTGACAAAGGCAACGCATTTTATACTGGTGAAGTCTATGCATAAGACTAATGACATTGCAAAGATATTCATGAAGGAGATTTTCAAATTGCATGGATTGCCTAAGGCAATAGTCTCTGACAGAGATGTCAAGTTCACTTCCAATTTTTGGAAGGGGTTGTTTGCAGATTTGGGTACAAAGCTAAACTTCAGCACTTCATACCATCCTCATATAGATGGGAATACAGAGAGATTTAATTAGGTGCTTGAAGCTATGCTTCGCATGTACGTGATGGACATACCAACCAAGTGGGAAGATTACTTACACTTGGTAGAGTTTGCTTATAACAATGGACAGGAGGCATCCTTGGGGATGAGTCCATATGAAGATTTGTATAGAATAGGGTGTAGGACACCAATGACTTGTGATAATCTGGTGAAAAAGGTTGTGCTTTGTCTAGAATTGCTCAAGGAGATGGAGTAGGAGGTTGTAAATATTAGGAAGAATCTAAAAGCAGCACAGGATAGATAGAAAATCTATGCATATAAGCATAGGGTGAACAGGGAATTCAGTGTTGGAGATCATGCTTACCTCAGAGTGAGGGAAAAGAAGAGTTCCTTGAAGCTTGGAAGTTGTGCCAAGCTATCACCAAGATATTGTCGGCCATTTGAAGTGCTTGAAAGAATAGGGCCAGTTGCATATAGACTTGCATTCCCTGCTAGCACTAGGGCTCATAATGTTTTTTATGTTTCTGTGCTTAAGAAATATGTACATGATCCTAATGATGTGATAAATTGGGATTTGATTCAGGTGGAATCTGTGGGAGAGTTCCAAATCAAGCCAATGTGCATCCTCGACAGGAAGGTCACAATTCTCCGGAACCAAGCCATAGGGCAGGTAAAGGTGCAATGGGAGCACTACGGGCCTGAAGAGGCTACGTGGGAGCTGGCGGATGCCATGCGATTGGCACATCCATTTTTGTTCAATTCTGCAGAACACTGAGGCGATTCTAGTGTAGCATTTTGTTCAATTTTGTAAAGCACTGAGGACAATGCTATTGAAGGGGGAGGGGTATGTAACACCCTGTTTTTGACCCAATTTGTATTAAATGTATATGATGTATATATTGTAATTAATCATGGTGTGGAGCTAAAGGAAAAATCCCCACCATCGATTTGGTTGTTTTATGGTTCGGCGATTGAAATCGTTGCCGATGGAATATTGTGCTATCTAGCACATATTAATTATGGCATCATGTAATTATGCATTTTTAATTAAAATGAACCCCAACCAACTATGTCAATGCAACAATAATGGAAAGGGCATGATATTCCTAAGGATAGGGAGGGAAATTATTTAACCCTTGGGAGCCATTGGGGAAAATCCTAGTGTCAACTACCACATTAAAGCCTCTACTGTTAGTTGGGCAGTTATTGCTAGGCAGTGGTGTGTGGCAGGACTATCAGTCCTTTCCCACATGCACACTCCACCAGTAGACTCTTCACCCTCACGTGGGTAGGGAAATCACACAACCCTATTCCTCCATCCTTTCCCATCCTCACGCAGGACAATCTCCCTTCTCCTCATGCACAGATTTGGGATTTCTCCTCACGCAGTCACCCAGTTTTCATGCGGGCATGCAGTTACTGGTTCAGTCTTTGTTTCCAATTCTGGGATATGTGTTTGTATTTTTCCACACCGGATTGTGGTTCTGTGTATACGTTTCCATGCTAAGAGTCTGATATTCTCTTCCCATTTCAGGCTGTTGTTTTCCCCATGTGTGTGGGTTGCTACTGAGTTGTTTTGGCCACGTTAGGGCCAAGAATAAATCTGAAATTGCTTTTCTCAATTTGAGCTGCGTTCACCATTCTCGGTTGCCATCATGTTCCCTTTTTATTTCACAGAGTTGTAAGTTGCTCGTTTTGTTGTGTATATGCAGTGGTTGGTCTTTGGATTGTGTTGGAGTGGGAATGGAGGCGTGGTATGCTTGATAAACCTGGTATGTTTTGGAACCACACAGACATAGCTAGAGGGTTGGCTTTCTTCTCCACAACCCCTGAATAGTACTGGAAGGGAAATCAGGACTTGAGGGACTGTGTAGCAGAGAAGGGACTGATTCCTTGTGTTGGGTGTGTGTGTGTGTCCTAGAAGCCAGGCTAGCTCTGGTGTAGGTGTACTTATCTCTTTAGTGATCCCACCAACTTAGCATTTAGCTTTTCCTAGCTCCCTAATGGCCTGATAAACCTAACTGTGTTGGCTTGGCTAATTTGTGTATCTTTGGCTACGTGTGAGCCTGCTTATTTCTTATTCCTTGGTGAATCATTCCCAGCTCGGGGGTGGTAGTGTCGCTAAGAGATTAAGAAGCACACTGGCCTATGGTTGGGTGGAACGTTGCAGCGACGTAGCTGGTTGTGGGATGAAATATTCATAAGATAAGTATTCTTGTGTTCAATCTTTGCAATCATATTTGATGTTTAATAAATTACAATGAACATGTTGAATTCCTGAATGTAAGTTATGCTTCCTTTGTATGCTGAATAATTATGCATCTCTACATGTTTTACTTCAAAGCATTTCAGTTTTCATGTATGTACATGTTCATGGGGCTATTTGTCTAGATGGTTAATGGTATGGTAGCGTCCTCATCATCGATCGGAACGTCAGGGATGCTACAAAATAGGCTAAAACTACAACAAATTTGACATTTAGGGTCCGTTGTCTTCTGCCTCTAAAGGTCACTTTTGGGGCGGTTTTGGCTTTGGAGGCGATCTTGACAAAACCTCCCCTAATAGCACTGATGCTAAAAGTTTTGATTTTTAGGGGTAGTTCTAGAAGATATCAAAACTTTCTCTTAAAGTGAATTTTAGGGGAGGTTCTAACCCCCCCGCAAAAGTGATTTGGGGGCAGTTATGGATTTGGAGGTGATGTTTACAAAACTACCTCAAATAGCATCGATGCTTAAAGTTTTTACTTTTACGGGAGGTCCTGGAAGAGATCAAAACCGCCCCTAAAAGGGAATTTTGGGGGAAGTTCTAAACTCCTTCCCCAAAATTCACATTTGGGGGTAGTTCAAAACCCCCTCCCAAAAGCCACTTTTGGGGGCGGTTCGAAACACCCTCACAAAATCCACTTTTGGGGGTGGTTCAAAACCCACCCAAAAAGTCACTTCTAAAAGTGGATATAAAACTCCCTCGTAGGTACCTACGGGGGAGGTTCAGAACCGCCCTGAAAAGTATCTATTATAAAAATTTGGGGGCAATTTTAAACCCCCCTCGTAGGTACCTACAGAGCCAGTTCAAAACCCCCCTCATAGGAACCTATGGACGTGGTTCAAAACCCCCCTCATAGGTACCTACGAAGGATATTTAAAACCATTCTCTTAGTTACCTATGGAGACGGTTCAACCACCCCTAAAACTCTTTACAAACCTTTGCAGGTGGTTATAATCCCCCCTTGTAGGTACCTAAAGAGGGGGTTCAAAACCCACCCTAAAACACTTTACAAAACTTTGGGGGAGGTTATGAACCCCCCTCATAGTGACATATGAAGTTAATTTAGAATCCCCCTCATATCCATAATAGATCATAATAAAATATATTTTATTTAAAACATCAATATTGCACTATCATTAGGGAACGAAG
>LPNX011073073.1:222930-240453 GCA_001517045.1 Pseudotsuga menziesii | reverse complement strand
TTAAATAGGGCAATCTTGTCACACATATCACATATCCAAGAACACTCGGGCACCCAAATCAAAATCAAAATATTTACATTCATATATAATATGTAAAACATAAGCTGGGCACAAAACAAATGTTGGAATTAACATATGTTTCATTTTTAAACTTGTAATGTGAGAAACAATACTTTTGATCAACTATAAAATTTAGTATTTTAACTTTTTTAATTGTTAATTTTCTTGTCATTTCAAATCTTATAAAACATAAGTTGGGCACAAAACAAATGTTGGAATTAATATATGTTTCATTTTTAAACTTGTAATGTGAGAAACAATACTTTTGATTAACTATAAAATTTAGTATTTTAACTTTTTTAATTGTTAATTTTCTTGTCATTTCAAATCTTATATTTAAAATTTGTAAAAATATAAAATGAGTTTTTACCTCTAAAGAAGTTTTAAACTCTATATAAATTTTTGAATATTTATATGAATTATTTGTTCTTGTATGGTCTAATATATTATTTCTTTATGAATCTCATTATAATTTCTTTGGTTTTTATTTGTTAGAGTGGTGAAATTATTTATGATTTTTTTGTTTGCTTGTTTAATATGCAAATTTCAAAAAAGTTGTAATTTATTTCTTGAAGAAAAAAAAATTCCAATTTAGGGGTTGATTTTAAAGTTTTTGTAAACAAGAGTATGGGATGTATGGGATGTTTAGGCCATGGCTCTATTTTTTAACAACAAAAAAAAAATTGTGTATGCTGGTATCAACACTTTTCTATTTGGGGGGTGTTTTTGGTGTTTTTTTTGCAAAAATCAACGTTTTTCTCTCTAGAGTTCTCGTTCATAGTATAAAGTTCTCGTTTCATAGTATAAGTGGTTAGGAATCAAAACTTCAACCTCCTGCTTGTAAAGAAGACACTCTACCATTGATCTGGAGCCCTTTAAGAATTGGGGAACAGGGCAATATTAACACCAAGATTGCATCATTTGTAATTCTCAGAAAAGACTAATAATCCCATCATTGTTTCTGACTCAAGAGACCTAAGAAAGTAGTCTGAATGGATTTGACCTTATAATTTGGCTGAACTTGAAAGGTTTCATATGCAGCATTGATTCAATAAATAAAATAGTAATACATAAACATTTTGCAGGACAAAGTCGACATTAAATTGCATACACATACTCTAGAAGTGAACATCTAACTAGAATTTCAAGTATGCATGGATAAGAATGAGCATCTTTTATAATGGTTGCTTGATGGATCCATGTAAGATTAGCCTTCTCTTAACATTTATGTCAGTAGATCAACGGGTTCTACAATTATAACATATTTAGACCCAACTCTATCTAGTATGGTGACATAAAAGAATTCAACTACAGCAAGGATGATTTTAAGGAACCATACTTATTTAAAAGTGTATAAATGTTGGCGAATATTACAAATTCTTAAAACACCAACTATTAAATGATTGGCGATATTTTTCAAAAAATATTTTAATTTCCAAGGATTTTATATTGTTTATATAATAATTTGGTGATTTTTAGGGTGAAAAATTTTACCTCGTCAAAATTGGGCGAAATAGGGCTTCAAAAAATGCAAAATGGTGAATCTTTTTTGGGAGAAAAACATGGAAAGATAGCCCACTGGGCTAAAATTTGCCCCTAAAATTATCCCTGAACTACACTATGGAGAAATACAAAGATTAAAAATTGCATAGCACTGATAAATATCTAATGTTTTCTAAGATAAACAACTCACAATAATGCATTTACAGATATAGAATACTTGCAATTGATATAATCATGAATGAACACCACCATCACTCAAAAGTCCAATGAGATGAAGTGTGCCATTTTAAAAGAACTACTTAATCTATTTAAACCTTTCTCCCTTGTTGATTTTTCCAAAGTCAAGACAATAATCCACTAATTTTTCTCTGCACCCAAAGTCAAAATCAAAGTTAATATGTTTCCCATTCTAAAATATGTAGCACAAAAAAATAGTAGAAATATCCTTTTAGTTACCATTTATAAAATTATAAAGTACATCTTATACAAATATCATATGATATCACCCCAATTTGTAAGGTGGTTAATAAATTAACTATTACACAACCATAATTTCAACAGAATCTTAATGCAGGGAAAAATACCCAATGTATAGGATTCTCATAAGTCAATCTAAATGCAAAAATGATCCACATGCAAGATATTCCTTATCCACTCGAATCCTTGAAATTTTTCATCAATAATTTTCCAAAAGTTAAAAAACCACAGCAAGAAAAATTAAAGTGAGTTTCTTGTTTTCTTACTGAAAAATAACATATATCAAGCATAGTAAGTCATAGAGAATAGTAGAGTCGAATAAGTACTTTGTTCCTTCTTTGAAGTATCTGGAAAATAGAGTAAGAGTTTTATTTAATCTAGTTGAGTCATTTAGATGGATAACTTAGGTTTAGCTTACAAATCTTGTTAGCTTGCATAAGCTTTTAGGTAGCTTATTAGAGCTTAGTTAGCTCAAGGAAGTTTTGATCAAGAGGAACAAGATCAGAGTTTAGACTCTTGGAGCTTACACACACAGAGATAGAGGTCTCTGTTTGTAATAATCGATCCATTGCATTTAGGTTTAGATAAAGGACAATTGTGAAATAAGATTGTATGCATGTATTTTTGGGTTAATTGAATTTATTGATTTAGTTTGGAAGAAATTTCCCATTTGAATCATATCTTGTGACCATGTTGACTATATGGTTAGTTGAATGAAAAAATGTCTTGAGTATTCACATTTACACACAGTAAGTCACTTTTAACTATGCATTGCAAGGAATATCCACGATGTAGGATATATTGGTTAACAAGTCGACGACGGTGATTGACGATGGTGATCAAGTATGGAATTATTGGTAAAATCTTCCCAACTTGCCTTAGGGAAATGCTCGCCACAACTCATATGATGATGATAAAGATATTCTGAGAGTGTGGATCTCTAGAGTTTTGTATATTGCATCCAACCATATCATTAGCCTAACCAAAACATCTTTCAGGAAGAAGATATCAATCAACCAAAAGTGCCTCTCAGCCATATTTGCACTGCTTCAAAAAAATACTCACCAAGGAGAGAGAAAGAAGCTCCAGAATATGGAAGTGGTATTGATGGATTCACCTTGTTGGACTCTACCCATTAGGTATCTCACTTTCAATCTTTGAAGGAAAAATGAAATCACCTTGGTGACCTAGGGTTTGAAGAGAACTGGTTAAGTATTATACAAAGGGTTTGAGAGACCATTTGGAAATTCCCACAAGGGGGTGTTCCCTTGATGATAAAATTCATCACATGATATGGTATTATTCATTGTTGAAATGACTATTTAGCCATGCTCTTGGTTTTTCTTATGGTGATCAGATAAAGAAAAATTCAACCTGCCAAAATAGAAGAAAAATCTTATTTTGCATACTAAAGACAAAGAAAAAATGGCTAAGGGTTGTAAAGGGGCTAAGTAATGCCTGTATTAAGGTTGATTCCCATACTAAGGATGATGTAAGGATGGAATGGCATGGAATAGATGATGATGTGGCATGAACATGAAATCATTGTTGCATTATAACATCATTCATGATAAATACGACAAATTACTGAAAATTAGGAAATTGGCTAAGTATGGGAAAATTGGTCCAAGTAGGCTTAAGAGGATGCCCACCACAAATTGTTTGTTGAGGAAAATTCCCACAGCACATGGGGATATTGTAGGATGCTTTTTTTTCTACTCAGCCATTGAATTGGTTTGCACAAAGAGACCCTGAAGAAGAATTTATGGACCTTCCACAACTATGGTTTAGGTAAATTAGACCAAGCCTAGGAGAAGATAAAAAATTGTTCAAGTATGGAATTATTGGTAAAATATTCCTAACTGGCCTTAGGGAAATGCCCACCACATCTGATAGGATGATGATAAAAACATTCTAAGAGTGTGGATCTCTAGAGTGTTGTATGGTGCATCCAACCATATCATTAGCCTGACCAAAAAGTATTTTACAAAGAAGATATCAATCTACCAAAAGTGCCTCTCAGTCGTATTTTCACTACTCCAGAAAAATGCCCACCAAGGAGAGAGAAAGAAGCTCTAGAAGATAAAAGTGGTCTTGATGGATTCACCTTATTGGCCTCTTCTCATTGGGTATCTCACTTGCCAAGTTTGAAGATAAAATGAAATCACCTTGGTGACCTAGGGTTTGAAGAGAACTGGTTAAGTGTTAGACAAAGGGTTGGAGAGACCATTTGCAAATGCCTGCAAGGGGGTGTTGCTTTGATGATAAATATCATAAGATGATATGGTCCTGTTCATTTTTGAAATGGCTATTTAGCCATGCTATTTTTTTTCTTATGGTGATCAAATAAGGAAAATATCAACCTCCCAAAATAGAAGAAAAATATTATTTTGCATACTAAAGAAAAATAAAAAATTGCTAAGTGTTGTAAAGGGGCTAAGTGATTCCTGTATTAAGTTTGATTCCCGCACAAAGGATGATGCCGGCATGGCATGGCATGACATATATGATGATGTGGCCCTTGAAATTTTATCACTGGGGGTTATGAAAAATTAACACTTGGTCTTCCTGACGCTAAAAAAATTTCTAAAGGAGAAAGTATGAGGTAAAAAATTGGAAATATTAAAATGCTAAAAGGGGAGGAATAATAATAAAAAATACTCTCCTATTTTATTCATTGAAATTGACAAAGAAATCAAGAATGTGCATGGATTTTGCTGAAGTAAGGAAATTTTGGATAGCTTCACTCAAATGCATGCCCAACCTGCACTACAAAGCCAAATTCACTGATTCAATCCACAGTGTATGTTCAGGCATAAAAAACCTTAATAAGCTTTCAATGTATAAGTTTAGACATAAAAACTTATGCTCTGCAAGGAAACTCCAAATTTACCTTATTTCCACATTGTAAAAAATAGGGCCGAGTCCCTCGAGGAAATGCACACATTGGCCTGCATTTCATGTTATATTGAATAAATTGCAATATAACATAGACATACCAACCTTTTCTACAATCTCTTGTACTCATTTCTATAAATTGTATGATCTACAGTAAAATCCAAGTCATCCAAAACAACAATTGATAGTATTTTCCAATTTTTCATGGCCATAACGAAAAATGCACACCAATTCCAACCAAAGTACACTCTAGGTATGAAATTTGGATGTTTTCATACAAAAACCTAATTAACTAGTATATTTTTAATTTAAAACATAAAAACTTTTATTTTGCAATAAGAATGCATACAACATTTTAAATGAGAATAGAACAACTGTAAATGTTGGTTTCTTGTTCACGAGCATCATAGTTTCTCTAGTAAATCTTGTATTTATAGAATTTTGGCATGACAAGGGAAAATTAGAAAAGAGGTTGAATTGGATAGATGTTTGGAAACCAATCTCATGGCTTTGTAAGTTTGTATCATCTGTATCTTTTTTATTATAATATAAATCATCATCCTTCCTTACATAATTAAATAAACAAGAACATAACAAATATAGTACATTCCCAAGAAAAAAACAGAGATAATGCAAAAATATAACCAGATCGATACTCAAGAAAGTTTTAAAAGGGGCCCAGGAGCATTTTTTATTATATTATTCTTTCATTACAGAGCAGAGGGCTAGTTTACAATTGAATTAGTAACATCAAACAACTCCTTCAATAATAAGTGTCGCTACTACCTATTACATTTTATTTATAGACCTCAAGGGTTATATTGACCATGTTACAAGTGGATTTCATTAGAGTGAAACTGAAATGTTTATTCACCCTCGATCCAACCCATCCTCTGTTGTACTTTCATGGCTGCAAACGAAGATACCAACTACTATGGAACAAGGCTAACACGACAATGCAATATAGGGGGAAAAAACAGGGCTGAAGTGGGCATGTTTCAACAACAGGGTTATAAAGGGAGTGGAAGAGGAAGTTGCATTCCAGTTATTTGGATGGGAGATGAGAGCAAAGAAGAATCATAATAGTGATACACATTGTGTGATAGGTCTCACAAAAACAAAAGGGAAATTCCAATGAAATAAGAAAATGATAAGGAAGAGAGAAATGCTAAGACAAAAATGGCTCAGCATAAAACAACATGCAATACCCATATGGTTATGGAGAAATTAATAGCTGGAATTGAAGAAATCAATCCTATTATGCCACTAAGAGGGAATTCTTGGGTGGTTGAAGAGGGATAGGGTGTTAAATCAACATAGGAAAGAATTCAATAATTGATGCGAAAGGACTTCCAAAAGAACATAAAAATGATAATATGGAATGGACCTGCCAGTTAAAGCCATAGAACCCAGATGATACTATCTCCAATTCTACCCATTTCACTCATAATATCAGTGAACTCAAATTTGTGCACATCTGCAGCCATACTAGACAAAAATTAACAAACATAAATAATGGAGTCAATACATATCCTGCTGATAATAGTGACCCCTATTTATAAATGTTTCATAAGAATCAAGATGATTGGTAATTAACTACAGCTACTAGGAAGGAATCCATGGGGTCAGAACAAATATGGATATGTGTATTGTGTCGGCCCTTCAAATAGTTGAAAGGTGGGAACAATGTTGGAATTTGGTTTTGTAACACCCCGGTTTCGACCCCATTTGCATTAAAAGGTACATGATGTATATATTGTAATTAATCGTGGTGTGGAGCTAAAGGAAAAATCCCCACCATTGATTTGGTTGTGTTATGTTTCAGTGATTGGAATCGTTGCCAATGGTATATCATGCTATCCAGCACCTTATAGTTTTGGCATCATGTAAATATGCATTTTAATTAAAATGAACCCCAACCAGCTACGTCAATGCAACCATGATGAAAAGGGCATAAGTTTCCTAAGGATAAGGAGGGGGAATTATTAAACCTTGGGCCAATGGGAAAAGCCATGTGTCAGCTGTTAAATGCATTTAGTTGTCACCCACCCTTTTGACTCACTCACCTTTTCTTGTCTAATCAGTCAACTACCACATTAAAACTTATGTTGATTAGTTGGGGGTAGTTATTGTTGGGAAGTGGTGTGTGGTAGGACATTCAGCCCTTGCCCACATGCACACTCCACCAGCGGACTCTCACTTCACGTGGGAAAGGAGGCAAACAATTCCATTCCCCCATTCCTCCATTCTTTCCATCCACACGCAGAGACGGTCGTTCCCTTCCCCTCATGCATAGGCTGGGATTCTTCATTATTCCCCTCACGCACAAGATGGGATTCTTCATTATTCTCCTCATGCATAGGCTGGGATTCTTCATTATTATCCTCACGCAACAAGCTAGGGAGTCGTTTTTCTGCAATCCTCGATTTCCCTGTGAAGGAGCCATTCATGATTTCTGCTGAGGGGGTGTGTTTCCATACCAATTTTTTTGTTTGTGTATATGTTTTCCCTACCCAGGCTGAGAGTCTGATCACCTCTTCTATTTCAGGCTATGTATTTCCCGTTGTTTCAATGTTCAGATCGGGGCTATGGTTTTCCCCACGATTTGTGGTTTGATGTGGGTTCTTTTTCGTTTTGGTTTGCTGTGGCTATTATTGAGTCATTTTGGCCATGAGAGGGCCAAGAAAGACTCAGGAATCAGATTTCCCCACCCAAGCTGTGAAACGCTTGTTTTGTTGCGTGTATGCAGTGGTTGGTCTTCGGACTGTGTTGGCTTGCTGATTTGTGTATTCTTGGCTACGTGTAAGCCTGATTGTTCCTTATTCCTTAGGAAATCATGCCCAGCTCGGGGGTGGCAGTGTTGTTGAAAGATTAAGGAGCACACTGGCCTATGGTTGGGTGGAACGTTGCAGTGACGTAGCTGGTTGCGGGACAAATACTACATAAGATAAGTATTCTTGACTATTCCATCTCTGCAATCATATTTGATGTCTAATGAATTATGATGAACTCGTTGAATTCTTGAATTTATGGTTTTGCTTCTGCTGTATGCTTAATAATTATGCATCTCTGCATGTTTTACTTCAAATCATTTCAGTTTGTCAGTTTTTAGTTATGTAAAACTTCATGGGGCTAGTTGCATGGTTTATAACATAGTGTGGTAGCATCCTCTTCGCTGGTCGGAGGGTCAGGGATGTTACGGGTTTTCATTCTACCCGTTCCATCAAACTCTATTTGTAGAGTGTAGATTCTCATTGCATTAATGAAAATCTAAAAAAGTAATGGAAAAATCATTGAGTTCTATAAGTTTCTATGTTTTTGTGAAAAATCAATGCAACTTGCAAATAGAAAGGGAACAAAATAATTCTAATTTAATAATTTTAATTTAATATATGTTTCTAATTTTAGTGAATGTGTGGTTTTTAAGTTGAAATTTAGAAAGTATAGTTTTATATAAGATAAATATATTAATACTGATAGTAATTTAAAAAAAAACCTTTGTAATATAATGACTGTTTATAAATTTTATGACCCTTCAAAATTACGTTTTAGAAATTGTATTGCTCTTCATAAATGATGGTTAACTAAAATTTTAAACCGTATTTGATGGTGAAAATTCCCTATGGCAGGAATTTTTCCCGTCAAATTCTATCACTGGGTGGGAAAAAAAGATCCATGGTCTCAGTTTGTCCAAAGAAATCCTGAAGAAGAATTTATGGACCTTCCAAAACTATGGTTTAGGGAAATTAGACCAAGCATAGGAGAAGATAAAAAATTATCCAAGCATGGAATTATTGGTAAAATATGCCTAACTCGCCTTAGGGGAATGGCCACCACAGCTCATAGGACGATGATAAAAATATTTTGAGAGTGTGGATCTCTAGAGTGTTGTATGATGCATCCAACCATATCATTATACCGACCAAAAAGTATTTCAGTAAAAATATATCAATCTTCCAAAAGTGTCTCTCAGCCATATTTGCAATGCTCTAGAAAAATGCCCATTGAAAAGAGAGAAAGAAGCTCCAGAAGATGAAAGTGGTCTTATTGGATTCACCTTGTTGGCCTCTACCTATTGGGTATCTCACTTGCCAAATTTGAAGGAAAAATGAAATCACCTTGATGACCTAGGGTTTGAAGGGAATTGATTAAGTGTTAGACAAAGAGTTTGAGAGACCACTTCGAAATGCCCACAAGGGGGTGTTCCTTTAACGATAAAATTCATCAGATGATATGGTATTGTTCATTGTTGAAATGGATATCTCTAGCCATGCTCTTGTTCTTTATTATGGTGATTAGATAAGGAAAATATCAACCTGCCAAAATAGAAGAAAAATGTTATTTTGCATACTAAAGGCAAAGAAAAAATGGCTAAGTGTTGTAAAGTGTCTAAGCGATGCCCGCATTAAGGTTTATGCCCACACTAAGGATGATTCCTGCATGGAATGGAATGGCATAGATGATAATGTGGCATGGGAATATTGGTCCAATTACGACAAATAAGTGAAAATCAGGAAATTGACTATGGGAATATTGGTCCAAGTAGCCTTAAGGGGATTCCTGCCACAAATTGTGTGTTGAAACAATTCCCGCACCACATGGGGATATTGTAGGATGTTGTTTTGTCTACTCAACCATGGTCTATTTTTTTCCAAAGAGACCCTGAAAAATAATTTATGGACCTTCGGAAAATGTGGTTTAGGGAAATTAGACCAAGCCTAGGAGAAGATAAAAAATTGTCCAGGTATGGAATTAGTGGTAAAATCTACATAATTAGCCTTAGGGAAATTCCCTCTACAGCTCATAGGATGATGATCAAAATATTCCGAGAGTGTGGATCTCTAGAGTATTGTATGGTGCATCCAACCATATCTAGAAGTCTTTAATAAGAGTTTTTTCAAACAGTTTGAAGAGAGTATAAAAGAATCTTCATAATAACCCACATGCCAGGAAATGTATATTATTGTTTCAAATGTATAAATTTCATATATAATGAAAAATTTATTTGAAAATAAAAAACAATTATAATAGAACAATAATATACCAGACATAATTGAATGCAACAAATACATAATTCATATGTATTAAATAGTATAATTCACCATATAGATTACACCTAAGAGTATAAAATTTTATTAATGAAATGTAAAATGTTTACAACTCCAAATGTGGTACACCATTCCTCATCCCTAATCCATAAAATTTCAAATTCTATCCAATATTCCTCCTCTAGACCCCAAGGTAACAACATAGGACTCCTATTGGTGCAACCTGTATTTACTTTTCCCATCGTTATCAACTAGCTTCCATTGATAATTAGTTGTAAGATCTAGACTGACCATCTCCTTTTCCATTACACCGAGATCCATGTTTTTAGCATAAGATAACTATGGAAATTTTGTACATATGGCTTTGAAGTCAAACAACATCTCGAAATACACAGTTAATTTATCAATCAGTATTTTTCCAGACAAGAATTGTTGTTGCATGTCATCAAACTGCCTTTGATCTAATATGCAACTGATTAACTTGTCATTATATTCTTTTTGATACCACATTCCTCCTTTATCTTCCCTGAAGAAAGGGATTCATGTTCTACATAAAGGATTAAACAGTTCAATGAATTCCTTGATTTGATGATGCATGACATCGATTTTCTCTTGAACTGTTTCCAACTGATGATATTTATTTACCACTTTCCTTTCCCATGTGATAACGAAAACCCTATCCTAGATATTTGCTTTATTTATTTCCTCTTTTGTCAAGCTATTCAAAAACTTGATTGCATTATTAGTTGTCTCAATAGGTTCTTATTTAACACATGTTTTACCATCAAGACATTTTTTCTAGCATCTTCTGTAACAATATCCTTATCAAGAATAAAATATAAATAAGGCCTAAGATTGGATGCTTCTGCTATCAATATATCCTAGATGAAATGTTTCACTCCCTATAAGGTAGACTATCCTGTAACCTATTTTGGAAATTTGTTGTTCTTATCCACCAGTTCCTTACATTTGTCTTCCAATTTCTTCCTTTTTAGCTCTCTCTTTCCAACTATGTCCTCCAAATTTTTATTCTGGTTCTTCAAATGAGTGATTTGCAACTCTTTAATACTTACCTGTGACATAGCCTTGGCTATTCCCTGTTCACTAGATCCAACCACATGAGGAATGATTGTCAATTCCAACTCCTTTTCTTTCTCCTGCAAATTTATTTCCATTTCTTCTAACTTTCATGGATTTCTCACTTTCCACTACCAAGGCCATGTCTTTTTTCTATTGATTTTCTTTATTAGAAAAATTCAATAATTTTGCTTGACAATCAGTGAGCTGATTATTTAGGTTCTCCTTTCATTTTTCTATCTCATCTAGTTCAGGACCCTATATTAGCTGGGTGGAAGATATGAGAATCTTATTTTTCAATAACTATATCTCTTTTTCTTTCTCATACAATAACCTTTGGATACCACTTGCCTTATTATATTGGCCTCCAAGAGCCCATAGCTTAGTTTGCAACTTCTTTATCTAAGTTTGGTGGGCCTTATTTTCCACCTTTTCTTACCTCAATTGGTTCTCAATTTTACCTTTGAGGGTATGCAACTTGGATAATGCCAGAGTGATATTCACCAAGTGAGTAAACAAGATATATCCTATCTTCTTGTGTAGATGAATCATGTCAGGTATGGGGACATCATCCAGGTTCATTTTTACTTTAGTAACTCTATTCTTGCTTGGCAAGGCCAAGTTGAGAGTGGTTTGGACATAATACCTAAATGAAACCAAAGACACATCTTGATTAGAAATCTCTATTACTTCAGAATATAATTTCAGAGTCTCTTGTGAAGTTATGTCTTTGATTCCTTTGTATTTATCCACTAAATCTTCTTTGATATTTGACTGGGAGGAGGAATTGATAGGAGTACTATTTGCAAATGTATACTCGTTTACCTCAAATGGAGGGCTTGATATCATCATTTTCCTTTTACCTTTTTCTACAGCTGTATCTAGGACAAGTTTCCCTTTAGTTTAAACCTTATTCATTTTGGGACTTTCAGCAGTGTCCTCCTAATTGATATCCATTGCCTCAGGAAAATATCTTTTATTATTTCCTTTCGATTTACTAGCCAATGGACTAATGCTCTTGGCTGCAGCAACCAAATTGGATATATCAGGCAATAAAGAGACAACCTCTCCTATACAAGATCTTGGATCTTCATCTAATTCAACAATATTTAAGGTCTCCTTTGGATAATTAGACCAGTTAGTAGCTTCTGCCAATCCCACAACCTCTCTCTATTTATACGGTTTTCTCTTTTGAGCCTTTCTCCTGTTTGAGATAACCTAGTGAGTGTGATAGTTGATTGTGGGTTCTGTCTCAAATAGTAACTATCTAAGTAAACCTTCCACCATTGGAAAAACACCCTTATTCTTGATGTTGAATGGACCTACAGCCCAAGGGCATTTGATGTCAATGGAATTCTTATATTTTAGGAAGTGTTCAGTCTCTATGAACAAATTTTGTCTCATGAACTCCATTGAGAAAAATATTGGAGTCAGGAAGGCTGGTAACATGTAAGGTGACAGAGTGAAACCATACAACCTTATCACTATTCCATATTTAGATAGGAACCAATCTCATGTTCTCTTTTCTGTAGAAGCTTGCAATAGATCGAACATATCTGGTAGCACCTGGGGAAACCTCTTTTGGAAAATGGAAGCATACATTTATATCATGAGGAATTTCATTAACTTGGTATAATACCTATACATTTCATTTGTTAATACCATTTCTGGTAGTTGTAGATTATCCTTGTTGAAAGAAAGGAACATACTTGATAGATATGACTAGAACCTGAAAGTTTTGGTCTTGTGGAAGTTCATTAGCTAAGAATGAATATTCTCAGCTAAGAACTCATCAACATGACACTTGTAATGACTGACTGGGTTTTTCTAACTCAATGACACAAGTGCTTAAAATGAAGATAAGACTGATAAGGGTTTCAGGGATGTATTTATTTGTGACTAGACCTAAAAATTGACATAACATGGTTACTACACACTTGGTTTCTTCGTTAAACAGGGTTGCATTAACTGGGAATGATGGGATGGATGACTCATCTTCTAGCTTAAAACATATATGAAAAAATATTTCTTTCTCTCAATGGTGGATTCCATAAAACATTGGAGTATAGAATCTTCATTGTAATATTTAGCCTTTAAGGTAAACTCTTTAGGGATAGACAGGGTTTTCCTAACGGCTGAGGAATTAAAAGCAAATAGAATGGTGGAGTAGTCGACGTTCATTATGACTCTTTATGACAGAGAATAGTTTTTTACACACCATTCCAGAAATTCTAGGCAACCACGGGTTTGTTCAGTAGAAAAAAGGGTGAAAAAGGACCGATAGGTGTTATGAAGGTTTGTTGCTTGGTTCCTTAGCAAATTAAAATTCTGTTTCAAAGCTTCAATAAATCCATTTAAAATGACAAGTTCAAAAACATCATCATTCCTATCCTCCAACAGTTCTTCTACTTCCTGATACTCTAAGCCCTGAGTTTCTATATTTTCCATTTGAGCCCTTTATACAACTTTTAGGGGGGGGACAAAAAGGAACTGCTTGGTGTTTGAAAAGTGGCTGATGGACGCCGTAGGAATTGGCTCCTTCTGTACTGTCTGTTGTATTCTTCTACTGATGCAAGAAAATAAACCAATGTATAGTCTTTTATGATTTTCTATATTCTTAACTCTCTTGCATCTTTGGAGACCGAAACTTTTCTCAGCCTTCTGTTACTGCCCGATCTATTTTGCACCATTGATCTTTTGTGCTATTTTTATTTCGTTATTATCCCTCAATTTTGTCGATGTCATCATCTTCTATGCAGCTCACATTTTGAAATTATATCTTGACCATCAATCTCATCATGGATCCTTTTTAACCATCAATTTCCCGTTTCCTTACTGGTTCTATGATTTGAAATGCACCTTCATAGTGGGAATCTTCTATTTGGGAAGAGGTTCTAGGTTGTATATCCTTACCTGATCAAATCTCGATCGTTCATCTAGTTATCCCTTTATCCACCTTTCACAAGCTTCGTATTCTTTTTCTCCCTCACGAATTTTCATTGCAAAAGACATTTCATCCGTATATCTAAGGCTACGACGAATCTAGATTGTTCATTGGTGTGGATCCTACCATATTTCACGATCCACATCTTTTATATCCTGCATGCATGTTCCCATCATGAAATGCTTCACAATCTAAGATCTCTACCTATTTTTAATCCTATTCATTCAATGTGGAGGGACCTACATCATTTCGCGATGCCAAGGAAACCTATCCGTCATGCGAGTTTGGCAGGGGGGTTTAAAAACTGCCCCAAAAAGTCAAATTCTTAGGACTTTTGATGGGGGTTTTTAAGGACTACCCCCAAAAGTCAAATTCTCAGGACTTTTGAGGGGGGTTTTTAAGGACCGCCCCCAAAATACCTTAAAAAAATTTTGGGCTAGGGGGGCGGGGGGGGGACTGGGGGGCGTTAGAAAAATAGGCACAAGACACCTTTAGGGGGGTGGTCTTTCTAAAACCCTCCCCAAAAGTCCTAAGAATTAGATTTTTGAAGGGGGTTTTAAGGGCCACGTCCAAATACCTTAAAATTTTATATTTTTTTTTGCGGGGGGTTTTATCGAAACCACCGCAAGACACCTTTAAGGGGGTATTTCTTCAACCCCCCAAAAGTCCTAATAAATATACTTTTGAGGCGGGTTTTTAAGGACCCCCCCCAAATACCTTAAAACACTTTTTTTTTTTTTTGCAGGAGGGGGGGGTGTTTAGGAAAACCACCACAAGCCAACTTTAATGGGGTTCTTTCTAACCCTCCCCAAAAGTCTTGAGAATTTGAATTTTGAGGGGCCTTATTAAGGACTACCCCCAAATACCTTAAAAAAAAATTGGGGGGGATTTTTAGCAAAACCGCTGTAATCCACCTTTAGGAGGGGTCTTTCTAAAACCGCCCCCAAAAGTCCTGAGAATTAGACTTTTGGGGGGGGTTCAAAACTGCCCCCAAAATTATTGAGAATTTGACTTCGAGGGTGGGTTGAATAAACCTTCCACAAAAGTATTGAGAATTGGACCTTTTTTTAGGGGAGGGAGTTAGAAAACTGCTCCCAAAATTCCTGAGAATTGCACTTTTTTTTTGGGGGGGGGGGGGGGGGGGGGTTAAGAACCACCCCCAAATACCTAAAAAAAAAATTTTAGTGGGGGGGGTGTTAGCAAAACTACCCCTAAAAGGGTATTTTGTTGTAGTGGAAGTACATCTAAAAATGGTGACAAGGTTTGGAATTCACTTGTGGATGATAGTATCCTCTCTTGACGATGGCACATATAACAATCTGTGCATGAGAGTGGTCCTTACTAGCCAAGGATGGACCTGTAGATGATACTCTCGCATGGAGAGTACCCACATTTAGTTGTGGATATCGTAGAATAACACTCGCTCAGGAGTGGTCCTAAACTTAGTGATATGAAATCTCTACGATGAGTCCTCATGAACGATAGGGTTGGAATTTGTATGTTATCAATATCTTCTCTGCAATCCATTACTCTTGTATGGAGAGTATCCCTAAATTCATACATAGATTCCATTGAGAATAACACTCACTTGGGAGTGGTCCTAACCTTAGTGGTATGGATGATCTATGATGAGTCCTCAAGGATGTCGTAGTATAACACTCACTTGGGAGTGGTCCTAAACTCAGTGGTAAGCATGCTCTATGATGAGGGCCGACATTTGGTATGCGGTCGATATCTTCTTTGCAGACAATAATATTGCATGGAAGAGTATATCTACACGCAAGTGTAGATACCATAGTATAATACTCGCTTAGGAGTGGTCCTAACCTCAATGGTATGGATGGTCTATGATGAGTCATCACATAAGATAGGGAATGCATCTAGCTACGGTCGAGATCTACATTCAATTGGAGACGAGATCTACATTCAGTTGGAGACGATTCAGCTGGTTGATATTATGGACTAGGATGATGGAGGATTCAACATTATCCTTGGACCTAGGTCCTAAAGTGATAGGGATCGATCATCGCGTGAAGACATCATGTGTACTGTAGGTAGTGTGGCGGAAAAGGATCAAGTAGATCGAAGTGTGGCTGCAAAGGATCAAGAAGGATCAAAGTTTTGTTGCAAAAAATCGAAAGGATCAAAGTGCTGCTGCAAAGGATCAAAAGGATCAAAGTGATGCTACAAAGGATCTAAAGGATCGAAGTACTATTGCAAAGGATTAGAATATCAAAGTACTACTATGAAGGATCGAAAGGTTGAAGCGTTGCTGCAAAATGTTCAAGTGATCATGTGATGCATAATATGAATACATTGAAGAGTAACTCTTCCAGTTACTGATTGTGAAAAGTTCGTGAAAATTTCCTATGACATATAGATGTATTCCCTTGATACTATTGAAGATATTGTCTCTCTATTCTCCTATAGTCTATGATGATGTTGTCAGTATAATAACCTTCCCATTAAGGGGGAGTGTTGAATATTGTAACTTCAAAGGATATTATAAATGTATTTTATCGATGTAACCCAAAGGAGATGTTATTATTCCTCTGTCGAGGTGTCACTATTGTAATTAGTCATCGTAGAGTCATGAGGTAAATCCCCCATTGTAATTCAGATATTTAGTACCCTAATGAATAATATAAAATGTTGTTTTGAGTCTTCCTAGGTGAAGTTGGCCCATGCAGTGTAGCGGGGTTGACTTGTTTAGGGTACAAGTCAGTTGTCTCAATGTGTATAAATAGAAGAGTTGTGCTTCTCATTTGAACACAGACTCACTCACTTGTGTAGCGCATAGGAGAGAGAGAGAGAGAGAGAGAGAGAGAGAGAGAGAGAGAGAATGTAAAGGAGAAGAATAATTGTTTTGGGGTTATATCTTATACATCTTATACAGAGGAAGTTTTGTGGTTTTTCTTCCCCTTGAGGTTTTCCTAGGAATAATATTGCTTCTATCTTGTGTTTGTGTTTCTATCAGTGATTTTGCATATGGTATTGATGTGAATTTCAATTGAGCATTACTAATATCTAGTCTATCATATGAAATTTTAATAGGTGTTAAGGGATTCAGGGAGATGTAGAGAGGATTAGGATTTGTAAGTAGATGGAGGAGTATCTGATAGAGATATTGATCGAGGAGGAGAGGGGTGGGAATTAGCTTGGTGATGATAAAAATTTAGAACATTAAAAATATTTGGATGGCTAGGTATATGGAATGAACATATTTCATGAAGAAGGGGGGAGATAAACAAATAGAGGAGTAGAGAGAGAGAGAGAGATTTGGGGAGGGTTAACAATGCTTAGGAGGATGAGGAAGGGGTTAGTTGAAGGGGGTGAGTAGGAGGGTGAGGGAAAGAGAGAGATTGAGAGGGAGTCAATGGTGTGATTGTGGGGTAGGCAAATGAGGGGGTTGGGGATAGAGAGAGAGATAGGGGGATATTTTGTGTGTGATTGGAGGAAAGAGGGAGTAGAGGGGTTATTATTAGAGGTGGGGGAATAAGGGATTAGGGAAAATTA
>LPNX011073073.1:131633-222920 GCA_001517045.1 Pseudotsuga menziesii | reverse complement strand
ACCAATGAGGTAGTGGTGCGTTAGGGGGTTTGAGGAGAGAGGGACGGGTGGGGGTTAGGTGTACGTGGAGTATGGGGGAGAGAGAGTGTGTGTGAGATAGGTATTTAGAAATTATTAGGAGGATGAGGAGGGAGAGAGGGAGAGGAGGGAGGGGTTAGTGGAAGGGGGTGAGTAGGAAGGTGAGGGAAATATAATTGGCGAGAGAGATAGAGTCGTGTGGAAATGGGGGAGGGTGTGTGTGATTAGGGGTAGGGGTGTTAAGGGGTTGATGGTTTTTTGTGAATTAGATAGGGGGTGTGTTAGGGTGTTGGGGGGTAGGATTCTATGTAAACATAATGAGTATGCATTTTTTCTCACAAAAAAAATTACATGATTTCTAATTCTAATACTAATGTGATATGTGTAACACTACAACTTCATTGTTTGTTTGATGGTAACATTAAAATGAATTCAAGGGTGGTAAGGGGTTAGAGGTAGAGAAAGGGGGTGTTAATGGATTAGAGAGATAAATAGATATGTAAATTAAGAGGAATTGGGGAGTGGTAAGGGGTTATATGTAAGGAGAGGGGTAGGGTGTTAATGGGTTATAGGTAGAGAGAGGGGGGGTGTTAAGGGATTAGAGAAAGAGCAAGAGAGAGGTGAAGCGAGAGATGTTGGGAGGTGGTAAGGGATTAGAGGTAAAGAGAGGGAGAGAAATAGATTAGGGGGTGGTAAGGGATTCAAGGGGATAACCATAGAGAAAGAAATACTGTATTTTTTATGATTTTATGCACACAATCCAACAAAAAATGGTTGCAGAATTTATCATTGAAAGGGTGGGATAACTCCCTCCAAACAATGTCATTGACACATATCCACAAAACCACATAAGGATGGGAAAAAATATTAAAATACAAATGAAAACCAAGCTAAGTCCCACCTCTCTCCTCCTCATTCAATATCTCTCTCACATAATCCTCCATCTACCTACAACTCCTAAGCCTCTATACATCTCCCCCAGTCCCCTAAAACCACCCTCTCTCTCTCTTTCTATCTACCTCTAACCCCCCTTCCTCCTCTCTATTTATCTGAATCTCCCATATTTATACTAAATCTTAATAAACACCTATCTCACTCTCCCTCAGTCCCCTAATCCTACACCTACACCTAACCCCCACCCCTCCCTCTCTCCCCCAACCCCATAACACACCACCACCCCATTATCTCCCTCTCTCTCTCTCTCACACACACACACACACACATATTTGTATTCCTCCCCCTACGACTAGCCTGATTCCTCTCTCTCTCTCTCTCTCTCTCTCTCTATCCCCTCATATCCCTAACCCTTACTAACCCCTTCTCTTAATCTCTTTCTTACTTGCTTCACTTACCCCCAATATCCTAACACCCCCCTCTATCTCTACCTCTAACACCTTAATATTGTCGATGTATTTGTAACTTCAAAATATATTATGATGTATATTATCATTGTAGTTTGTTGTATCCCCATCAGAGACATGTTTACCTCCTTTTGGAATGTCATTATTGTGTATAGGCCTTGAGGTACAACCTCCCTTGTAAGTTGGGGCAATAGTCCCTAGTGAAACATCATGTAATGTATTTTTGGAGTCTCTCTAGGAGGATTCAGCCATGTTAGGGTAAGAGGTCATACCTAGTCATGTAGTATGTCAGTGACTTTATTAGTATAAATAGGGAGGCACCCTCCCTCATTTGTACACACCTCCCACTCACTCAAGTATGCATGAGAGAGAGAGAGACAGAGAGATAAGGAGGAGAGACAGATAGTTGTTGAAGATTTCTTATTAATGGGATTGTTCATATTATGACAAAATATTCATGATTGTACTATTCAAAGGAAGTTTGAGAGACAATGAGAGAGGGTGTTAGTAATAGTTAGGGTGAAGTGGGGGGGTGAGAGAGAGAGAGAGAGAGAAACACTATAAGGAAAATACCATGTAGTATAGGTCCCAATAGAGTCTTTTAGTGTTACAAGCCTGCCAAAAAAAATTAAAAACCCTCTGTTACAACCTCCTCCAATGGTAGCGGATGTTTTAACGGAGGTCATAATGGATCAATTTTATAAATAAAAAAACTATATGCTCGGTTGTTTAGCGGATGTTTTTATCAATGCATTTTTTTCAAAATTGGAACACCGATGAGTTTCATAACACAATGCACTGGTGTTGTACAATGTAAAGTAAATGCACCAGTACATTCAAACATAAAGAGCATTATAAATAACAAAATTTCAATGTCGTAATGGTTCTCACATATCGATTAGTCATGTAGAAAAACTGATGCGACTAATTCAAGTATATGCACTAGTGCATCATCGATTACGAAAAAAACCCTATATGAATTTTCAAACAATGGTTACTGACATTGCAGCCAAATATGTCAATTTTAATGATTGTGTTTGTGAGTTTTATTAGTGTTTGTGGAGACAGACTAGAGTGACATTAATGATCAGAATCACTGCATACGATTATTTGAACAATGACTACTAACATTGTAGTGAAATAAATATGTTATATTTTTATTTTTTAATTACATTATTTATTTGAAATTGAAATATTTTTTGATAATACTATTCATTTCAATTTCAATTATTGGTTTCTTTGGATTAATTTCTCATATCATAGATGCAAACCTCTATTGTACTATTTAATCATTCATACCTTTAAATACCAATGTACCATTTCAAAGGTAACATTTGACAATAACATTGAAGAATGCAATTAAAATATTTTTATTTATTTATTATACATCAATAACAATACCTTTTTCATACAAAATAGGACAAAATAGAGATAACAATAATCAAAATGTCAACATGCATGCAATTGTTACACTTATTGGTAATCCATTGTTTTTCAATTCGGAAAGTATGTCCAATAAATTTTATACAAAATGTTTGATTTTCACAGACAATTATTTCAAAATATAGAACAAGCTATAGAAACTTGTGTTAACATCAAAATTAGATATGGATCATCATTCTTCACTGGAAATTCTAATGGTACTCGAGCCACTTTCATAAATCGGGTTATTTGGTTGAGTTTTTTGTTCATTGGCATGATTTTTTTCCTCCTATTCAACTTCCATCTAAAAAACTAAAAATATAGTGAACTGAGTGTATTTACATTACCGAGAATAATGAAAAATAAAATATATAGTATACATGAATGTAAATTGAAAAGCGACATACCTACATAGTAATCATTGAGTCATGAATTATACACATTATTTCAAAACCATATTTCATTCCTTTGATCAACAAATATTTGGTTTCCTCCACTCCATACTGTGTTTCCTACAAATTTTATGCCCCATCATAATTAATCATAGATTTAATATAAATGATTTTTTAATTATAAAATGAGATAAGTAAAACAATATATATACTTACAAAATCCACAATTAATTTTTGATTCACCAACATATACTTACAACCATTTCTTAACCCAATGTCAATCAATGCATATAATGTTTCCTCTTTGTATGTTAACACCTGTTTGAATACATCCAAGGATTGTCAGTGAAAACAAAAAACAAAAAATATACAAATCACTACCACTAAAAAATCTTAATTTCTTATGAGGAAATCACAAATACTCACAAAACTTGTTATCAACCCCTTTATTCCATGTTTTCATGTATTGTGTGATGATTGGGTTCCATTTTATTATCGTTTATGCATTAACACCATAATTGAAAATGAATATTTAATGTTCAATTAATTAATGATAATTACATAATCTTAAGAATCAATGATTTCATACATTTGAAGCACGTTGTTGTTGATATGGCTCCTCTTGTGATGAAATTATGTCTATTTCCTTGACCATGTCCTTGTACACTTTTTTGGATACCCCTAGTGGCACATTTTGCATATCACCTCATGCATCCTTTGGGATTTTCATAATATCCCTAGAAATGTAAAATGACTGCATTAAACATTTTTTTGTTTATATGAAAAAAAATAATATAACACAATTAAAATTATTGAATGAATGACGCTTTATAGTAGTCATACATACATGTTCTACATAAACATGTTCGGAATATTATTTTTTTCACGGATTATTTTTTGTTGTTGTATGTTTTTTCTATTGCAAGTTTGACAGGTCTCATTGACCATTTCTCTATGAACACCTCTCGTAGTTTACATATGATATAATTTTTTGAATTAGTTGATTCATATTTGTATTGTAAGTGAAAACAATGTATGTATGTTATTTCCATTGTATCCCTCATAGTATTATAAAATTATTTTCTCCTTCTATTAACTTCCAGCACCACTCCATATGAGCTAAGGAACAATTGATCATCATTTTGATCATCCATAATTTGTTTTGTCTTATGATGACATTGGATTCTATTGATTCCAGTCCATACATATTAAACATATGTGAATTAGATTATTTGGAACATATTAGTGAATAATCATAATTACATTATTACTCAAATTTGAAGAAATAATTCATATTGACTTCTTTTTTATTCACCTCACTCATCCCTCTACAACCTTTCCATCAACGTATTGCGCTCTTATAGACTTAGATTGGTAAGAATATTATCAATATTCCTCATTTTTTGCCTCAACATTTCACACATTAACAAATACATATTAGTGAAATTTACAAATAATTCAAATAAATTATTTTAAATATAGAAATTAATTATAACCATTTTCCTTCTTTGTAATCCTAGATGTACTTCCATCATGTTGACTAAATTTTTTATTCATTTCACTCATACCATGAATTTTTTTCAATAAACATCCTAGACCATTAAATACAGAAGCTATGAATATATTATCCAAATAAATTATAGACCTTCAAAATAGAAAACAAGTCTAAAATCAGTGTGTTTTATAAAATTAAATGTACCGATGTGTATATACACATAGACACATCGGTGTGTTACCAAAAATAAGACACACTAATGAATTTTACAAACACAAAGTCACCATGAAAGAACAAAAATGATTTAGCCTTTTATGGAAATAAAAATGGGAAGTTCCTTTCATTATTGGTGCAATTTTGTATAAATGCATCAGTAAAAGAAAATCGAGAAATGAAAAAATGAGAATTTTTTTGTGTTGCATGTCATTAATGATGAATCATATTGATACGCACACTAGTGCATTTTGGAAAACCAAACGCATCAATTTTTACACATTCGGTTATTTTAGAAAACTAAAAAAACTAAAAAGAACTTTTGAGGGTCGACATGGTTACATATTCGATCAAAATAATGTCCCCATCTATCCCTATGATATATATATATATATATAGTCACAACTTAAACAAATATAAAATCCCTCAAAGGTAAAATCATAATTTTGTAAAACAATAGAGTGATTTAAACCCTAATGTAAGCTTTTGCAGACACAACAAACAAAAAGAGGCCCTACAGGAGAAGAGTTTCAACATTCAAGGTATGTATGAATATTTTTTCTAAATGTTCTCAATTTCTAAATAAGAGAATAACATCAACAATAATATTTATATGAAATTTTTACTATGTGGGATCTTGTTGTAAGGTTTGTTGTTACACCAAAACCTGTAGATTTTGGTGAACATTTGAAACCCAGCATAAGGCCCAATCACCAGGAGTGGCGGTTAGTCCACTTGTTTTATATTCCTCGAGGTGCAGCGGTTATACCATGTGGAGGATGTACTGATACTCCAACACCCCGCCTCCAATGTAGCTCAGGGGAATTGAACCTGAGACCTATGCTCTGATACCATGTAAGGTTTGTCGTTACACCAAAACTTGTAGATTTTGGTGAACATTTGAAACCTGGCACAAGGTCCAATCACCAGGAGTGGTGGTTAGTCCTCTTGTTTTATAATCCTAGAGGTTCGGTGGTTATACCATGTGGAGGTTGTACCGATACTCCAACACTTGTTTCATTCACCATATTTGGAAAATTTTGATCTACAAAACATTCCAATTGCTCCAAACACCTTCTGCATAAGTATCTATTCCAAAGTTATCCCCTGGAAATTTTGACAAAATAATCAATTAATATTTAGGTTTTTTTACTTAAAAACACTTTAGAATTACTTTTTTCAACTTAAAATTACCGCCATTTTTTCAATTTAGGGAAAACATAGCTTCTGCAATTTTTTATTTTATTTTGAAGTTTTGACACTTCCATGCACCCATGTCTAGGACGCACTAATGAGGTACTTTAAAAACCACACTAATATCCTGCAACTTTAAAAAAATTGGTCACTCGAGGTGCATATACTTATGACGTGCCCTAGTGCACTTGTCTTTAAGAAACACAGTAGAATGAAAACTGTGACAAAAATACATGTATGAATATCCGCTACCAAATGTAGTGAATATTTTCTACTACGAGATATTTTGCTGAGGTTCTTTCACTGTGTTTTTACCATTTTTATAGAACCGTATCCCGCTACTTTAAAAAAAAATCTCGTTAATCGATGCACTTATAAATGTAACGCACTGGTGCAGTTTTGTTTATGAAATGCACCACATTGTATAACCATGTATAATGCATGTAGAAATATCTACTACCAAATGTAGCAGATATTTTTTTCTTGAGGGGGATTTTGCATATATTCTTTCATGATGCATTTATCATTGTTGAGCACTGGTTCATTTAGTCTAGTGGAGCACACGAGTGCATTTATATTTGAATAGATGCACCGCTAAAAGTTTTAAATGTTGGGTTTTTGTGGTTCCACTTAGAACTATATATTCATCTCAAATTTTCTTTTATTATTCAAACACACCAAATACAATATTTCATGGTATATATGTGTTTCTTAAACTTATCTTATTCTTAGTGAATGGTTTTTAAACTATATTGGAAGTTAGATTGTAATATAGTTGAAAACAATTTAGGATTGTAGAGACATATTTCGATTATTGATTTGGATCAAATGCAGGGAGAAAAATGTGTAGTATCATATGGTCAATTCTTTATATTCCATCTCATTCCATCATGTTCAAATTTCGACGAGTTCTCCCTTTCCATCCCTAGTAAGTTCAGGTTTTATTTATATTTTGACTATTTATTTAAATTTAAATTACTTATCCATGCAAATATGAATATCAATTTATTCTTTATTGCAATATCCTGATTTAGGTTTGATTTCAGATGCACAAGACATTCCATTAGTTTCAAAATGCCATAATCTATTATCAAGAGAAATATACTGGAAGCAGTTCGTAGATGAAAATGGGTAGCCACTTTATCCTGTAAATTGTAACATGCCATTTTCAAGCTACAATCCTATTTCATCGAAGTTAATTCGTCATGATCTAGAACTCTTTTATGACACCCCATTAGATTATGGTTGTTCAAAATTTCAAGGGTTGAAGGAGAACACTCTGTGTGTCACACACCCGTTACACCAATGATAGATTACCCAATGTTGATGGTCTAATACCCCCTATTGGAGTAAAATAACCAATAGGTGATATAGAAAAGAAACACATGAACACTTCCCTATACTCTTTTTTGAAAAATTTAGAATCCAAAACAACTATGTATCATCCTAAATTGATGAACCCCTATTTTTATGTTCAATCAATTGAAATTTCTAGTGATACAAAGTATGATTTGAATGTCACCCAACCCATCTCTACTTGAAGATCCAAAAAGTGGCATGAGTTGATAGAAAATTGTCCAAGTACACACCAAGGTCCATCTAATTGTTAGAGGGTAGCAATTATTTTCCCCTTCCTATGAATTTCCAAAATAAATATCAAACTTCTTACAACCACGCTTTGTATGGTGCTTGGTCATATTCTCTACCTGTTCCTGTTGTTGGAACCAAATTATCCTTTTTTGGTAATCATTTTATGATTGTGAAGTCTAATATTGATGTTGTAAATTTTAGGTTGTTTATCCTTTCACATGTACTTATTCATTCGAAAATATCGGTAGCACTTATGCCATTTTGAGGTCCTATCTATTGTCGGTATGATTAGTTGAATATTGATAAATACAATTATAGCATCTCCATGTATAGTATGTGCATGAATGGTTATGTTTCTGGAAAATTTAATATGAAAAACATGTTACATATAGATGGTCATCCGCACACTCATGGGAATATTGGAGGGTTCACATATAGTTCTAGGTGCTCTTTATTTTTTGCAAATTGTCCATTTGAGGAACAATTCAATGACCATGACTTATTTATGAAAATGAAAGCATCAAGATTTGTTATTGTACATGCAATACATAGTTTGTCTCTTGGTGACGAGTTGTTAATAAACTACAACTTTTGTAGACCACCAACTACCCGTTAGAGACATCTCGCATTGGGATTACCCTTAGACATTCCCTTTTGGTGTAAGATAGAAAAACATTGGTTAATTGTATGTGTAAATATACAAAGGGAGCCATGTTAATGTATTTCTTAGTTTAAATTATGTTTTATAAATTTTCAATTTGATTTATAAATGGAATTTGAAAATGTTTTGCTCAATTTTAAATTTTTCTAATTAATGTGGAATTGATGTTAATTTATCTCTCAATCCGAACATTTGCTTTATAAATTGTTTGCAGCTTATCATTTTGTATTGTAAATGATTCTTGTGCTTTTGTAAAAAAAAATTTGTATAATAATAGATCAAACCAATTGCATTGTGCTTACTAACATCATTGATGTAGTGTTAAATATTTTTTAAATCGTTATTCTGATGATGAGAAACTTACCTACCATCTTCCATTGCACCCAAGTACAATTCCAAATTGAGAGAATACTAAAAAAAGAGCAAAACTTAGAGAGGAAGCATACCAAGCATGGTTGAATCAACCACTTATTCATTTTTCAATGCGTCCATCCTCACCAATAAGGAATGCCTACAGTGATAGAATTTCTTCACATGTTGGAAATGGAGGCAATGAAGTAGAAATTGGTATAGATAAGTTATTACGGAAAATGAGTGCCATGTATGCAACGTTGTTTCATGAATTTAAGGAAAATAAGCTATGGGATGACGCTTGTATCCCTGAAGCCTCCTTTGAAATCCTTAAATTGGAAACTTCCACACCTCACTTTGAACCTGGCTGGTTAATGTCTACAAAGTTAGGGACAACAATGTTATTGTACAACTTGAAAGCAAAGTATGGCATGTCAAACATGAATTTTTTGGCAATGTTGAGGTAACTAACCATCAACCACATTATATTTTGAGTAATCTTGTTACACAATAATGATTGAAAATGGTCGATTTTATGAATGCTAAATGACATTGTACATTTGTATTTCCCACTAACTATAGGTTATTCAAATATAAGGTACTTTTGAATGATAATGTCTTTCCTGGAAGCTGCAAAACTGAAAACAAAATCTTGCAAATGTTAGGTGTTGAGTACATATCATATAATACATGTCCCAATTATTGTATTCTATATAGATATTAATATGTATACAAAGAGATATTCTATAAAAAACATGATCCTCCTCATAAGATATTGAGACATAGGCCTATAATTTTAATTATTCAAAGGATATTTTTCTACAAAAGAATTAGCTATGTTGCAGGGATGGCATGCATCACATCGAAGTGAGGAACGAGTATTATGAATATCAATAGATTCAATATCCATGAATCATATAAAGGATAGATGGCCTGATAAATTGAAGGATGAAGTACGTAACCTCATATTGAGCATAGCCATTGATGGAATCAATCCATATTCCCAACCAGACAATGCTTATACAACTTGGCCTGTAGTAGTGATCAATAACAATATCCCCCCATGTTTGTCTGTAAAGAATGGAGATATTATGTTGGCTCTTATTGTTAGTGGTAGATTACAAGTGAATAATATGGATGTCTACCTAAAACCATTGATCAAAGAGTTTAAATAATAATGGGAAGGGTTACAAGTATGCATCAAGACCCATCCAATCAAAGAGGATTTTTACATTGAATGGCATATGTGTGTACACCACACATGATTATTCGAGTTTGGGAGTTTTCTTAGATAAATATGTTGTTAGATTTTTTATATTCAAAGCAATATTTTTTTGGCATATTTAATTCATTGCGGCTATATTGATCTTCAAAACTAACCACATGTTATGTATACCATAACATCACAGGTCTTGAAACAAAAGGTTATCATCAATGTAAATGTTGTGGACATTATATGAATGCTAGGTTGTCCAAATACCTATAAAATCCTGTGTAGGACTTCTCTACGGTATTCCTCCTAGAAAACCACCCTTATAGAATAGTAGGATATGTTTTCAATGGTAAACAAAATAAAACTAAAATTCCTGAAATAATGACACTGGATGACTAGATTAGGGAATATGACATAGAGACAAAAAAGGAAATTTGAGAGACGTTTGATTCAAATGAGGAACCTATGTTTGTTGGAGAAACCAACCAACAAATCCTTGTCAACAGGGGTTCCCACGCTGTCGATTCCCAACCAGCATGATCTCCTTGAGCACCGGCCCAAACAGGTTTGACCCTTCCTAGAAACACCCATAGAGTGGATGAAGTCTCACCTGAGATGTCGAGGGAGAGTTGTCGGAAGCAGGTTTCCAGTAGTAAGAAGGGAGTGCAGGGCATCAACAACTAAACAACATAATCAATAGCTACTTCAAAGACAGTTAATCAGAATCGCAACATTCATTACACATCTATCAGCATAAATAGTGGATCATTCAACAGGTCACATCATTCACTTATTCATCACAATAGTAACATTCATTCATATAAGAAATTCAGTAAACATTATGTTACAGATAAAACTTGCTATGGCTTGGGGTACCACAACAAACAGAGTAACCATAGAAATCAATCCCTTCCAAATATGCAAGAGAAATACAATGTCTAAAACTAAAGGATATCGAAACATACCTTATTCCGGATGGTTGATGTAGATCTCTGTTGAGATTTTCCAATCCCGCTTGTGTTAGCAATTTGCTCTCTCAACAATCAGCAAACAAGACAAGCATGCTATATAATGGTGCTATACCTACACTAGGATATATAATCAATAACATATAAGCATTTAAAAGCACCCATGGATTCAATATTCATTTAAATACACATTATTGGATAGGAAAAGATATTTCTATTAATATAAATAATAGATTACAAGAATGTCAACCTCTGTCGACACGTCTGCGAACCGGAGAAATTGAGTCCTCCACCTGGGCCTCCACCACTTAAATCCTCCATCTCTCGATAGCAAGCTCACAATAAAAGGCAAGCTTCAGAAGAACACAAAGTGCTCCAAGGGACAAAGGGATGCAGACTCAAGTATAAGCTTCGACAACAAGGGACTGTAGTTTTCTTGCTCTTCAATTCCTCTCCTTTCAATGTATCCAAAGGGTTCCTTATATAGTGCTTCAATGGGGTAATTCAAAGTCGAATCCGAGTGATCTCAAGGCATATGGAAGGCCAAAAGACAAGTGACTTGGCTCCAGATCAAGGAAAACTCCAAAACTATTTGGCCTTTTGCACACATCCAGATGTACGCGGGTTTAAGGGTCATATCTGCATATATACGCGAGAATGGGTTTAAAAGTCGTGTATGGTAAATAATGCATGTTTTTATGGATGATATTGGAGACATAAAAGGTATAGAAATGGTCGATGGGGTCTAAAGGGTCTGCAAAGGAACAGGGAAGACCATAAATGTGTGATCCACCATGTGTGGCAAAATCATCTAAAACATATGCCCCCTAATGTGTGAGATCAGAGGGGTGATACAATGGCCGAAATACATTATAAGTCCATCCTAGAAGTAGAGTGATGAAGAATTGGGTGGAAGAACCAGCCATCTAATAGTATAATACAAAAATCAAACTATGCACATGACTGCAAGTACATACAGCAGTCCTGGATACATAAGAGTACAATGGCCATGAATAGGCATGATACAAAATATGACATGTGTGGTCATCGCCATGTACAATATAGATAGATCATAATCTCCACGATGAATATATACAAAGGATCATGATCTCCATGAAAGCTAAAGATATACAATGAATTGAGATCTCCATAATGGCTGAAGATATCTGACATACACTGGAATCAAGTCACGAGAGCTGAAATCTCATGAACACTGGCACGATCAAGGAGGTAGCATATATAAAATATCACAAATATGGAAGGTATTCTACACAATCCTCTACGAGTACATGTCCTAATATGTGAATAGAGGTGTCAAGGTCAAACATAGTAGTCCATCGTCTGATTATCGGTCATTGATGTATACCATTAACAGACGCGAGATCACCCACCGATAATGAAAATGGGAATCAAGGTACTAGAGTGCAAACTAACAAGTGTGAATAAATGTGTTGAGGTTGAACACTCAAAAGAATCCATTGATCAGGGGACATTAATGTATTCCCAAAACTATAGATGGTGAGAGAACCTGCCACTTATGACTGTAAGTCTCAAGGCACTCAAAATGGCTCTAGATTCCTATCCCAGAATAAATGATATGAATTCGATGGGATGAAATCCATTGGAAGGAGGCAATTAATGCAATTCCCATCATCCAACATGAGGTACCCAACAAAGTTGTATAATGTGGAAGGACTCGATCATAATGTGCACGAATTAGTACCAGGAATGGACAACATGCAAAGTCAATAGAACTAAGGAATGGCCGACTCAGGTTTCAAATTCCTTCGAACAAAATCATAAAGGCGAATGGTGACTGAATGTATGCAGCATAGACTCAATATACAAAACTGGGACATCTTTGCGACATAGGAGGCATTGACAGAGGCTCCATAGGGACTAGAAACTTAACCAGTCAGTGGAGATAAACTCAGAGAAACGAGTACATATCCTAAAGTCAAAATATTAACCTAACCAATGGATGTGATATACAGTGCTCTGTTCAAAGGTGACACGACTCAACTACTACCAAAGATAACATCTTTTCTTGTCCGGTTTTTTGTTTTTCGATTTTTTTTGGATTTCTTCAAATATTTTGAAAATATTGAAAAAGGATAAAATTGCTTTATAGTTACAAACTAGGAGGAGACGAGTTTCAAGGGGCAAACAAAACTAGTTCCAAGCAGCAAAACGTACCTATGCTCAATGCAAGGAAAGATGTGTAGGATAACGACACTCGAGGGAAGGTCCCCTCCTGGTAAAAAATGGGGAATCAAGCAGCAAAAGATATATAAAATGGATTTGCATGGCTAGGCATGAGACAAGCTTGGGCTATATGGCTAATAACCAAAGTCAGGGAAGCCGGCATAAGGCTTAATAAGGTAAGAAAAATTCATCATAATGCAATTACAACTTGACATAAGGGAGTCCTAGGGAAAAAAGGCCAGCAAAAAGATCAAGAGGAGTATGAGGCTCTTGCGCAAAGTCATGGCGATACTATACAAAGGACTCCCACACCCTAAAGAAAAAATGTCGGCATGGGCACCAAATGCAAAATAGGAGCTAACTAGGGTACCCATGTATGGTCAAGCTCTACCATTCACATCATGTCACTTCTAAAATAAACAAGAAGGTTCCGTGACAAGATAGATTGGGTTCATACCTAAGGTTATAATGAAACGATCATAAGATCATGCAAAGTGCAAACAGATGTGAAACCTAACCTATATACCAGTTTAGACATAATACCTGAAATTGGCATGAACAGGTCAAAACCACGGTCAAACCGCGCTCAAAACAAACTCCTACATCACAAAATTAGTTCAAAACAGTAAAAAACCATAAAAGGTGGGTAAAAATTTTCAAAAATTTCAAAAAAAATCTATAGATAGTAAAAAATTTAAAAATTCCATATCATTTGAAATTTTTACCCATTTGAGCTCAAAACTTCCAACGCAAATTCCGGGAGCATTGTCCGGCAAAATTCGACACCGTTTGTTCCAGGTAACTCCTCATGTCCTCCTCTTCCCATTTCATGCAATTTTTTTAAGTTTCCATGGTCAATTTCATTTTCTATGCCAATCATAAAGTATGCATTTCGGCCCACACGAATATTAGGGTTTTTTCCATGTATAGGGCTGGCCATACGCAGAAATACCACCCAAAACCGCATACATACATGGCTATTTTGCAAACAGACATGTATGCAGCTGCGAATGATGATTTCTAAGGAAAATAATAACCAAAAATAATGTTTTCTATGCAGGATGGTTCTAGAATGGAGGGAGAGGGAACATGGTGATGTAGAAGAGACTGTACAAGGTGACTTAATGGCCCAACAAGCTCTACGTGCATGCGGTTTGTATAAGTTTTGGTTTCATGGAAGCCTGAGGGCCAAACCAAGAATTCTGTAGATGCTAGCGGATTACTGGGATCTAGACTCTAAGTATTTTCACATTGATGAGATGCTGCTCAGTATAGAGATTGAGGACATATAATTTATCACTGGATTATCCCGAGGAGGAGATATGGTAAATATCTGATCTCATGGGCCAGGAGGTCACTTGACTATTGATGAGTACATTGCAGTGTATTGATTTCCGGACATGAAAAGGGTTGGGAGTCAAATATAGACAAACTTGATCTAGGTGCTGACACTAAAGGCCATACTATTGGCACTCGCCAGGATAGCCAGACTAGCTTCACTCCACCAAGTCTTGCGGCCATTGATGTTCTATGCAGTGGAGTGTATGAGACCCCAAGTGTATGATTGTAGCACTGCACTGTTGAGCAACATGAAACAACAACTCAGTGACTGCAAGATGGGTAGGGTGAGAAACTTCAGTTTCAACAGCATACTGAGCATGTTCTTCTTTGAGCATGTATCAGGGCTAAGCACTAGAGTGGACATTCCTCCACACAGAGTTTGAGATCCAACCCAACGATGTTGGGAAAATGTTATGCGTAGACTGGGTGGAGGTAGGGTGACTAACCCATACCCAATGGACTTCTTTCCATGGTGGCGGAGGAAGATCATAGCCATCTATGACTACCTCTATTCAAGGATAGATTTCCATGAAGATCTGGACATGCATCTACCACCAGGAGCGGCATATGGCGACATAGGTAACGAATCCCAAACCCTCGTTTTAAGTTTTTTGAATTATTAATTTTTTTTGTGTTTTTTGATATATTGAATCAAAAGACATGTTTTGGTGTGACGACACATAGTGACAATATGTCATGTGTATGCAGATGTTTGACCACGGTGACTAGATGGTTTCCCTCGTCATAGACAGAGGGAAAAGGAGATGACATCATGGGTGCAGATGCGGAGCAGACACTCCAAAGCATCCACACAAACTTTGTATGCTTGACACACAGGATACCCATGGCGTAAGTTAAGGAATTTCCTGAGGCTGTGTAGCACCAGGTGGTTGGTGTACCATGGGAATGGGTTCAATTATTTCAATGGATAGCTAGAGCCATGGTGTGCTACCATGATCAAAACCCCACTCCTCCTCCTAGGCTTAGAGACCTAAGAATATTTCTTTTTGTACTACCGTGTATTATATTTTGGTGGCTCAGAAGCCCCAATTTTGTATTATGACACTTATGTATTATGACGTCACATTTTGGATGTTTAATGAAAAACTTTTATGATGATCGATTTTATTTATTTACATGTGTGTAAAAATGTATGTTTGTGATATGCTTATGGTCTATGAGACAAATTCCAATCTAACACATAGTTAGCATATGAGTCACCAACTTGATTAAAAATTCTTGAAACATGAATGTATGTTATATTATCAAATTTCCATTCTAGCATTCTCACACGTAAGAATCTTTGTAATAATATCAGATCCCTAATACAATACGAGCCATTAAGCTGTGAAACCACTAACTGTGAATCAAGATGTACCTCAAGAGAGAGAACACCATGTGAAATGGCATCCCATAATAACTCAATGATGACACTATATTTGGCAACATTGTTAGAAGAAGGTCGCAAACATACGCCTCCTAAAGACAATACTTGACCCATAGGAGTATAAATCACCCAAGCAGCCGAAGATGAGTTTTGAGTGTGATGGCTAGCACCATCGACAAATCCTATGTAAACAGAAGACTCCATCGACATCTTCCATAAGAAACGAAAGCTAATAAACAAACCTGATCACCATAAGAAAACCTAACTATGCAATTCAAAAAATGTACAATAATATACAACAATCAGCCCTGGCTAAAGATCATGCATAGTATTTTTTAAGATAGAGCCCATTTCTAGGCTCCACCAAGGCTGTCCCTTCATAATCCACCAGCTCATAGGTGCCCTTCTCTAACACACATTTAACTACATAGGGACCGTGCCACATGGGATTAAACTTCCCTTCCCCCAAGGGTTCTTTAGCTTGATCCTACAAAAGGACCAAATCACCTTCACTAAATTTCCTCGGACGGGCAGACTTATCATATTGGACCTTAACACGATGCTTATTTACTTCTAGAGCCACTAAGGCATCTCAGTGTTGCTCTATGTGGACCAAATGTTCCTCCAATGTGGGAGTGTCTGGTAGAAGCTCTATAGCTAGCTTCAATGAAGGGATTTCACATTCAATCGGCAAGACAGACTCCACCCCATGCACAAGATAATATGGAGAGAAACCGGTGGCAGTATTAACCACGGTTATATAGGCCCACAAAGCAGGATTTAACATGATATGCCAATTCATATTTCTTTGTGCGATGGTTTGTTGGAAAATAGACTTAAGTGATTTATTCACTGCTTCAACCTGTCCATTAGCTTGATGGTAATAAGAAGAGGAGTGCTCCTGCTTATACCATAACTTTGAAGCCAACTCTTCCATCATTTTATTCTGAAAGTGCCTACCATGGTTAGTCGCAAGCTCTTTCGGAATGCGGAACCGAGCAATAATTTGGTTGAAAACAGAATGCGTGGCTATCTCACCATCAGATTTAACTATGGGCATAGCCTCTTCCCATTTCATCAAATAATAGACAACCACTATAATGTGATGATGCCCCCCAGCGGAAGCTAGGTTGCAATCCATGAAGTCAAGCCCCCACTTGGTGAAGGGACTGGTGGTGATAATAGGATGTAATGGGCTAGGATGCGAGCATATATTGCATGAAAACACCTGGAAAGGGTGACACTTCTTGATCTCATTAACACAATCTTTGAAGATCGACGACCAAAATTATCCTGCTCTTAAGATTTTTTGGGTTGTAGAAAGCCCAAATAAATGACCACCACACACCCCTCTGTGGCAATCATTCATCACAACGTCAGCCTCATCATGGGTTAAACAATGATGTAAAATGGAATCTACCTCATGGAAGTACAAAGTGTGATCCACTATAAGGTAGTTCTTAGCTACATGATGTAATCGTCGTCACTCATCCCATGAAAGGTGAGTAGGGACCTTCAACGTTTACAAATATACAATGATATCCATGTACCACGGGTCCAAAGTTGAGATAAGGAAAACATGCTCATCAACAAATGTATCCTCATAAACCTCCTCCTCCTCCACACTTGGAAAATTAGATATGAGCTCCGCAAAGATCAACGATTTCTTCGATTTCACTGAAATGAATTCGAGATCGAACTCTTGCAAAATAAGAATCCATATATTGTATTTTCCCCCAATCATCTTTCTAGTGAGGATGAACTGAAATGGATTGATATGAGCTACAACCAAGGTTTGGTGAAGAAGAATGTAATGTCTCAATCTCTGAACCGCATGAATGGTGGCCAAGGAAATTTTCTCCACATGGGAATAACGGATTTTCACATCAATAAGGTTTCAGCTCAAATAATATATGACATGCTCATGGATCTCCTCATCCTCCTGAACCAAAACCATACCAACCGTCTCCATGGATGCAGCCACATAAATAAAAAAATCACGGCTATAGTTGAGTGGACAAAGCACGGGGGCCGATGCTAAGGCTCACTTAAGAGCATCAAAGGACTCCTGGGCTCAATCATCCCAGTAAAAAGTAGTGTCCTTCTTTAAAAGACGCATAAAGCCTGTAGTCAAATTGACAAAATTAACCACGAATATCTGCAAGAAATTTGCCATGCCTTGCAAACACTAAATATGTCTAATATTACGTGGGGGAGACAATTGAAGTATTTCCTCAACCTTTAAGGGATCGACTCTTATACCCTCCTTGGATATAATGAACGCTAGCAAGTGACCAACAGTCATGCAAAAGATGCACTTATGAGGATTTAACCTGACCTGGTAATGGCGACATCTTTCGAATACTAATCTCAAATGGTATGGATGACGCACTCTCAAACGAGAATGAGCAGCAAGGTCATCCAAATACACTTCGATAATCATTTTGAGACAATGAAAAATTAAGGTCATAGCCCACTGAAATGTAGCTCTGGCGTTTTTAAGGCCGAAAGGCATCTTTCGATATGCAAAAGTACCCCAAGGACAAATAAATGCAGTCTTATGTTTATCCTCATATTTGATCTGAATATTATTATATCCGGAAAAACCGTCCATGAAGAAGAATGCCTCGCTTCCCACACACTCATCCAAAATATGATCAATAAATGGTGTGGGAAAATTATCCTTAGGACAAGCACGATTTAAATCATGGAAATCAGTGCATATATTGATCACTCCCTACTTCTTATCAACCAGAATGGGATTTCAATCCCACTCCATCAGAGGAATGGGATAGATAAAACTATCTTTTAACAACTTCACTATCTCAGCCTTAATAGCGAGTGCTTTTCTAGGATTCATCGCATGCAAACGTTGTCGAATCGACTTCGCATCCAGGTAGGTATTAATCTCATGTTCGACAATAAGAGGGTCAATACCTAGCATTTATTTGTATGACCAAGCAAAGATGTCACAAAACTCTTTAAATAGCTCGGTATACTCCTTGATCTCATCAGGGGAACAATTCACCCCAATGTAGACATTCTCAACTTTGCTAGGATCGCGATAAATATTGATAGGAATGGTAGGTGATAAATTCACCATGTTCCCATCATCCATCCTACTAGGAGAGCTCAATGGAACCACAAGACTACCAATCTTCTTGCTAATAATCTCCCTAAAGTATTCATGCTCCATATGGTCAATCTTGGGAAGAAAATATGATTGATGACATAACTCTTCCCAAGGTGGCTCAACCCTAGACATGGCCTTGAGAATGGATTCATCCGATGGAAAAACATCATTGAGGAAATCATGTGCATGAGAGGACTCAACTACCCATGTAGGCAGTACATACGGGTCCTCCTCCTTCGTCTGTGAAGAGGAAGGACTAGGTTCTGCAATACGATCAATATTTTCTTGATATGCTACCATTGTTGCAGGAAACGATGCATCTGTTTCGATAGGTCCATTCGAAGGACTTGGTGAAGGAAGAATCAAAGGATATTCCATATGGGTAGTGCGAAAAGACATTGAATTCAATGAGGATGAAGCCCCACCAAAACTAGATCCGATCATAAGAATGGGCATGGGACAGCTAAAGGTTCCCATAAGAGATGGATACATACCCACACCCACACTACCACTTGTTGGCTAAGAATGATCGATAATCGAGATAGAAGCTCCTGATGATGCACTAACACTTGGATTGCAGAATGATTTCTGATCAATCGTAATGATATTCCCATTAAATGGAAAGCATACCACTTGAAAGAGAGAAGAGGCTATGGCTTGCATACTATACATCCAATTTTGGCCCAGCAACAGATTGTAGTCAAGGGATGCATCAACCACCTCGACCTCGATCACGACGGTATTCCCTCCCAATTGGACCTTAAGAGAAGGAAGAATCATGTGTAGCTGAAATGATATACCATCAAAAGCAGTCAACATAGTAATGGATTGAGACAACTCGAGAGAACCCAAACCCTTCCAACAAGACAAAGACATCACGGACGTAGCAACGCCTTCATGAATCACAGTGTGTTTGACGGTCATATTAAGACACTCTACATGAATCAAAATATATACGTAGTAAGGCAAACAAGGCTGCAGTCCCATGGTTTCAAATTTGATAACGGAAGAAGAGTTATCATCATTAACCCCAAGACCAAAAAGTAAGGATTTCTTTTGTGGAGAACAACTCTGAAGAACTTCAAGCGCGGACATCGCACAAGGAGTTTGGCTGAAATCCTTGACAATGGAATAGTTCTAGGTGGCTCGGGCATTAAGATTATGCTCGGAACGCTTTAGCACTCCCTTAGGAATGCGAGGTGCAACTTCAGGTTTATTCGTATGGTTTTTTGATATGCAAAGGGCTCTTGGGTGGAGCAGGTTCTTTTCCAAGGTCCAGTTGTGATGAACCATAATCCTTCACACAGTCACAACCTTAGTAGCATGCACCATATTGATGCAACCATCGCCACTATTGGCTTCCGATAGATTTTGATCTCCACCCGATGCACAATGAGGATCAATGGTCCTCAAGTTCATATTTTTATTGTTGGGTAAAGGATTAGTTAGCAAGGCTGGGCCCTGTGCTATGAATATTGAGGCATCTTCCATATGAGGGCACAAGTGAGTGAGGTGGTCCTCCTTACACAACTTGCAAGCAAACTTTACCTTATTTTTAGAATGCTTGTCCCCCCCAGCATTACGAGTGTTCTTGTCATTATAATTATCATTTTTCATTCTTGTTCCCACCCTTACGATTATTTTTACCTTTTTTCTTATTCCTTCCAAGTTGTTGGTTTCCCTTCTGGTCCGACGATTGCACGAAAAGTACACTCGCTATTTGGGCGAGTTGAGACAAAGCCATGGATTATCTCGATGCAGATTGATTAATTGACAATTGGCTCACTTGTTTCACAACCGAATCCATATGTTTGGCACTTATACAATCCACAATGCCATCGGCATGTCATCTAGGATTGATCTTGGGATCAAAACTAGATCATGAAGCATTAGGTATAGTCTCATACAAAAATCCAGATTGAGCATAAATCAAATCCAACTCTTGTGCCCTAAAGATTGATTGTTCCTCATTTCGAACTCCGGATGTAGAATTATCCTTCGCAATGTAAGGTAACAACGACTTGAGGAACCACTCAAGGATAAATTCTGGTGGTATAAAGGCTTTAATCAACCACTTTTGTCTACGCCACTCTTGAATATGATCTGAGATATGTGTGGCTTTGTCTTGTCAAAATTTCGACAAGATTTCTATACCAATGTCATAATGCACTAGTAGTTGAAAGTGATTGAGGAAATTCATGGCAAGGTCATTGAATAAAACGAATGCCCCCCTTGGTAACTCTATATACTATTTCATTGCAGGCCCGGTGAGGGTGCATTGAAATAGCCTTAAATAGATTGAATCGTCATGTAAGGAATTAGAAGAGCACCAAAGGTGAAAAGTAGTGACATTCTCACTAGGATATTCTCCAGCTTTTCCCTCGAACTTGGGAATGTCCAAAGGAAGCTTGTTAGGGATGGTCGGCCAAGCCGGGTCATCAGATATTGGATCGTTCATAAGTCTCAATAAGTCAGGTAGGTTCAACATTGTGAGGAAAGGGAGCCTAGGTTGAGCCGGTCTATTCTACGCTCCCTGATAGTTCTAGTTCATGTAAGGCTGATTTCTATAAATACCATGGCCTTGGCCATAATATCCTCCTCCCATTTGACCCATATAGGGTTGCATGGAAGCATTGTGATGTGGTGTACCTTGACTCTGCAGTGCTATAGAACCATAATTGGAAGAGTAAGCAGGTTGTTGATACCCGCACCCATAGGGTTGATATTTCTTCCCATACTTCGGTCCATAATATTATCCATGAGAAGCTCCATAAGGTGTCCCATGGGATATCCCATGAGAGTGTCCATAATTAGGGATATAGGGAACTCCTTGCGATGGACTATAAGGTGATCCAGAAATAGTGATATGACCTCCCAACACAACAAGATGTACTTGACTCTAAGATACTACCGTGCGGGTAGTGGCAGTATGAACATGGCTAGTAGTGATATTCCAGCCTGAAGGACCATGTGAATGAGGGGGAGGAAGGGTTGTCAAAAACACATTCGAAGGAGTAGGGTTCGAGGACGAAAGGACATGTGAAAGGATGTAAGTGGTGTTCCCTATGGTCACTCGTTTCGGTTCTAGTATCCACATATGACTATTAAAACTAGGTCTAGGACAGACATGTGAGGTAGCTTCCACCACTGGGATGGAAGGTGCAATGTGAGTAGTGCTCCCAAATATCTCTGCATGGAAAGGAATAGGAGTGCCCCTAGGCATAGTGCTAGGTTCAACTTCTGACTTAACATGATGTGCTGAATCAGGTGCAGGGATATCAAACATGCCATAATGAACATGACTAGTGCTTGTGGGTTCATGATGAGTCTCGTCACCTTGAAACCAATACCGACGACCTGTGAATGAGGGATCATAACCAAAATGTAAAGGTATTTTTGGTGAAGGATCATATACAAGAGTAGAATCTACATCCCCAACCTCGTGAGGTGGAGAGGACATCTCAGGAATCTCATCCTCGTGATCTCCCACAGTGTGTGAATCAAAGTGAGAAGTAGTCCGCCCGAACTATATGTTTCTCTCTCCCAAAGGAGGAGGAGACGTGGGAGGCAGAAGCCTTGCTAAACGATGAGAATGGCGAAGTGCCGTGCCTGAATCCACAATGACTCAAAAATGAAAAAGACTCGATCTAATTTATGCAAACCCTTGGCAAACTGGTGTGCACAGAGCATACACCTATAAAATGTAAATCCAAATCACAAGCAAAAAAGGGTAGGATATGTGAGCTCTTGAATGAAGCAGGTATGTCTCACCTAAGAGAGGCTTGAGACTCCCATACACAACAAGCGGAGTTTCGTAACCAATTATAGTGGCTCTTAGCTTCAACGTATATAGCAACTGTGCTGTCTGACCCCTACCTAGACATGACACCTGTAGAATAACCTCTACAAAATACCCCCTCGATAAACTAGCTAAGGAAACTACGGTCACCTCAATATAATCAATGCTCAGGCGGACAGTCGCAGGTGGGATTGACTGTATGGGAAGGGTATCAAATCCTGAAACTCTCGAAAGAGCCCCCAGATACAAATACAATCCTAGAAATATCTCCGGTACTAATCAGTTATGACCAGGGGTCATCCCAATCAATAACCAATCACACTGCCTCGTGCTTAACTCCCTTGTAAGAGGAGGATCCTGAGAAACACTAATTATATCAAGGAATTTCAAACTCTCACCTAGACAGACACATAAATGTTTTATTTAGTGGTCTTGGAGAATTTACTCACAATGAACTATTCTAAGACCCTAAAACATAATCTTGTTGGTGCACCCTATAAAAGAAAAGAGTGTAATTCATTTTATTATGCATTGATTTTAATTGGCTTATTACTCAAAATGGCAAATGGTCGTGCAACTAATGATGTTATGACGCAACAAGAAGTAAAATACACACCTAACAATCAATGCAAATGCACTGTGTCAAATGAAAAATGGAGTATGCTACTACATGAAGTGCAAAATTTTCCTTCAAATGAATATGCAATTATTCCTATATGAAAAGCTAACTAATACTCTCCAAGGAAACCTAATGCAAGTACCATGCAAATGCAAAATTGCAAACAATGCATAATGATGCAAAAATAAAAATAAAAATTGTATTTTTTGAATTAAAATTAGATAAAAAGAAAAAGTATGACTCTATAACCCCCAGACACTACAAGCACTATCAGACAACACACAAGCAAAGTACTAAGGTAAAAGAGACCTAATGCACTAATCCCAAAACAAAAAATAGAAAATGAAATGACAAGAACATTTTCAAAAATTTAAACTAAAAAGTGTCTCTGGTTAGAAATGGAGGTGTATACAAACTCTAGAAGCATCCAAGAAGACTCAACAATCATCCAAACTCACCCAGCAACACTTAATCTTCCCCAAAAAGGAAAAACTCGGGGCATACACGACTGTTTGCAGAAAATCCACGTATATACGCGGCTATTGTAGGAAAACCCGCATGGACATGTGATTGTGAAGGAAAAAATTGCATACAAGAAGAAAAAGAGGTAAAAAAAAGGTAAATAGACAAGATGAGCCAAAATTTACTCCTATTAGACACTACTAGGAAAACATGCCCCCAGACTCGACTCAGAAACAGAGAAATCAAAGCAATTCAAGAACATTGAATGATAATAAAACCCCCAAAGGAAAAGACTAGGAACTCCCCAGTATGGTCACCAATTCTGTTACGAAGAAAAATTCATATGGCTTGGGGTACCACAAGAGACAGAGTAACTGCAAAAATCAATCCCTTCCCAATATGCAAGAGAATAAAACATCCAACACTAAAGGATCTCAAAACATACGTTATTTTGGATGGTTGATGTAGATCCCTGTTGATCTTTTCGAATCCCGCTTGTGTTAGCAATTTGCTCTCTCAACAATCAGCAAACAAGACAAGCATGATATATAATGGTGTTAGACATACTCTAGCATATATAATAAATAACATATAAGCATTTAAAGTCATCCATGGATACAATATTCATTTAAATACACATTATTGGATAGGAAAAGATATTTCTATTAATATAAATCAAAGATCACAAGAATGACAACCTTTGTCGGCATGTCTATGAATCGGAGAAACTGAGTCCTCTACCTGGGCCTCCACCACTTAAATCCTCCATCTCCTAATAGCAAGCTCACAATAAAAGGCAATCTTGGGAAGAACACAAAGTGCTCCAAGGGACAAAGGGATGCAGACTCAAGTATAACCTTCGGCAGCAATGGACTATAGTTTTCTTACTCTTCAATTCCTCTCCTTTCAATGTATCCAAAGGGTTCCATATATAGTTCTTCAATGGGGTAAAGGAAGGTCAAATCCAAGCAATATCAAGGCATATGGAAGGCCAAGAGACAAGTGACTCGGCTCCACATCAAGCAAAACTCCAAAACTATTTACCCTTTTGCACACATCCCTATGTACGCTAGTTTAATGGTCATATCCGCGTATATACACGAGAATGGGTTTAAAAGTCACGTATGGAAAATAATGCATGTTTTTAGGGATGATATTGGAAACATCAAAGGTACAAAAATGGTCCATGGGGTCCAAAGAGTCTATGGAGGGACAGGGGAGGCCATAAATGTGTTATCCACCATGTGTGGTAAAATCAGCAGTAAGACATTCATCATTGACATCACAGCACATAAAGATAGGAATAAGAGACAAGATCAATTTAGGGTAACATCCATCATGTCATATTACTTATGTGCAATAGATCCACATTATATAGTGCTTCTCCAGAGCAGGAGACTGATCACAACCCAATTTTCAAGAGCTAGTCGACACAGATACAGCCAAAATTGCTTAAGAATAAAATGAAGTGAAAGATCACAAAATAGATCGCAAAAATGACTACTCGATTGATCTTTTCACTTCTATGATGCTACTCAATTATTTGATGATTTTAGAATTAAAAATTCTAAATCTATATATAGGCTTGTGCCTTTACATCCAAAGACCACTTCTAACTACATTCTAACAAACTAGTGACCTATATCCACAAAATGTGGTGAAACGGTACAAAATTGCATAAGAAATTCCAAAAATGGTTATTCTTCTGCCTATCATACAGATTTGGTTCTGCGTGGTGTCGCAGGAGCTTGTGCAGCCCCTAAGGTGCTGTGCAACTCACTTAACCCAAACCCCTACCAACAGGCCCCCAACACAGTCTTGTGGCTCGTCCTCGAGCCACATTAAGTAGACAGGGCATACTCTGTTGTCTTGGTCTTTAAGTCCTCGAACTATTGTGAGATCTCTCGAACCTATAGCTGAACTTCTTCAGCTGCATCTCAAAAATTTAGTAGGTCCTATTTCATTGGGTGCTCCTCCCAGGCCTTTCTATCCACCATCTTTTTTCCTTCACCTGCAGCGCAGCAACTGCTTTCACATCCAACTACTTGCCAGTGTCCTGGAATTCATCCATCTAGGTGCTACGCTTACGCTGATATTCTTGGGCTCTAGTGGCTCACTGCTGTAGGTCCTTCAACAATTCAGAGCATGTGATTTGAACCATGAGAGGCATTTCTTTGAGCAACGTCTTCAGCGTCGTCAAGTAAGCTTCAACTACCCGTGCTTGCTTGGTCAATTGGTCCAGTTGGTCATCCCAGAAGACACTTTTCTAGAACTGTGTCATTTCTTCAGTGATCGTATTTGCTTCTTGCTCAATAGATTCAAACTGCGTTGTGAGCTCTTCGATAGTATTTTTCTACTTGGTAATCTTCTAAGGTGACGTCTTTGGGTAAACAAGAGAATTCAGCAGATTGTTAGTCAACTAGAGCTGGGAAATAACTTCCCCAAGTCACTTGGCCTTGGAAACCGCAATGAGTTCCACTCTGATTTCATAGATATGTTGACAGGACTCATCAACAACTTTCTCGACCATGTCATAACTAGTACAGAGCTGCGCTCTCAATAATGAAGTGGTCTTGCTCCTTCTTTACGTCACGTCCCCATGCCTCCGACCGGCGAAGAGGACATGACCCAAGATTTATCCACCCGGGCTAAGTGCCCCATGAACATATGAATTCACAAAATTGCTAAAATAGAATTGCTTAAACATACACACATGAACATTTATCATGCACAGATGCAAACATCTATCAGGCACAGTGGAAACATCATACATTTAAGCAAGCATTCATTTAACATGTTCATTATTTTCATTAACATAATTTACAATTGCAGAAGTAAAATGGACAAGATCACTTATCTTAGGAAGAAGTCGATCCGCAACCAGCTACGTTGCTGCAACATTCCACCCAACCATAGGCCAACGAGCTCCTTAATCTCTCAAAAACGCTGCCACCCCCGAGTTGGGCATGATTCTCCAAGGAATAAGGGAACAACAGGCTTACACGTAGCCAAGGATACCCAAAAAACATAGCCAAGCCAACAGAGTTGGGTTTATTAGGCCATTAAGGAGCTGGAGAAGGAAAATTGCTAAGCTGGTGTGCTTATTACAGAGCCAAGAACACCTACACCAGAAACTAGCCTGACCTCTAAGAAACCCAAACACACCCAACACAAGGAATTAGTCCCTTCTCTACTACACAGTCCCTCAGGCCCTGCATTCCCTTCCAGTTCTATTCAGGGGTGATGGAGAAGAAGGCCATCCCTCTAGCTCTGTCTATGTGGTTTCCAGCCACCAGGTTTATCAAGCAAATCTAAGCCAACATCCCTGCTCCTCTCACAGTCCGGAGACCAACCATTGCACTCAAGCAATTAAGTCAGTTGTCACAGCTTAAACAGAGAAAACGAATTCTGAGTCATTCTTGGCCCTATCATGGCCAAAATGACTCTTAGGCGAATTTACAACAGTCCCCAACATGTAAGAAAGACCACAACAGCCACAACCAACAACGTGGGAAAACACAGCTGGTCCTGGGCAACGAGATCACCAAGAAAACATATACAGACCACGCTGGGGAATAAATTACAGTCTCTCAGCCTATGGGTGAGCGTGAGCAACAATGCAGAACCCACAATCCACCCGTGAGTAAAGGATACGGCCTCACAATTCACAAATCCGCAGAAGAAAACTACTGCGTGGGTAAATCCAGCAAAATCCCGTGCGTGAAGATGAAAAATGGGAAAGAATCCCTCTACGTGAGAATGCACAGCAATGGAGAGGACGTGAAATTGAAGTGCACCAGTGCTTCAGCACAGGCGTGGAGAGCAGAATGGTCTGTGAAAGTGAAAACCAGGATAAATCCTGTGCGTGGAGGTGAACAGACAAAAACATGAGCCTGTGTAGTAGTGGAGAGCGCGTGAAAGCTTCCCTTGCCATTGTGAAGTCAACTATTGGGTGGAGTGAGCATGGATGAGGACTGACAGTCCTGCCACCCCACTCCCAAAACAATAACTGCCTCAACCACCAGTAGTCATTCTTCAATGAAAGTGGTTGGAATAAAACAAGGTAAGAAAACACTTGGATTTTGACCCCATTGGTTAAAGTTGGACAATTTCCCCACATCCTTATCCTTGTGAAAATCATGCCCCTTTCTCATTTTAGTTTCCGCGATCCTAGCTGGTCGGGTTCCTTTAATTAATTATAGATGCATATTTACATGTTGACCAACATAATATATGCCGCATACCCCGATATACCATCGGCGAAAATTTTAAATCCCAAAACATAGCATAACCGATCAATGGTGGGGCCTTGGCCTTTAGCTCCACACCATGATCATTTACAATTTATACATCTAATGTAACGGGGTCAAAACCGGGACATTACACTTTAACTCAGTGATTTCTTCGGTGGCTTTTCGCTATAGCTTTTCCTGCGCTTGCTTTAGTTTGGAAATATCCCATGCCTTTTCTTTTACAAGATGCTATTTGACCTACTACAGTGCATCAGATTCTTCCTACAGGTTCTTAGCCATATCCTATGACTACACATACCCATTGCTAATCTCCTTCAGTCTGTCAGCCAACTCCTGACCAGTACCCTGCTGCAGCTGCACTAGAACCTGGTTCAGTAACTTGTTGAGCTCAAAAAGTAATGCTCAGTAACAGCTACAACAATGAGTTCACTTTTGCACTACCCACGTCGATTGTAGTTTTGGGAATTTGAACGTTCCTATCCTGCGACTCAGTGCTAATCACCGATAATTTCCGCATCACAACCCTCTCTGGTGTCGTTTTTGAAATAGAGGCATAAATAGAATCTAACTTAGATATTATCATGATGAACCATTCTTGGTTGGACTTATGCATGGATCGTATCATGGCATCAGATGAGTCCATTACAACTTTGATGAGTCGTTGCAGTTGGGTCTCCATCATCAAGCGGGAGCTACTTCCCACATCGAATTCCATGCGCCTTTTGGTTTGCACCTCCTCCAAGATGCACTATGCTTTTGGATCAGATTTCGTTGACGAATCTCCATCGGAGTCATGGATACCTTTCCCTGCTCTGACAGTCTCATTGGGATCATCTGCTAACGGCCCCGTAGATATCTCCTTCATGCTCACAGGTTCACGCCATTCAACCATCCAATCTTGAACAAAGGCATATAATTATTTGTATGTGATTTTGTAGGGCACAGGTATCCATTGCTTATCGAGGTCCCTACATGCCTGGATATAAATGGAATGAGACCCGATAGAAAACTAAATGATCCTCTAATATTTGGATGCAACGACATTGGATAAACGGGGAACCTCAATGGCTATGGCCTGTAGCGCTTCCCAATACACCCAAAAATGGATCCACCATCCATCTTTCGACTGGGTTCCATGACCCACCATAAGTTCTGATACCGTGTGCCTTTGCACATCTTCACAACAACAACTGACATCAACTGGTAGTCCTTCGGCTCTTTCCATGCAACCAATGCAATGAGAATTAACAATACAAATGTAGGAAAAAGGTTGTTCCCCAGCCTGAGCGACGATAGCGTCTTCTAGCAGATGGTTTAATAGAAACAGGGACCAATTCATTTGTACACCCTTGGCGCATTTTTGTGCACATGAAACTACACTCAAATTGCATTGGATAGGCTGATTCTTCTTGACGATCTTGCTAGCCAAAATACGCACCCTGATATGCATTGCTCGCTCAATAATACTGTCGATGTGATAGGTGCAGCCATCACACTACAATCCAAATCTCTCCTTTAACTATTGGGAAAGATTTCTGTCATTGTCTTCCCCTCTAAAATACTACGGCAGATCTTCCTCAGACTTTGGTAAGCCTGTAATTTTTGAAATTAGGTCAACTGTGATCGAAATAGGGGCGTTCAACCATAGCGTCCCACCATGAAATCATGCCAACAACTTTTTGACGCATGCATGTGCTTCGTTCAATCACCCAAAATGAGGCATGTTAATGATCCCCAATAACCTGGACTTGTCCAAGCCCTGCCAGGCACCGCAGGTAATAATTGGTAAGGTTCATCCAGTATGTCCTTTAGTAGTAGCAAATCATGGTCTTCATACTTTAGCTTGACCAAGGCAAGTATGATGTCCATCGAGAAAGTCATCCCTTCTTGTAGTGGTGCTAACTTTAGCGGATACTTCTGATTCTTGGTGAGATTCTTTGGATTTGTGCCAGGCTGCGTTGGAGTGACATCTCCAAGGATATCATTGATAGAGATGCCCCTAGGCACTGTAGACTCAATAGCTCCCAAGCTTGATGGTCTAGTCTGTGTTGTTTCCTCCCCTTGCACCCTAGCAGAAGTGCGCGTGTATCTCTTTTGCTGCAATGTGGAACTGGGATTATGGGCCTTTCACTTCCCTCTAAGGATCTAAGAGGATCCGATTGGCATGATCATAACTTCCTCTTTCGATTTCCATGGGTCAAATGGGGGATTCCTGCTTACTCAAAATCTCAACTGTGTCCGGAGTGATCAGCATGCCGCACTCTTCAATCCTCACAATGCAACCGAATACATTGCAATTTCACTCCTTTCCTATCGCACAAAATTCTACTACTGCACTAAGCTCAACACTTCACTCAATTCAACTAAGCAATTCCTTGCACCTGCGTCCTGCACCTTCTTATAGTCAATTTACCGATTCAATCTCATCATTTCTAAATCTACTGTGTCCATCATTAACAAATCCGACATTAACGACCCCAAATCCACTGACAATATCATCTCACTAATGGTCAGATCGATCATAAATGCGCATGGATTCACCAAGCACCTCCATCTAACTACTTTAATTGTTTGTATTTATTGCTGATTTGACCAACTCACAGCCCTATGACTGTCACAGGTGGTCTCCCTCACAATGCTACTGATTTATATCCTTACGCAGCCTCTTCCTCTATGCTTGCCTTGCTGCTATATACCTAGTCTATTTTATTTTTTTTGCACAGTGCCTCAATCATTGCATGGCTCGAGCCCCATCCTATAATGATTCAAGTGACTTCCAGTCACAAGTTTGGGTAGCACCACACCATCTAATTGTTGTAATTGAACTACACCCCAAGAAGTAATTAAATGAACAAGATACGGGCCTAAACAGTGCATCTGTAACTTACCTAGATGCTTCATGAACTTACTGTCATATAAGAGTACCAAATATCCCTGTGTAAATTGCGTGTTCTCAATGTGGTGATCATGCCACACCTTCTGTCGATCCTTCTCAACGCACTAGTGGAAACCTGCAATAAAGTGGTCCTTTTCAAGATGGATCAACTATTTGATGCACTCCTCTAGTGCTTCTACATTATCCATGCTAGTCACAGCAACAATACGTAGACTAGGAACAATGTATTCCATAGGCATGACTTCCTCTTGCCCATATACCAATTTGAACGGTGTTTTTCCCATCAGCCTTTTACAAGTGGTGCACTATGCCCACAGTACCGCTGTGTTGAGGCCTGGAAATTCGTAGGCAACAATAGCAAGGGATTCTCCCCAGTCAATGTTCCCAACTAGCCTATGACTGTTTGGTATAGGGAATCCATCCGGTTTGCGGTCCGGCTATCGTAGGTCAAGTAACACAAAACAAAGGTTTTACCGGTTGCGGCCCAATCCACCGTGTATATTTTTGTATTTTTGACTTAAAGTATGATGTGCACATGCCTAATTAATAATGCAGGGTGATAAGGATTCAAGGAGTAGTCACAACATGATGTGCAGGTTCTTACCTCTCATCTTAGAACTCCCAAGCATCTAAATCACATATGCAGCAATGAAGTAAAACTAACTATCTATCTATCCCCGGGGAGCCAAAATATGACTTATTTTTTAGTAATGTATATTGTGCATGCATTATAAAGATAAATTACAGATAGTTGATGTTCCTTCCCACAACACATGAACGGTTAAAGATATTTAGACAATCAGATAGCCAATTGTTTCTGAACAGCATTCATTACTCATGGTGGTAATTTCACAGAATAAACCAGAAATCATTTAAACAAGAACATAGGCTCTAAGAGTTAGAACGATCTCATAGTTAATGGACAAAAAATGGAAAAATGAAATAGTTCATCTTTCACCAATCCATAGCATAGCATTTGAACGTCCCACCACACTTTATCCGACAGGCAAACAATAATTCTTTATTGCAAAAAAAATTAGTTCTTCTTACAACATCTCTTTACATGTCTTACTGGGAAAAAGCCGCCCCTTTGTTCTTCTAAGTCTTCTATATTTATACAAAAAATAAAAAGATTGTTGAGCTGCCCATAAATAACCTTTGGGATTCCCAACTCTTCGCCTCCCAATATCTCACTTACATCGAGTGTTTACAAAATTGTTACATATTACAAAAGTGAATGATCATTCATGAGGAGAGCCCCACTTGAGTATTCAAAAATTTATTCCATGCCAAAGCCTCAGAGGCGATTCCTTCAAACGCACAAGGTTCCAAGAAATGAATGTTTATCTCGAACTTTGCATCCTGGTTCTTTATGGCCTCAATTCTGGCCGCACTTAAATGAAGCTGATCCTCCAATAGATGCACACTGATGGCGGAATGATCCACTTCACTCCTTAAGATCTGGTCGTCAAGGGATTTAATGTGCTGTATTTTTTCTTCCTCCTCTTGATACCTCTTCTACAAAATCTCCACAAATGAGTTGTGGTCTAGAAAAACATCTAGCCTCTACTCAGATTCTACTTGGCACAGGTTATAGGTAATCAGGAGCCTTCTGAATAATTCTGTGCATGCTCCTTTAGTCTTTCTCATAGCCTTTTTGAATTCCTCGGCTGTGTTTATAGCAAACTCTAATAAGTCGTAATCCTGCTGAAGGGCTGGTCGATATTTCAAGGGCAGCTCTGCAGGATTTTCTTCATTATTTTCCAACCTTTCCATTCTCACTGTCAAGACTTCCAGGACGTCCTAAGATCTATCAATAAAATAAGAGGAAGTCTCCAGAATTTCCTCTAATCGGCCGTCTCTTTGCAAAACTTTGCATCTCTCTTCTTCTATGGCAGTCTGTAGCTGAAGCATCTTGGCCTTTTGTGCCAACACATGTTCCTTAAAAGGTTGGATGTTAACCTGTTGCTCTTTTGCTTCTTCTAAAGGGGTTGTTAGAGAAGAGATCTGCTCTTGAAGTTTCATCTCTTGTTCTTGAGCTTGCTTCTCATTTGCCTCCAAGGTAAGTCTTCTATCCTTCCCAGCAGCTGTTCCTTCTCCAACCTTAGCTCTTGGTACTCTTGTTGCACTCTCTCCAAACACTCTTGTGTAGTTTCCATAGACCTCCTTTATGCTTGGAGAACCTTTAGTTCATCCTTTGAAGACCTCATCTCTTTTTGCATGTCCTCATATTTTCTCTTCAGCTTACTGTTTTCTTCTCTCTCCTTTCTTAACGTGTCTTTCAGCTGAGAAGATGACTTCTTGGATTTCTCTAGATCTGTCATTATTTTGTCTACATTATCCTCTGAAGCGTGGATCAATGCAGCTCCTACTCTAATGGTGAATCTGGGATCTCGGTCTGTCCCATATACAACAGTTGTATCCGTTATCATCTTCCTGGATAGACCTCCTGTTTCAACCTTCTTTTCAGTTCTCTTCACTATCCTCTTTCTTTCCTTGTCATAGAAGACATTATTAAAATCAGGGATTTCTTCCCCTATCTTCTGGGTCCTGAACCTCAGGGTTCTCCATGTCCTGGGTCTGAATGTCAGCTGTGTCAGAGGCTGACTATTCTGTTGCTGTCTAGGTTAGCTTCATCTTATCCGCTTCATGTTTCTGAAGCTCCTCATCAAGCTTCCTTTTCCTTTATTCTTCTTCATTTCTCGCATCTTCTTCTGCCTTTTTGGCTGCTTCTTGGGTAGCTCTTCTTTTCTCTTCCTCTTCTCCCTACAGCCACCCTGCAGCTTCTTGGGCCAACCTTTGGTCTTCCTCATTTCTTTTCCTGGATTCTTCATCGGCTTTTGCTTGTTCATCCTGCCCCTTCCCACCTTTGGTGGTGATATTCTTTTTGAACCTTTTCCTCAAGGCTATTATTTTCAACGCACTACGGAAGATGAACTCTTCTCTGTCCCAATGATGAGTGTATTCGAAATTAACATTTGCCTCTTTTCAGTGTTCAGCTACTTTGTTGTGGGAGTCATTTCTATGGAAGGGCATCTCACCAAAATGAAACCTTTCCAACTCTTCTACAAACTCATCTGCTTTCTTCACTCTGGTAAAATTATAACTTCCTAACTTGAAAGGAAAAGGGGGATATGCAACCTTCTTATGTTCAAACAAAAAGCTTCTGATGCCATCCAGGAAGACTTTCCTAACTGCCTCTTTATGAATGATGTAGTCAGTGGCATATTTGGGTAGTAGGGAGGGTGCTCTGGAGCCTCCAAACATTCTGAAGTAGAGGCCATCTTTAGTCAGGTAATAATCTGCATATTCTTCAATTACCTGCAATGCCTCTTCTGACATGCAGTCACATTCCTTCAGAAAAATGAGAGTATAAAATGGCATGATGAAATGTTCACAGACCTCTCGGTAATGACTGTGGTACTTGTGCGCCCATAGTGGCTTGTAGGCAGAATAAATAGGAATTCTCTCCCTGTCCTAGATGCACCTTAGGCCGGAGAAAGGTTGATTGCACAGTATAAAATCAATGAGTATGGAACTCATGTAAAATTTTGACCTCTTTTGGGACACTCCTTCCAAAGCTGAGGCCATACAGGCTGAACGACTGTTTGATACTATGTTGGCCCAGTTGAAAATGGTCCCTTGGGTTGCAACATAAAAAATAATTGGAATCCACTCCAATTTGAAGCTCTTGCCATGAGCTCTACCAAAAATCCTGTTAAGAATTAAGGCGATGAAACTGTATGGGGTCCTTAAGCTTTCTATGTCATACTCTCATGTAGGCCTGGTTCTGAAATGTATTTCAGGAAACAACATTCTTTTGAGGGTCTCAACAAGGTCCATTCTAATGTTTTTCAACCAATCGTCAGACAAAAATATTTGTGCTTCTGGCAGGTGGTAGGCCAGGGCTACATATCCTAGGCTATAGGTAGCATAGCCTTGTTTGTCAACATTCTCCAGGATCATAGTGGTTACATCTGCCCGCGGCAGAATCCAACCAATCACTTCAGAGCATGGAAAGAGATTTGGTCTTGTGGCAATCTTCATCAGTGAAGATCTCTCTATATTGGCGTATATGCCTTCTTCCTCCAAGCCCAAATCAGGCACCTCTTGACGCATGATCAACTTGTATATCTCTCCCCACTGGTACTCAGGCTCTACACCAGATATGCACTTGGTGTCCTCATAGATTTGTTCAGTTTTGGTGATAACTTCCACGCCGGGATCCTCTTCGACCACAGGGCCCTTCTTCTTTTGTCGCTTCGACATTTTGAGTTCAGAATCTTCCTGTCATATATGAAATTATAATCATTAGGCCATTTCCGGCTAAGTTGCAAACATTGAGACAACAATGTGAAGTGTTTCACTTCATCTATGTTTAACATGATGAAAATTAGTTAAATGAAGCAAATATGTGCAAGCTGACACTGTTGTCTAATACCAAAATAGTTCTATCAACAAAACTCAAGCGGGGAAACAAAATCTACATTAAAGTGAAGAAACCTTGGGCTCTCTGTGGACGCCATGATCATCGCACTGCGTTGGATAATAGGGGAACTTATGCAAGTTTTCAACGATGTGTTTTCAGGAAGAAAAACTATCTGTGCAACCTATGGTCAATATAACACTGTGCGGTGTTATATAACCCCCAACCGACTCAGGTTCGAAACCGACCACAAACGGGGTCGCTTGAAACAGTGCGGCTTTGGTTTGAAGGATACGGGAAACATGAGAAAAAGGGGGGGCAACCAGTCTAACATCACAGGGAGGCCATGAATGACCCTTCCCAAATAGCCTATCATCAAATGGGGAAGACTGGTGCAGACAGCATAACGGTTGTCTGCACCAATCTTCCAACCACCAAGTGCAGGGTCAAAACACATAACGGCCGTGGGGGGGGGAAACTACCCTGTGGGCCAAAAGATTCCCCCACTGACAATTACGCTACAAGCCCCCATTATATATGCATGTAAACTACGGGGTTAAGGAAAAACGGTTGTAAAAAATCCTAACCGTGGGAAAAATCAACAAAACGCTCAAACAGAACGGGATAATGCAATAAGAGCTTACCTGGAACTGTTGCGTAACCAGTGGGAAGAATACTGTTAAGTTTCCATGGTTGAGCCACCTGGAAACGTGGGTACACCGATAACGGGGGGTCCTTGCGAGCTTGAGTGAACAACAGCACACGATAACGACAATTCACGATAGTCCAAATAGCAATATAATAATAAAAATCAACCCCGTATATATATATATGGTCAACCATAAGCGGCGGGAAAATTGGACGGTGGAAAATTGGACCGAGAGAAAATAATAACACGTCAGAGCTTACGAGATTAAAAATCGGAGTGATAGCAGAAAAGGGAGCTGCAAGGGTGGATTCATAAAGGACAAATAGTCCACAATAGGCAAGGTCTACATCGGAAGAGAAATCAACTAAACAACCGGAAGGATAGTGCTTTCTGCAACCGCAACGACGGAAGCCCAAGACTTAAGGAGCAGTGAAAACAACAATGTGGGGTCTGAAAATTCAAAGTGATGATCAGGAGACTTTGCAATTTTCCGTCCACAACTGTGGAGAATGAAGTAACAAGATGTTCCAACGTGAAAGAAAAAATCAACCGATTGAGACAAATGCATCGGAGAAGAATACAAAGCTAAAGCTGATTATTTCTCCGCAATGGCGGGAGCGCAAGCAAATAAACTTCTGATTCAAACACTTGAAAATGCATTCAAAGGAAATGATAAATTTAAACAAGTGGTGGATCAATTCAAGCATTAGAAAAATTCTTTCTGAAGGATCATTAGATCAAATCAAAGAAGTGAATCAAACCAATATAAGAAAAAGGAGGGTCCCAAATTGTTTTTGAATTTTGGGAAAATGTTGCAGCTACAACACGCTGGAATTTTCAAATCCCATTCATCGTGAGTATCATTATATACCTTTGTGACCGCCGTTTCCAATATCTTGTTGAAGGCCTCGATAGTCCCATTCGCTTGTGGATGGCAGGGTATGATTTTCTTATGTTGCAACTCTTCGGTTAGTTCTCTCAATGTTCGATTGATAAAGTGACTACCTTGGTCACTCATCAATATCCTAGGACATCCAAACCATGTCACAATATTCTTGAATATGAACTTTGTTTCCATCACATCAGTGCAGTCCACAATTGGAGCAGCCTTTGCCCACCTCTTCAGATAGTCATTTGCCGTAATGATGTACCATGCACCTATCCTATTTCCTGGTGGATTAATTGGACCCACAAAGTCCACATTCCATTTATCAAAAGGTTGTAGGGTTATCTATGGCCTAAGCAGCATCTCATCCCGCCATGGTGGTTTGTCGACGCACTGACAAACATCACATCTTCATGCATAATCTGTCGCATAATTATGTAAAGCAGGCCACCATATCCCAATGTGCAACACCTTACGTGTAGTGGCCTATCCTCCATAGTCACCTCCCATGATTCCTACATGCGCCTCTTCTAGAATAGGTCCTTTCTCATGCGATAAGATGCAGCATCGCAAGATTTCATATGGTACAAGTTTGTATAATTTCCTAGCAATCATTTGGAAATATAAAGCCTTCACTACCAATTGCCTCTTTTGAATGGTCGACAGGTCCTCTGGGACAACTCTAGTTTCCAAGAACTAAATGATTGGAGCATAATGGTCATCTGTTCTCTACCTAGAACAACTGCGCATTAGGTAATCCATCATCAATATTGGTAGGTTCTTCTCTTGTCTCAATGTGGGACAGATGACTAGGGCCAGCATTCAATCTTCATGGATTCACAATTATCTCAAAGTCAAATTCCTAGAAAAGTAGCAGCCATCGACAAATATTCCTCCCCAACATAGGCTTATTGACCATATATTGCAAAGTGGAGTGGTCCGTGAAAATTTTGAAGTGACTGCCCAACAGATAGTGTCTAAACTTTTGTAGTGCATAAACCATGTCCAATCCCTCTCTCTCAATGGTTGTGTAATTCCTTTCAGAAAAAGACAGTTTCCTACTTGCAAATGCAATCGGATGATCTAGGTTGCCCTCGCCTAGTTGCGCAAGTACTACCCCCAACTCCACAGAAGAGGCGTTGAGATGGACATGGAACTCCATGTTCCAGTGGGGAAATAAAAGTATAGGCATTGACGCCATATTGGGATTCACTATGTCGAATCTTCCCTGATACTCTTGATTCCACTCAAATGCAGCATCCTTCGTTAACAACTTCTCCATAGGGGTAGTAATCGTAGCTTATCCTTTGATGAAATTGCGATAGTATCATGTGTGTCCCAATGTCACATGAATAATATTCACATTAGTTGATGGTGACAGACTAAGGATAAGTGCAATCTTTGTAGGGTCAAACAACATCCCTTGTTTGCACACAATGTGTCCTAACAGCATCCCAAATGGAACACAAAAAATGCACTTCTTTGAATTCAACTCAATTTGATGTTGTCAACATCTTTCTAGCATCAATCACATGTTTTCTAAGTGATCCTTAACTAGACCATAAACTGTCCAATCATCCATGTATACCTACAGGAAATTCTAAATGAAATCTTTGAACACAACGACAACCACCCGAGAAAATGTCACTGTTGCATTCTTCAATCCAAAGGGCATGACTATATATTGAAAACAATGCCATTCAGTGGAAAATGTTGTCTTATGCCGATCTTCCTTTGTGATTCGGATCTACCGATACCCCAAAAATACATTCATGAAGGAGTACATCACCTGACCACCTACCCCATCAAGGACCTCATATGTAAAAGGAGTTGGAAAAGGATCATGCAAGCAGGCATCGTTTAGCTTTCTGAGGTCGACACAAATGTGAACCTATCTAGTCTTGTTATCCTGAACCACCATAGGGATTATCCATTCTGATTGTTTGACAAAATCGATGATTCTTACGTCCAACATCCGGTCGAGCTCAACCTTGACACATTCTTTGTTTCGCGGGTTCAGTCGATACGGTCTTTTTCATACAAGTTTCACGCTTGGTTTCAATGGGATTTTCATCTCCCCTAGATCCACTAATATCCATTTTATTTCCAAGAACCGTGTCGAAAAGTGATCCTAGAACTCATGTAGCAGATCTATGGTTTGTGACATTGTTTCATTGTCCCAATAGTCCCCAATGTTAGCAAACTTTGGTTTCTCTTCCATCGCAATGTTAACCTTTCTAATCTACAGTGGCTGACTCATGGGGTCAGTTGGTATGTTTGGTGCTACAACATTATGACTTCCTTCTGATTCCAAAATATTGACATTATGCATGTCATCATCATCTTCAGGTTCACTAGATAGATTGTAACATGTCATCGTGGATTTCATATGAAACTACGCATGTGGATCTACAGGGTATGCGACAGGGAAAACCTTCAATACTACATCGCAGATGAGTTGAAGTGCATTGTGGACCTCAGGGTTAGCATCCCAGAAACTAAAATTCTGCACAAAACAAATCGACAACTCCTCCTAGGTAGTTATATTGGTTCTGCGTAGTTTTGCTGCTACATACCAGGATCTAGGCATCTCATCCAAAGTATGAAAAAAATCATGGACCCACTCATCCTTGGGTCACAACGCCCATAAGGCCTGACATTCCATCAAATGACCAGTGGGGTCATTCTACCCATCATATCTCCCAGCGTGATAGATCTCTAAATCACCAAAACACACCACCATCAATCGTCAACAATGTGCCCATTCATGGATTGTTTGTTTGTGAGTCTCCCACCAGCGTGCTGGGGTGGCCTTCAATACTTCTTCTAGAGCCAACAACCTCTGTGGTTAAAACATTTTTTCTTCAAATTATTTAAGGAATCTGGACAGCTTTGGTAGCCCCTCATATATTGGAAACTCAATAATCTTAGTCTCAACGTGACGTAGGGATTGCGTGACCAGTCCACACTTTCTAAAATACACCTCATGCAACCAATTTTTCCAATTTTCTAAAGCATCATTAGAATCAGATTACACAGAGCTAGTGTTATGCCATCTGATTTTTCCATCAACGGTAGGGTAGATATAGTCTTCAGAGATATTGTAGGAATGATCCCACCCTCTACCAACTTCATCCTTGATAGGATCAATATATCGACATCCTTCATCACGGTCCATGGGAGTAATGACCCTGATATCTTGGTTTTTGGATGTCATAACCTGCTTCTTGAAATTGATAATTGCCATGCTATCATTGGCCCATCCAATCCCCAACAACACGAGATAAGAGTCTCCACCGTTAACTACTTCAATAACATCAAAATCAGCATATGTCTTCATACCTTTGACATCAATGAATAGGTTGGAGACACGTCCAATAGCCTGAACCTTGGCCTGATTTTCCAGTCATAGTTACATAGGGGACCATCCCTGTAACGTCCCTGACCCTCTGACTGGAAAAGAGGATGCTACCATGCTATTAACCATCTGGGAAACTAGCCCCATGAACATGTACATACATATAAACTGAAGGAAAATGCTTAAAACATAAAACATACTAAGATGCATAATCATACATATACTCAGCAGAAGTAAAACATACAATTCAGCATTCAACATGTCCATCGTATTCATTTAAGACTAAGTATAAATGCACAGACTAAATGGTCAAGAATACTTATCTTATAATAACTGTCTCGCAACCAACTACGTCGCTGCAACATTCCACCCAACCATAGGCCAACGTGCTCTTTAATCTCTCAGCAACGCTGCCACCCCTGAGTCGAGCATGATTCCCCAAGGAATAAAGAACAAGCAGGATTACACATAGCCAAGGATAAACAAAATAGTCAAGGATACACAATTCATCCAAACCAACACAATTGGGTTTATCAGGCAAACAACAGATCAGCCAATCCAACACAGTTGGGTTTATCAGGCCATCCAGGGGCTGGGAAAGGCTAAATGCTAAGCTGGTGAGCTCATTGAAGAGCTAAGGACACCTACACCAGATCTAGCCTGACTTCTAGGACATCCACACACACCCAACATAAGGAAATCAGTCCCTTATTTGCTATATAGTCCCTCAGGCCCTGACCTCCCTTCCAGTTCTATTTAGGGGTTGTGGAGAAGAAAGCCAACCCTCTAGCTCTGTCTATGTGATTCCCAAACCCACCAATTTTGTCAAGCAAATCAAGGCCTCATCACTGCCCCAATACAGTCCGAAGACCAACCACTGCATGCACATAGCTAGACAAGCGATTCATTGCTTGGACAGGAAAAATCAACTCCGGAGTCATTCTTGGCCCTATTGTGGCCAAAACGACTCAATGACAACCTGTAGCTGCTCAAAAACATAGGTGCAACCACAAAAAACCATAGATCTTGAGAAGAATGATAGCAACCACAGTTCAGGGAAAGAACAATAGCCTGATCTCACCATGATGTCACCAAAATGTTACACCATCCCAAAATGGGGAAGTAGCTTCCATTCTCAACCTGGACAGGGGAAAACACCATGCACACCACCACCAGTTGGTGAGGGAAACACACGTACACATAGTCCCTGAGTGTGAATTTCTCCTTATCAAAAAATCATGGGTGATGGTGAGAAATGGCCCCCAGTTTGCTGTGTGTGTGTAAAAACAACGTCGAACCCCATGCGTGAGAAGGTGAACAGAGCAAAAACATCTCTGCATGAGAGTGACCAGAATGATGGAGAGAGTATGGCATAGTGGTATTTTCCCTGCCCACGTGAAGATGGAGGGATGGCTCGTGGAGTGGGCATGTGGGAAATCCTACCACCCACCACTACCCAGCATTAACTACCCCAACTAACAAAAAGGAGTTTTAAATGGGTGGTTGACACATGGCTCCTCCCACAGGCTCAAGTTTTAACATTTCCCCCTCCTCATTCTTAGGAAAATCATGCCCTTTTCAATATAGTTGCATTGACATAGCCCGTTGGTGTTCATTTAATTAAAATTTCATATTTACATGATGCCACAACTTAATATGTGTCGTATATCATGATATACCATCGGTAGTGAGTCTAGTCACCGAAACATAAAGACAACCAAATTGTTGGTGGGGCTTCTTCCTTTAGCTTCGCACCATGATTATTTACAATATATATATATATATATATCATGTATATATCATGTATATTTAATGCATCGGGGTCAAAATGGGGTGTTACATTCCCCTCCCCCTTCAATAGCACTGTCCTCAGTGCTTTACAAAATTTGAACAAAATGCTACACTGGTATCGCCTCAGTGTTTTGTAGAATTGAACAAAAATGGATGTGCCAATATCATGGCATCCTCCAGCTCCCATGTAGCCTCTTCAGGTCCATAGTGCTCCCATTGCACCTTTACCTGCCCTATGGCCTGGTTCCGGAGCATTGTGACCTTCATGTCGAGGATGCGCATTGGCTCAATTTAGAACACTCCCTCGGGTTCCACCTGAATCACATCCTAATTTATCACATGGTTAGTATCATGCACATATCTCTTAAGCAAAGAAACATGAAAAACATTATGAGATCTAGTACTAGCAGGCAATGCAAGTCTATATGCAACTGGCCCTATTCTTTCAAGAACTTCAAATGGCCCACAATATCTTCGTGACAACTTGGCACAACTTCCAAGCTTCAAGGAACTCTTCCTTGCCCTCACTCTAAGGTAGACATAATCCCCAACACTGAACTCCCTGTTCACTCTATGCTTATCTGCATAGCTTTTCTATCTATCTTGTGCTGCTTTCAGATTTTGCCTGAGCTTTACAACCTCTTGCTCCATTTCCTTGAGCAACTCCGGTCCAAGCACGACCCTATTCACTGGTGTTCTACACCTTCTTCCATATAGAGCTTCATACGGACTCATCCCCAAGGGTGCCTGCTATCCATTGTTTTAAGAAAACTCTACCAAGTGTAAGTAATCTTCCCACTTGGTTGGTTTGTCCATCACATACATGCGAATCATATCTTCAAGCACCTGATTAAATCTCTCTATTTTCCCATCTATCTGAGGATGATAGGCAGTGCTGAAGTTTAGCTTTGTACCCAAATCTATAAACAACCCCTTCCAAAAATTGGAAGTGAACTTGACATCTCTGTCAGAGACTATTGCCTTTGGCAATCCATGCAATTTAAAAATCTCCTTCATGAATATATTTGCAATGTCATCAGTGTTATGCGTAGACTTCACCGGTATAAAATGTTCTACCTTTGTCAACTTGTGCACCACAACCATGATGGAATCATGTTGTCTCCATGTCATCGACAATCCTGTAATAAAATCCATGGAAATAACTTCCCATTCACATTCTGAAACTGGCAAAGGCTGTAATAAACCTGCAGGATGTTCATGCTCAACCTTTACCTGTTGACATTTCATGCACCTTGAAATGTATTCAGACATATCCTTTTTCATTCATGGCCAAAAGTACTGCTTCCTGGCCATAGTGATTGTCTTCTGGTAGCCTGGGTGACCAGAATACGGAGTTTGATGGATTTCATCCATAACAACTCTCCTCAAATCTGCTACATTCAGAATATAAATTATTCCTTTATAAGTAAGAAGTGCATCTTCTTCCAATTTATATCCTGCATACCTCTTCTCAAGACTTTTCTGCTACAATATGTCTTTTACTAGCTCACACCATTCATCTCCAACAATACAATTTACAATCTGTTGCCTCAAATGTTATTGGCAAATATTAAGGGATGCCACATGCATTTCCTGCACCTTCCTACTGGGTGCATCAACTACCTTATTCTCTTTTCCCTTTATGTGCTTTATTTCAAAATTGAACTCATATAAAAACTCCAGCAATCTTGCTTGCCTAGCATTCAGAGTAGGCTGATCAAACAAATACTTCAGACCACAGTGGTCTGTCCTAAGCTCAAATATTCTACCCATCAAGTAATTCCTCCACATCTTGAAAGCATGTACTATAGCTGCAAGCTCTAGATCATGAGTAGCATAGTTCTTCTCAGGCTCCTTCATCTTTCTCAACTCATAACATATCACATGGTTGCCTTGCATAAGGACTCCTCCAAGCCCTTGTCTGCATGCATCGATACACACCACAAAATCTTTCTCCAGATCTGTAACTTTCAATACTGGTGCACTGGTGAGAAGATTCTTCAACTGCTGGAAGCTTTCTTCACACCTCGATGTCCATTCAAACTTTATCCCCTTATTTTGCAAAGAAGTGATGGCATGTGCAACTTTGGAGAATCCCTCAATGAATCTCTTGTAGTATCCTGTAAGTCCCATAAAAGATATTACATCTGTCACATTTCTTGGAGTAGGCCAATTCATAATGGCTTCAATCTTCTCAAGGTCCACAGATATACCCTCTTCTGAGATAATGCGACCCAAATACTAAATTCTATCTCTATAGAAGTCACACTTGCTCAGTTTTGCATACAGCTGGTGCTCCCTGAGAAACTGTAATGTCAATCTCAAGTGCTCTTCATGTTCTTCCTCATTCTTAGAATAAACAAGAATGTCATCAAGGAAAACAAGAACAAACTTGTCCAAATATCTATTGAAGACACTATTCATAAGGCACATAAATGTAGCTGGTGCATTTGTGAGGCTGAAGGGTACCACTACAAACTCATAATGTACATACCTTGTTCTGAAGGCTGTCTTATGAATGTCTTCATCCTTGATTCTCACTTGAGGGTAACCAGACCTCAAGTCAATCTTGGAAAATACCCTTGCTCCTCTCATTTGATCAAAGAGGTCATCAATCCTAGGAAAAGGATATTTATTCTTCACAGTAACCTTGTTCAACTGTCTGTAATCAATACACAACCTGAGTGTACCATCTTTCTTCTTTACAAATAGAACTGGTGCTCCCCAAGGGGACACACTCTACAAGATATACTTCTTTTCTAGCAACTCTTGCAGTTGCATCTTCAATTCTAGCATCTTCGGTGTACTCATCCTGTAGGGTGCCTTGGACACTGGTGCTTCTCTTGGCACAAGCTCAATTGTGAAATCAATGTCCCTATTTGCAAGAAGCCATGGGATCTCATCAGGAAACACATCCTTGAATTCTTGTAACACTTGATAGTACTCCAACCTAGGAGTTTCATCTCCTATTGCCTCCAGAATATGAGCTGCATACAACTGGAAACCCCTCCTATAGAACTTCTTTAACTGCATTGTTAAAACTTGCCTTACTGAAATCACCTTTGGAATACCTTTCACAACTACTGGGTTTCCTTCTTCATCCATGCATTTGAAAGTGTTTTTATAACAATCAAGATTTACCCTCTAAGCTTCTATCCAATCCATTCCAATGAGAACATCATAGGAACCAAGCGGTAGAAAATTCATATCTACACAAGTGACCAATCCATTAATGACCAATGGACATTTCTCTACCACTTCACTGGCCTTTCTCTTAGTTCCAGTGGCTAGCTAAACTAACCAGGATTTCCTATGCTTTACTTTCTTAAAAGCACAAATCTCCACTACTCTAGGAGTAATGTAACTATGAGTAGAACCAGGGTCAGTCAAAATAGAGACAAATTGTTCAACAATATTACCTGCAACTTCAACCACAGTTTTCTGGTGATCTACCTGGCGGTCCTCCAGTTCTGTATAAATCCTAGGGACTGCCCTTGCTTCTTGACCCACTATTTCTACTTCTTGCATGTTGTAAGCTGGTCTTTCACTTTCATTCTCGAGTGGACAATATCTGCACAAGTGGGGTCCTTCACATTTCCAACATTTGAGTGGTCCTTTATTCTATTGTGGATCTTTAGGATTTCCAACTGTCACTCCAACTGGATTACTCGCAACTTGGGGTGGTTGCTTCTGCTGATTCCTAAATCTAGAAGGTGTGAAACCTTTCTTTCTTTAGTCAAACTTCTCATTCTTCTTGTCCTTCCATGCCTTATGGTAATCAGGTTTACCTTTGCTTCGCTCATAGCAATACTTACGCTTCCTTATTGCTTCTCCAAGAGCTCTAGGTTCATAAAACTCAATTCTATCTTTGTAAGACTGAGGCAATCCACTCAAAAACCGCTGGACCTTCACTTTTTCATCTCTGATGTACCGGACATACCTCAACAATTACAAGAAATTATTTGCATATTCATCCATGGTTTGCTGTCCCAATCTCAGCTTATAGAACTCCTTAATATTGTCATCATAATACCTATCATAGAGGTATTTCTGCTTGAAATACTTCTTGAACTGTTTCCACTTCAGTCTCCGTTCACTGATCCTCTTTACTTGCGTGAAGTGTTCCCACCAAATGGATGCTCTTCCATTCAGATTGAATATGCCAACTCTTTCCTTCATGTTTCTCGAATAACCCTGCACTTGAAAGTACTTCTTCATCCCAAGAAGCCAAGCTTCAACCTCTTGTCCAGTCTTTATCTCACCATCAAATGTAGGAGGTTTATCCTTCTTAAATTCATCCTGAGAGAGATCCCTATGGTGTCTCTTTATTTTTCTTTTACGAGAGGATGAGCTTGTATCCCCACTAGATTCTTCAGAGTAAGATGATCCACTAGAAGTTCTTCTCCTTCTCCTAGTACTGCTCTTACTACCTTCTAGTCTTGCTGTATGTCATCCAGAGTCCATCTTTCTCTGCAAGTCTGTCAAACTCTGCAACATGGCATCATTCAATTGATGCTGCTCTCCCTGGGATTTAATCAAGCTTCTCATGGTGGCTGTAACATCTGATGGTGTCTCTTGGAATCTCCTTCCATTAGACTCTATGTCACCCTTTCCATTACGGACATTTTCTCCCATGGAATCTACTGCGCACTCGTAAGAATCTCGAGCATGATATCCATCATGGGTTCTCATAACTGAACCACCACTTACTTACCAAACTGCAGTCTTTGGAATACTACCCTTGAAGGTGACTATGATTCTACAAATGTGTTAGTAACACAAAACTGTTAGATACATACCTTGATAAAAAAACAGAACTACTTACCTTCTCCTGGAAAAATCACAAAATAACCATTTTGCTTAAACACAAAATCTTTCTCCTTGTCAGTCCTGTAATCCCCTGACAATCTACTGAAAACCTACTGGGAAACAGTTGAAAAACTACTTGAAAATCACTGAGAAATCCCAGCATGGAAAACTCAAAATTTCCTTCTATAAAATTGGGTCTCATCCCAACTAAATTTTCGACGTTTTGGCAGTCAGAACAACTAGTTTCCTTTTCTGCTCATCAGCGGTCTATTCATCTATTCTTCTCCGACATGTCGGATCTGTAGTTGTCTAGGCTTCCAAAATTTATCGACGATGCCAAGGACTATTAATCGGGTGGCTAATTCTCTAGGTGGCCACAACGGCGGCCAACGAACTCTCTGTGGTTTTCGTGGTCCATAACCGTATCGGCGTTAGGAGCAACTAACCACTGCGGCATCAGTGGTCAGACCTACTCGCTCATCAGATGGTTAGTCCCATAGGCATCTATAATGGCGGTCAACAAATCCACTATGGTGTCCATGTTCCATAACCTATTGGCGGATCGGAGCTCTAAACAATATGTGTCAGTGATTGGAGCATCGGTGGTTTATCTTCGAATCATCGGAGTGCTAGTCCACATGGCAGCCACAATGGTGGGTGGTAATCCCACAGGGTGTTTGGCAGAACATGACTCATCGGTTGTCGAAATCTCTATCCACTATCGGTGGTTGAAGCCTCTAACTGTCAGAAGGATAGTCCATTAGCCAACTGCAATGACAGACACACAAACAGCTAAATTTTTTTCGATGTCCATTGGCAACCAAAACAACTAATTTCTTCCGACGTCAGCCACCGTATCGGTGGCTCCATCCTCTAAATTTCACCGATGGTCCCGAATAAGTGAGCTGATGTTTCAGCGGTTCCGTCAACTAAATTTCTCCGCCATATTAGCGCTCCAATATTCTAATAATTTTCGATGTGTCGGCAGTCCAGACAACAAACTTCTTTTGACACATCGATGGTTCAAACCACTAACTTTTGTCGATCACCGATAGTCTCAACACTTAGACAATTTTTCAAAAATTTTCTTCTTCTTCTCATCTGCATCAGTGCCTTGATCCTCTAACTTTCTCTGATGGCGGTGACATTTCGGTGAGCCCAACATCTAATTTTAACTGATCTGCTCAACTAATATCCACCGATGTTTTCACGATCCTTAGCCATACGAAGCCGTCATTTCAGTGCTTCCATCTTCTAATCATCGGCGATCCCATCAGCTAATATTTGTCGATCGCCGATGATCTCAACCCTTAAGCGAATTTTTGGGGAAATTCCTTTTTTTTCCTCCACGTCAGCACTCCTATCCACTAATCCTCACTGACGTTTCGCCATTCTTCAAGGGATCTCTGTCAACGTTTCAGCTAGTCGCTCAACTCAATTCCACCAATCCATTTAATTAATTTTCGTCGAGCATCTCTTATCCTCCACCGCTGCCGGGGTCTGCATCGGAGGTCTATCCATCTAAGTTTGCCGATGAGCCAATGGACTAACACTTAGAAAAAATTTCCGAAATAATTTCTTCCTGCCCCTCGTCAGGTGGCCTTCCTCCTATGGATTCCACTGTATCGGAGGATCTTTCCACTTAGCCCTTTAATGATCCGATGCATTCGGCATTTGGAAAATATTTTTTTCTTTTTTGTCATGATTTCTGATCTCTACTGGGTTGAAGGCGACATGCTACTGCTAACTGGTTTCTCATGGCCCTTTGAGGCCCAATGCTGCAATGATGGCTCTGTCACTGCATCTTCATGGCCCATTTAGGCCCATGCTACAACATAAGCTCTGATACCACACTGTAATGTCCCCGACCCTTCGATCGGCGAAGAGGACGCTACCATGCTATTAACCATCCCGGCAACTAGCCCCATGAACATGTACATAGATTTAAACTAAAGGAAAATGCTTAAAACATAAAACATACTAAGATGCATAATCATACATATACTTAGCAGAAGCAAAACATACAATTCAGCATTCAACATGTCCATCATATTCATTTTACAGTAAGTATAAATGCAGAGACGAAATGGTCAAGAATACTTATCTTATAATAACTGTCTTGCAACCAGCTATGTCGCTGTAACGTTCCACCCAACCATAGGCCAGCATGCTCTTTAATCTCTCAGCAACACTGCCACCCTCGAGCCGGGCATGATTCCCCAATGAATAAGTAACAAGCAGGCTTACACATAGTTAAGGATAAAAAAAAATAGTCAAGGATACACAATTCAGCGAGACCAACATAGTTGGGTCTATCAGGAAAACAATAGATCAGCCAAGCCAACACAATTGGATTTATCAGGCCATCTAGGGGATGGGAGAGGCTAAATACTAAGCTGGTGAGCTCATTGAAGATCTAAGGACACCTACACCAGAAGTAGCCTGACTTATAGGACATCCACACACACCCAACACAAGGAAATCAGTCCCTTCTCTACTACACAGTTGTAATGCCCCAGTTTTGACCCCGTTGCATTAAATGTACACGATGTTTATATTGTAATGATCATGGTGTGGAGCTAAAGGACAAGGCCCCGCCATTGATCGGTTATGCTATGTTTTGGATTTAAACTTGTCACCGATGGTATATCGGGGCATGTGGCATATATTATGTTTGCCATCATGTAATTATGCATCTATAATTAAAATGAACACAACTAGCTATGATCGCGGCAACTAAAATGAGAAAGGGGCATGATTTTCACAAGGATAAGGATGTGGGGGGAATTTGTCAAACCTTGGTCCAGTGACGGAAAATACCCATGTGTCTTTTACCCTTGTATTATTCCAACCACTTTCATAAAGAATGGCTGGTGGTGGTTGAGGCAGTTATGGTATTTGGGAGTGGGGTGGCAGTACTGTCAGCCTTTGCCTCCATGCACACTCCATCCACGTTTGAATTCACCATGGCAAGAGAAACCTACACGCACTCTCCACTACGCAGGACTCACGATTTTTTTGTTCACCTCCATGCACAGGATTTACCCGGTTTTCACTCCCGCAGACACATTCTCCTATCCACGCCTGTGCTGAACACTCACGCATGTCCAATTCGCATCCTCTCTGTAGTCTGTTCATCCACGCACAAGCTAGGAGCTGTTCATCTTCATGCATTAACCATTTTCTGTTCGTTGTCTTCACGCATAGGTATTCTTCTATTTTGAACTCACACAGCGAGCTGGGGGTTGTGCGTTTTCATCCACGATTTGCTGTGTTGCTGTGGTCTTCTTTATGTTTTGGAATGGGAGTCTGCTCATGTCATGCACAGGTTGGAATCTGTATTCTTCTCTTCCTTAGCATGGTTTATGAATGTTTTACCGGTGACTTCATTGCCCAAGGGAAAGCTGTTATTTCCCCCTGTTGTGGGTTGTGCTCACTGATAAGCTTCAGAACTATAGTTTTCCCCATGCTGTGAGCCGTGTTTGTTGTTACGCCTTGAGGCTGCTGCAGATTGTTTGGGTCATCTCCCCTATCTTAAGCTGTATCAGCTGATTGATTGCATGTGTGCAATGGTTGGTCTTCAGATTGCGTTGGGAGCAGGGATGGGGGCCTTGTTTGCTTGATAAACTTGGTGTTTGGAAACCACATAGACAGAGCTATAGGGATGGCTTTCTTCTCCACAACCCCTGAATAGCACTGGAAGGGAATGCAGGGCCTGAGGGACTATGTAGCAGAGAAGGGATTGATTCTTTGTGTTGGGTGTGTGTGGGGGTCTTAGAAGTTAGGCTAGTTCTGGTGTAGGTGTTCCTGGCTCTGCAATGAGCTCACCAGCTTAGAATTTATCCTTTCCCACTCCTTAATGGGCCTGATAACCTGAACATGTTGGCTTGGTTGTCTTGTTGATGGCTTGATAAACCCAACTATGTTGGCTTGGCTTTGTTTTGTATATCCTTGGCTATGTGTAAGCCTGCTTGTTCCCTTATTCCTTGGAGAATCATGCCCAGCTCAGGGGTGGCAGCGCTGCTGAGAGATTAAGGAGCACAATGGCCTATGGTTGGGTGGAACATTGCAGCGACGTATCTGGTTGCGGATCGAGTTCATCATAAGATAAGTGCTCTTGTCCATTTTTACTTCGGCAACCATGTTTTCTGTTAATGTAAATGACGAACATGCTAAATGAATGCTTGTGTGAATGCATGTTGATTTCGCTGTGCATGATAAATAATTGTAGCTGTGTATGATAAACAATGGAAATGGTGCATTTTTACTTCAATGCACTTTCTTTCAACATTCTGTTTCAGCAATTTTATGAATTTAGCATGTTCATGGGGCTTTTAGTCTGCATGGTTAATGCCATGGGTCGCATCCTCTTCGCCGGTCGGAGGCACGGGGACGTGACAACAGTCCCTTAGGCCCTGACCTCCCTTCCAGTGCTATTCAAGGGTTGTGGAGAAGAAATCCATCCCTCTATCTCTGTTTGTGTGATTCCCAAACCCACCAGGTTTGTCAAGAAAATCAAGCTCTCATCACCACCCCAATAGATTCTGAAGACCAACCATTGCATGCACACAGCCAGACAAGTGATTTAGAGCTTGGACAGGGGAAATCAACTCTGGAGTCATCCTTGTACCTATTGTGGCGAAAACGACTCAATGACAACCTATAGCCACTAAAAAACGTAGGTGCAACCATAGAAAACCATAGATCTTGGGAAGAACGACAACAACCACAGTTCGGGGGAAGAACAACATCTTGATCTCACCATGAAGTCACTAAAATGTTACACAGTCCCAAAATGGGGAAGTAGCTTCCGTTCTCATCCTGGATAGGGGAAAACACCATGCACGCCACCACTATTTGGTGAGGGAAACACACGTACACACAGTCCCTAAGCGTGAATCGCTCGTTACCGAAAAATCATGGGTGATGGTGAGAAATGGCCCCCAGCTTATTGTGTGTGTGTAAAAACAATGCTAAACCCTGTGTGTGATAAGGTGAACAGAGAAAAAACATCTTTGTGTGAGAGTCAGAAGAACGATGGAGAGAGTATGGTGTAGTGGTATTTTCCCTGCCCAGGTGAAGATGGAGGGACGACTGGTGGATTGGGCGTGTGGGAAACCCTGCCACCCACCACTACCCAGTATTAACTACCCCAACTAACAAAAAGGATTTTTAAATGGGTGGATGACACATGGCTTCTCCCACAGGCTCAAGGTTTAACATTTTCCCCCTCCTCATCCTTAGGAAAATCATGCCCTTTTCAATATAGTTGCATTGGCATAGCCAGTTGGGGTTCATTTAATTAAAATTACATATTTACATGATGGCACAACTTAATATGTCATGTATATCATGATATACCATCGGTAGCGAGTCTAGTCACCGAAACATAAAGACAACCAAATCGTTGATGGAGCTTTTGCATTTAGCTCCACACCATGATTATTTTCAATATATATATATATATATCATGCATATTTAATGATCGGGGTCAAAATCAGGGTGTTACAATCCCAACGTTGGATTTTCCATCAGCTGCAAAGTCTTCTTGGTCAAAATATTCACATCCAACCCAAGAGCCAAAATAACTGAGTCAACTTCATAGTCCCCGATCTGGATGTTCATTCTCATCTCTTTACCCGTCTTTCGCTTCTGGAGGGAATTCACTGTGGAATCCTTTAGAATCTTGTTCCGATGGTATAAAAACTTCTCAATCTCAACGAGAGCCTCGGGATCTCTAGCTAGTGACATACAACTCTTAAAAAAATGTTGCAAGGCACCATGCTATCGCGATGGTCCTACCTCTACAGAAGGATCAAAAGCAAATGGAATTTCAACAACCGATGACTTACCCATATTTCTCCTGATTGCATGCTTAGCCTAAAAGAAGGTATCTTTCTATGTCACAATATAAAATGTTGCCTTTTTCTTCCCAGAAAACCCAACTTGTTGATGGGGTCCATCTTCTCTTGTCATCGCACCTACACGAGTGACGACAGCAATGTCGACAGCCTGGGATCTGGGTTCTACTAGAATCGTCGCAATTGTTGGTCCTTGAGTTTGGTTCTGATCTTGGTTCAGGGGTGGATTTTGATTCATCGATGGGTTCATAGGCTAATTTTGAGTCTATAGCAATATATGAGTATTATTATGCACTGGCTGCTAGTTCTGTACTTGGTTTTGGTTTTCGAACTGGTTCTCCAACTAAGGGATGTTCCCGAACTACAACTTTGCAATCAATTAAGGGAAAATTTCAACATTATTCTTGCTCGCTACGTAATATGTACACTATGCATGAGGACACTCCCTCTGGTAGTGCCCAAATACTCCATAGGTGTAACACTGGATTGAATCTTGAACTCATCCTCCCCCTCGTTCGAAGCCTCCTCCTCGTCCCCTAAATCCTACTCGAAATCCTCCTTGCCACTAGTACTGTGGTTGACCTGCTTGCTGATATTATGGTTGGGATAACTGCTGCAGGGGATTCAGTTGCTGCTTGAACATACTGAGGTTGAGGCTGAGCAATTAACAATTGATTGTACTCTGGTTGTGGTGCAAACTGTGGTTGGGCCATAAACTGCAGCTGTGGTGTGAACTATGGCACCGACTGTGACAGAATAAACTGCATTTGCGGAGGTGGTGTATACTACACCTAGGATTTTGAATGCACTATCTGTGGCTGAGCCTATGACTGTTGGATCATGCAGGGATCCTTTCCCTTCACAAAGTATGAATCATATGTTTTCTCTTGAAACAAGTTATAAGCTCGGTAGTCTTTATCGTCATTCCCTAGTCAGCGAAAAAAGCTACAATACAAACTTTTTTCCTTCGTAACCATCTTCTACATGTAGCTACAGTTTTCATGTAGATTCCCGTATACCTCACATACGCAATACCATGGCACACTAACACAAATCAAGGGGTTTGATGCTTCTAAGAGAAAATAATTTTGGAAAGTCGGACCGGTTTCCTTGGTGTGTTCGTCCACATGACACCATGTGCACCAAAGGTCATCGTTTTCTTATTTTTCCTTCTTGATCTCTTGTAGCTAGAGTGTCAAATTTGCTAGTTGTACATGAATCTGGTTCATTCCAACTGCAGTCTCCCCAATAGGAAAATCTTCTAAATTCATTGCGATATCCAGAGCCTCGCTCTGTGTCATGATATTTTGCTGCATTAACAGTTGTTTGATGTGTGAGACTAGCGCAGTGATGAACCACTCCTTATGCTGAAAATCACTGATTTTGAAGCTAATCGGGCCATCAACATCTTAAATCGTTGATCAAAATCCCAAACAGTTTCATTCAGGAACTTCTTGATCTCTTTGAGTTCTGTAATATACTAGGCCTCAAATTTAGGTTTCTTAAATTCTTTGAATATCCCTTCCCATATCTCATTCAGTGTTTTTTCCACAATCCCTTGAGGAACCTGCATGAATCTCATGTACCAGACAAGCACATGACCCCTCAGAGTGGTCTCCAACTGGATTTTCTTGATATCATCGTTCACACTCTGTTTGGTAGTCCAAACTGCTTCACACAAGAACCAATACTGCTCTGGGTCATCAGTCCCATTTCCATGGAATATTGGTAGCTTCATCTCATCGCCCGCCATTTTGGGCCTTCTTCCTCCAAAGGGTTCTCTACTACTAGGCTCATGCTGGCATGTCAGACAAGTCGACGTAGAATGTGCTTTTATACCTGTTGGTGGAGTAGTGCATGGAGGTGTGGACACATTACTGCTAGGGTTTGAGATTACAGCTACCCTAGGCATAGCCTAGGTCTGGTCTTCCTCGTCATTACTGTAGGGTCGCTTCATCCCATGTGGTTTTTCTTCACGCCCTTGCATCTCGATCATAGCAGGAACTTCCCCTATCCTCTACCTCTTTGTTGGCCTAGGAAATGAGTATATGAAAGAAACTTATGCACGCAACCGAAGAAGAGATGCCACATGTGTGATGGAGGAAAGGGAAGATTGTGAAGTTACCAGAGGACCCCTACAAGAATATCAAAGATATGCGTAGTGTAGGAAAGTAAAGCGTAGAAAGCGCGCAGCTAATAAACGGCCAGAAATCGACAGGGAAGTCGTGGGTGTCAAAGTTGGCTTAAGTCGACGGATGCCACATGAGTGGAAACATGCTATAAGTAAGGTTGTTAGTGCTTCATTTTGAGTCATGATCACCACAGCTTTAGCCTAGGGGGTAGCTGATGGTGATAGTTAACAGAATTCCTGTAAGCAGTCGAACCAGTGCGGTCATATAAAATGATATATATAAGAGAGATTTAATAGTTAGAATGTTGCTTTTTGTTAGTCATAATTATGGATTAGGTTTGATAGATGATATCTGCATATGGTTGTAGAGTACATATCTAAGAGGAAGGTAATCAAGAATCTGTAGGAGGCAGTCAGGATAGTACAAGGGGAGAGCTCTGTTAGAGCGATGCAGATGCTAATAAAGTCAATCCAGGCTGTGTGCGGATCTGTAGGTAGTAGCAGTAGATTAGGAGAAATAAACCAGAGAGCATGAGAACTATGAGTCTAAACTTAAATACATATCTCAAGATTAGTCTGCATCTCGCAGACTGCAAGGTGCTATATCCTTTCTCATGCTAGATGAAGAGCACCTTGTTGGTTTTTCCTAGATGGGTTTCCACATTATTTCTTGTGTATGAATGAATGGTTGATGTGGTGAATATTTATGTGATTGATTACTAGTTGCTTTCCATATAATGTTAAATGTGTTTCAGTCTCTGTTAGTTTCTTGCAATTGGTAAATGGATGAACATAATGCCTTGCTGAAGTGAAACTATATATATATCATTCTGTATAACTCATGTTATGAATCCTGACATAAGTCGTAGAGCCAATTGATGTGAATTAGCTGGGCCACACAAATTGCACTAGCTGTAAGGTGGAAAGGAAAGTTAGGTCATGTACGATGACTTACAGTTGTGCTCAGCTGCACAGAACTGAATCCTCTGTCCAACCATCATGCTTCCTTCGTTGATCTCCTTGGCTGTGAGCCAAGGGACTATACTTTCTCGACAATCACAGAAACATGGTTCTGGTGGTTACCCATCTATGAGATATCTCGGGTGAGACTATTCCTGCTTTGTGAGTGTTACCAATGGGGATTTCTCTATTGGGCCGGTATCTCGGGTAGTTGTTGGATCAACGAGCTACGTAGAACCCGGGTCGCGTGAGTGGGGAAAAGTGGCCAACACTCTTCTCTTTTTGAAACCTTTCTCCTCCCCTCATACAACCACTTATTTCCTCAATGACCCTCACAGTCTCTTCAAAAATCATACCCATCTACTCCTTATCTTACCATTTTCCTTCCCCCTTTTGTTGCAGTGTTCATGGCCTCTGCACACCAGAGTTCCACTACTCGAGGTGCATTTTTAGAATACCCTTCTTGCAGAAAAGCATCTTAATAGATAATTGTAGATACAAGAACCTACCTTGTGGTCCATTGAAGAACTCTCTTTCTACTTCACTGTATGAATTATTGGTATCGACTGCAAACTCGATGATGTATACTTCCAGAATACTATCCAGCCATACTTCAATTCCTAGATCAGTTCAGGGGTCCAGGATGTTAGTTCCCCTCCTTGGTGGGTTTTCTTCTTATAAGTGAATCATGTTAGCCACTCATATATTATTATTGGAAATTCATAGAAGAACCATTTGTAGGCACCATCGTAGATATATCTAGCTAGCCAATCATTTTTTTATAACTTTGGATTTCTGATTCCATGCTTCAGCAAACTATCACAGCTTTCGGTCAAACCAATATTCGATCTCCGTTTTAGTTGGATGCCACAACATATCCTCCCTTCAGTTGAAATGAGGTCCTGGGAATGGAACCATTTGTTGGTGAAACCCACCAACAAAGCCTCATCGACAAGTATTCCCACTGTTTCGACACCCAACCAGTACGATCTCCCTGAGCATCGGACCAGACAGATTTAACCCTGCCTGAAAACACTTGCAGAGCAGATGAAGTCTCACCCGATATGTCGATGGAGAGCTTTCAGAACCAGGTTTCTAGCAATAAGAAGTGAGGGCAGGGAATCAACAACTAAACAACATAATCATCAAATACTTCAAAGAAAATTAATCAGAATCACAACATTCATCACAGATCTATCAGCATAACTAATGGATTGTTAATAGGTCATATCATTCACTTATTCATCGTAGATTTTAACATTCATTCATATAACAGACTCAGTAAACATTCATCATTGACATCACAACATATAAATATAGGAATAAGAGAAAATACCAATTTAGGGTAACATCCGTCATGTCATATTACTTCTACGCAACAGATCCACATCATACAGTACTTCTCCACAGTAGGATATTGATCACAACCCAATATTCAAGAGATGGTCAACATAGTCAGAGCCAAAACTGCTCAAGAACAAAATGAAGCAATAAGATCACAAAATAGATCACAAAAACAGACTGATCAATTGATCTTTTCGCTTCTATGATGCTACGCAATGATTCGATGATTTTACAATTTCAATTATAATTCTATATATAGGCTTTCACCTTTACATCCAAGGTCCACTTCTAACTACCTTCTAACAAACTAGTGACCTATATCCACAAAATGTGATCAAATGGTACAAAATTGCATAAGAAATTCCAAAAATGGTTATTCTTCTGCCTATCATGCAGATTTGGTCCTACACAGTGTCACATGAGCTTGTGTAGCCCCTGAGGTGCTGTGCAACTCACTTACCCCAAACCCTTTTCAACAATGTTCGATAATATTGAATTCTTCGACACCTATGATGAGAAAGTACCCAAAGGGATGAAAATAAAATTGATATTTTCTGAGCTCCCATATTGGTAGCATCTTAAGATTGCCTACTTACTATATCCCATGCATATACTTAAAAATGTTTCATGTTCATTGTGGCCTCACATATCATCCAAAATAAGTGACAAGTTGAAAGTTAGGAAAGATCTTATTTCTTCAAATACTAAAAAGAAGCATTAGCCAATACAAGAAAATAGAGGACAGGATGACCACTCCTTTTCATTTAAAAAAGGTGATCTCCCATGGATTTTGAAGAAAGAAGATCTTAATTTGGAAAAGGAATTTATATTGGGTGTGAAGGAACCTTCTTTTTATGCGTCTTCTCTACGATGTTTCTTCATTACAGATGAAACGTCGACAGGTTTAAAATCACATGACCATATCAACCTTCTAAGGGTACATATAATGTCCAAAAATGTTTTTATTATTCTTTTATATCTTTTACCACACAAGTTAAAATGCAATTAATTGTTTGTGTTTACTTTATAGTGTCATTATTTGTTTCTTGTGCATGGGTGTGTGAACCATGATTCTCTTGATGACATATGGTTTTCCATATCTATACTATCTTCATTTGTATGATGGATCACTTGAAAGGATAATTACATTTCTAGCATTCCCCAGTAGCGTCAAGATATAGAAGGGATTGTTTGTATGTTTAAGAAGGAACTACCATTGAATTTCATGGACTTGCAGATTCATCTTCTAATTCACATATTCAATGAATTTGAATTAGTCGGGATGGTTTCATGTCACTGAATGTTTAGTATTGGAGAGGTACATGAAAAAATTAAAGGGATTTGTTTAACAGAGGGAAAAACATGAGGGATTTATGGTAGAGGGTTACATAGTATATGAGTAATTCTATTATGCCAATGAGTACATCAAGAAAATTGACCACGCACCAAGCGTAGTGATTTGGGATGATTAACGTGATGAGAAAAAAATGGAAGGGGAGTTACTAGAAATAAAGGGAAAAAGGTGCACGATAAGGAGTAAGTCACTTATATTTCGATCTTCACATTTCCACATAGTAGCTATTCACAACGAACTTAAAAATATATATTTCATCCCATATGTACTGATTGTGGTTTTGTTTCCATGAATACAACAACAAATTCATAAATTGATGTAATAAATAAATTCATTTTTTTAAATGGAGAGGAAACACAGTCATGTGTTTCATTGTATGAAGAGAAGAGGAGGAAATGGGACATTGACAAAAAAGAATTCAGATGGTTGCATGGTAGAAGCATGATTTTTTCATATCATTTAAAAGAAAATATGCCAATGACATGTCCTAACAGTTGGGTTCAAAACCAAGTCAGAGAGAAATATGGTGCATCCGGTCGATACCCACCTGAAGAGGAGGATGCACTAAACATTGGGATCGGGTGCAACAATGAGAATAAAATATTTATGTACATTTCTAGCATTATAATGAAACTTTGAATTGTAACACCTATATTTAATATATTAATTCTTGGTTCATTATACATATGACACCATCCTTTGTTAAATTTTTGTATAGATGCTTTCTTTCCCACTTTTGTGGCCTTATGTACATCATTTTCTCACCGAGGATGTTGATGATGGGTGTGTGACACAAGACTGTGGAGTGGAAGACAAGTTTGAGCAATATAGTCATGATAACCACCATGATTGAAACATGATAGGAGGCATGTTGGGTTATTTTGAAAATATACAAGAGATCATTTAAGTGGACTTTCCATCTTTCCAATGTATTATTTTTAGGTGCAGGCAGTGGCACACATTCGACAAGAATAATGTAAAGGAAGATCATGATAGTGGGTCGATATGTATCAACTTTAGAAATATGTGGGATGAAATTAAGGAGCCTTACATGTTTTCCCAAAACACTCAACCAAGTGTTATTTTACCTAAATTTGTTTGATACATATTTGTGGTTCATATTAAGACACAACCCTAGATCTAAACATGTTTTTGAGAACAACATTGTTAGCATGCCAAATGAGGAAGATAATGAGGGTGATGGAAACAAAGAGTGATATGTACATGTTTTATTTCACCATTTACACATTGAGATATCATTTTGTTACTGTTATCTTCAATTGTATAATTATATATTGTTTTATTTCCATGTTATGATGGTGGAAATGGAAATTTGATTACTAGATGCGGTGTTTAAACAATTTCAGTTGGTTAACAACCAATATGATGCGAAAAATGGTTTATGTCTTTGAAGTAATTTATGATTGTATGGAATGATCATATTTCATTTTCCAAATTAATCATATTATGTCTTGTGTATACATATAAATACACCATGAAAACAACTTAGTACATGATTCAATTTTATTTTGTGAAATTAAATCCTAACACATTCTTCTTGACTTGAAGGCATTCTATAATTTCGATATTAATATCACAATAATGCATGTAATTTATGATGTTTTTGTTATAAATAATGTTAAGAATTATAATTGTATCAATATATAATAATTAATGTATGGCCTTGATAACATGACTTAAGTTATTTCCTTGATAACAATGTAATTTACAAAAAACGTTATGGTTCTCTACAATGACTTAAATATTTATGGCCTGGATAACAATGAAATTTACAAGAAAATTTAAAGTAGTGTCTAATTTCTCCATAAACATTTGAATGTTTGTAATATAAATTATAATGATAAGAATAATAATTGCATCAATTAAGTTAGATTGAATTTATGCATCTCTATATTTCTAGGAGGTTAAACTCCATTTTATAATTGGTTGAGACAATAACGATTTATATGAAGAAGTTAGCAAAGATGTATGCTTAATATTTATTCAACTTATTTTATGGTTTGTAAATAGATACGTAGTTTTGATTTGTGATGTAAATCCATGGTTGTATATTTCACTAAAACTATTTCATATATGTATCAATATATAATAATTGATTTAGATTTTAATAATTAATGTAAATTTATAAAAACAAAATACTATGTTAATCTAATAATTTATATAAAGAATATGATCTTATACTATTTTAGAAACTATATATATTCATTGACAAACTCAAATTACATGAATATTTGATATATTAAATCTTGCATAGTTTTGAAATTATTATTCAAGATAAAAATATTCCAATGTTGTTAAATAAAATTTGCAAATAATAATATTAGCAAATTAATTAAAAAATCATGTGTAAATAATACCGTTAACAAAGTAATGTTACATCAATAATTAATTGCATTTCTTTGAATACCAGCTAGATTCAAACCTCATTTTTATAGGGTATAAAATATGTTCCTTGAATGTGGACTAAAATTACAGTATATAATGAAGATCATCATGACTAGTAATAATAAGTTTGGATAAGCAACTTTTGGGTTTATAATTGAGAGAAAATGTTGTTCTTTTAATTAAGTATTTGTCTTTCTTCCAAATAGAGCTTTGATATTTGTCAGTAAAATGAGTCATTGGGAGATGTGCTGGAGATGTTGTCGAGTGAGGACAACCATGCTGTTGGCATGGTTCCATATCCATAGGTTGGCTTGGACTAGAGACGGTACTTGAATATCTTCTTCACACCCGATGACCCACATGATGAGAGATGTAATATTAATGTTATGTTTAGATTACTATAGTTTCATTTTATTCTCTTTACACTTAATGCAAATGAAATATGTTTTAAATATTAAATTGTTTTAATGAAATTGTCTAATTATTATTTTGTACTATATATTTTGCAAATATTGGAAGATTTGATGCAGAGGTCTAGTCTCTTCTTCCTTCTCGTGATGATGAGAATATGGAGGAGCAAGATCAGGCTGACCCACAGTTGGATGGTAGACATACTGGACACTATCCATGTAGGCCCCAAGATAGGTATATGTAGGATGTCGCATCTAGTATGGATAAATTGTTGGCATATGTAGGTGTTCATCCTGTGTGGCTACATGAAATTCATGAGGACCTTGAGCTTCTAGATATATGGAGGATTCTTCCTCATCATATGAGGTTTTTATGCAACATGTTGTCGGTGCATGCTTTCAGTTGGATTCCTCCACTACACCTCCTCCTAAGCCTCCACCTGCTCCCCCTCCACATTCAACATCTCATCAACCTTATCCTCCTCCACCTTCAATGTCTCATCCACCTAATCCTCCACCATGTACTCCTCCTCCACCTTCATCGTCATCTAGTCCTATACTCCTACTCGAAATTCCTCTGGATCCTTCATCATAATCTCCTCTACGCATGCTAGGCCGACCTTTTTATCCCACTCATCTTCCCAACCATCCACCGATTACTAATTCACTTGTTTCTATTTTAGATATGCTCATAAAGGACCGTACACTTAGTCTTGATGGAACTATGCCTCTGTCACATACCCCAATTTTGTAAAATAATGTTATTTGTTTTAATTTGATTCCTAAGACATTATGTTAAATTTAATGCTAAGTAGAAACTAATGACTCAGCAGAGTCAAAAGATGTGGAATGTAATTCTGAATATTTTATTTTTAATAAATAAAAAGTGGAGACAACAACTTGGGAGAGCTGTTAATAAGAGTGTTACTGGTCAAACTGGTGGAAGGAACTAGGTGGAGAGCAAAAGACAAGTGGCAGCATCTTCAAACACTTCCTATGTTGCAGGTGGCAACTTCCCTACATTTGGGGTCATGATCCCCCAAGAAAGTGGGATCATAGCAGGTGGCTCAATTAATGACAACTAACCCAAAAACACCTAGGCAATCTTTGAAAAGTACCCAATGTAGAGAGTTGAGGATGCTCATATATTTTCCAGGAGAAGAATCATTCAGGAGGAATGCACTTCAAGGAATTCATTGGGGAAAAGGAAAAATTGTAAGGAAGGTGTTTTGAGAGATAAACTGCAATAACTTGGTCTGATGCAGCTTTCTAGCTGAGAGAATTAACTGATAAGTTCAGGACTGGTATTGAGTCTCAGGACTAGTACTTGATTATCTGTTGTACCTAGTTCAAGCCAAGGAGACCAGAGCAAGCTCGGGGTCCTGAGGAGTTGTTGTTTGAGCGCTCTCCAGGAGTTGGTAGGGAGGAACGGCCTCCCGTTGCTGTTGTCAACCAAACTCTAAGAACAGGTTCTGTTATTTATTAATTTATGTGTTATTATCTGTGTATGATTGAATGATTCATTTGCATTTTACGATGTAAAAACTTAGAGGATAGGATATCTTAGTTTGTTTAGTAATGAAGTTATTCTTAAAGAGAAACAAATCCTACCTGTGTTTTTCCCCATCTGGAGTAATCCAGATCGTACTCTAGCACAGGTGGTGTATTTTAAATGAATATAGTATGATGTAAATATATAATAAGAAGTTAGCTTGAATAATAGAATGTTTTCTTGTATCTGTTATCAGAAGAATTACTAACCTGTACAGAGAGTAGGGTTATACCTAGATTGTAAATGTTAGATTATTAGTAAGGGAAAAGAAGATATATCATTGTATTAATAGTAATATGTTTTGGTAGATAAACAGTTCTCTATATAGCATTCATTTCCGTAATCTTATTACTTATTTTGAAACCAAAAGAAAAGGATACGTTAGTTAAAATAAGGTAGGGTTAGACTAAATAAAAATGCTTTTAACTTTACAATTTATTTCTTCCAGCTTAGGATAATTAACTACTGTATGTATAGCAACTAAACTGTGAGTAAGAATAGCTAAAATCATGATTTAATTCTACAGATAAATTAGTTGGTTTCAGAATTTACTTATGGATGGTAATGTAATTAATTCATTCATTTTTATCTGGCTAAGCTTAAACAATATCTACAGCTACTAACCTATCCTTTATAAAATGTTAACAAATATAGAACATAGATAGTTGTTATTTCTTTTATTTTATAAATTCTAATATTATAACATAAACAGGATAATATAGAATACAGAAGGTACTTCTTATAAATTATTTAGTGTAGAAATTATAAGAATACGACAATAGAATACTATCTTATTATATATCTTTAAATAGACAAAGAATAAAGATAATATAAATAATTGTAGGAACAACATTACTTGTAGATAAAAATAACATTATCTCACTATAATAAATATTAAGTAATACACATTTTATACTTAAAAGATGTAACTATCAGTCACATAAATACAACTGTAAGAATATTAAATTACATAAGTTCTGAAAGTTAACAAATACAAAACAATATTTATAACCTTACCAGAACAGAATGAGTTAAGGTAAGTTCGTATAAAAACATTATACAGTTACCCTGAATAATTTACAGGTTATAAATTAAATATATTAACTTGCAGGAATCCAATTAACAGAACATAGATATGCTCGATTCACCGAGCTTAAATAACCATTTACACAATACAAATAATAACCAAATAAATTACAGTAGTACATTGTAATTTAAATTAATTTAAAGAAACGGTAAATACATTTGTTTATATAGCCAAGTTAGGGGAAAATCCTAATATATAAAAAATTTACAGCAGAGGTAAAACCAAAGAGTTTAAGTTCTTCTAATGCCTCTCGGCTTCAACAAAAATTCACAGAGTGAGGCTTAACAATATTTCTTTCATTTACATATATAAACACAGTAACAAGAATAAAAAACAAAATTTACAGTCACGGCCTAAGCCGGAAGACCCCGCATAAAGCAAGGGTGTCAACATCAATTAAAATAGCGATTCAAGTAACCTAGGTAAACCAAAACCATGAGAGATTTGCAGGTCACGGCGACCAACCAGCAAATGTCTCATAAGGGATTGGACAAGGAAGAACAACCATGGGGTATCCAAGGCTTACCCGTGAGCAAGCCATTTCCACAACCTCATACCAACCACGCAGAGGGACATGTCGACACCTGTACACAACAAAAAATGATAATGTTATTACCCTGTATAAAAAATAAACAACTATGTAATAAGAAAAAATCTGCAAAGATAACCATGGAATTAATAGTATTTCTTACCTTAAATTTTAACTGAAACATGACCACCCACAAACAACAGCACAGCTACTAATATGAGGAGGAGCCAAACCTTCATCTGCCACAGGGAAGTCGGAGATTACTAACACGGTATCTACCAATGACGACCGAGAGTTGAAGCATCTAGCCAAGAAAGTGTAAAATCTTGAGCCGCAACCACTCATTAAACAAAATACAATATGCTACAAACCCTATTCCCCAGCTACTCTGGAAAATAAAGACCTCGACTTTCACTATCGAGCCAAATAGATAAAGGAGTTTACAGATTGATGGAGTCCAAACTGAGCAAGTGGTGGAAGTTAAAACCCTGGAGGAAAGCAACCAATCCAGTCTAAGCAGCAGAGGTATCCCATTACGGCTTTTCTCCCTCAGTTTTCAATGCAGGCTTATGAAGGGCGAAAGACCAAAAGCAAGTTAGGCGACTGTCACTCAAGCTAGTTGCAGAAATCAGCATGGAGTTCGAAGTGCAGTAGCAGAGCCACCAGAGGCCGAGAACGACGGAGGAAATGACGAGGCTAGGGTTGCAAATGTTCTTTTAATCATACAACACTTGGCCACGGTGTTTCCATGTCTACATGCAAATTATTTGCATGCAGTGGGTAAAATCACATAGTCCCGGTGAGCAATCACCCAAGATTTTTATTTTTCCAATCATTTTGCTGTTATGAAGGTTCCACCATAATCCTTAGCCCTGAAGTCAACCTATTATATACGTAGCATGGTAACAAAATAATCATTACTATTAAAACTATGCTATAAAACTTACCAAAGGCATGGAGAAAATATGACCCATCAATATACAATGGTATACATTCACCCAACCAATTATAACATTGGTAATATTAAAGCCTTGTAATATGTTATAAAAGGAATCAGTAACGTTTATTTTTTTTGGGTGAGAACATTGCTTACAAACAAGTATTCATTCAACCAAATAGTTGTAACATAGCAAAGGTAGAAACAATACTTGACCTAGCACGTTATGCAAGTAAAGGAGGTAAAGGAGGCATTTAGTAAAAGATTATAGAAATTTAATTCAAGGATAAACCATAGACTCTTCATGGGTGAGGTCTAACCTATGACCCCTTTGTTTATAACAAACATGGAATTCATTCATTAAACCAACTATAACTCTATCCAAAGCTATGATAATTGATGTTTACAAAAGAATTTCATAAAGTCAATTTATGGTATATACCCTACATGCTAGTGTTAGTCTTATTTCCTTTAAATATTTAATTATTAAACTAATAAGGTTTGCTATTGAGCATGTTAAGTCTTAAATGCTTAAGGAGATTAACATTGGGATTTTTTATAAATTAATAACCTTAACTGGATAGTATATTCCAAGTAAATTATGGGCAGAGGAACTTAATCCATCATCACTATTATAGCCTAATTGAAAGTAGTATATGAGGATATAATTTCCTTAGAGCTTCAAGCTTGGAAGATGGATTAATAGTATAGAAACTTATTAACTTTTGTACATTACTTTCACATCGCAAAGAATAACCAAAAATTTATCAGGATGTAAAGGGATTATGTTCACTTTGTAAAATAGATCATTAACGTAATAACCCTGCTATCCTTAGTCTGCATGCAAAGAAAGATTTAAGGCATTTATACACACGACAACTATGATAAACATCGAAGAGTTTAGTACGCAATAATAACTATAAATTACAACTACTAGAAAGAAAGCAGTTGTCACCCATACTGATAATACTGAATCTCGTTTCCTTGGCGTCTTTAAAAAGAATAATGATTTAAAAGTTTTACCTCATAAAAGTAGTTGAAATTGAAAAGCATTTATATTCTTTTACTGAGCTATTATTTTTGCGATGAACAAATATCTGAATGCTTTAGGATTATTGACAAGAAGCACCGGATCTTCTTACCTGTAAGTCTGTAAGAGCAGGTAAACTTTTTGTGTTAGCTCAAAGCTAAGTAAGCCCCAGATCACCAAGACAGTTCCACCTTGTGGTCGTAAAGAAAAACAAGTTATTAAACTAAAAAATAATTATTCTATAAGATAAACATAATCAAGTAGATAATTCAGTTTACAAAATCATTAACATATAACTAATTAAAAAAATTAGTTGACTGCATTAATGAAAATTATTTATATTTTCAAAATTTTAAATTTTTTCAGAATTTTTGGGATTTTGACAGCCTCCTTATATCAGATTTTTTTTCTTTTTGGTATAGATAGAGGAAGAGGTGCTAAGACTACCTCTACCTCTTTTTCTAGAGGTCACGATGCATATAGCTCTAGTTGGAGAGATACTTATGATGCCTATGTTGGATGAACACCTACATCTTCCAACAATTTAGCCATCCTGGATGCCACATCCTAAATATACCTATCTTGGGGCCTACATGGATGGTGTCAAGTATATCTACCATCCAACTATGGGTCGGCCTGATCTTGCTCCTCCATATCATAATCATCATGAGAGGGAGGAGGCGACCAGGACTTCACATCAAATATTCCAATATTTGTAAAATATATAGTACAAAATAATAATTAGACAATTTCATTAAAAAATTTAATATTTAAAACATATTTCATTTGCATTAAGTATAAAGAGAATAAAATGAAACTATAGTAATTTAAACATAACATTAATATTACCTCTCTCATCATGTGGGTCATCCGATGTGAAGAAGATATTCGAGTACCTTCTCTAGTCCAAGCTTACATATGGATATGGCACCATGTCAAGGGAATGGTTGTCCTCACTTGAAAACATCTCGATCACATCTGAGGTAATCCTACCTGGGAACTCAGCTCCCCCCTCTTCGAAATCATCTCTAGGAACATGTGCATACAGACCCCAGACATCATCCTAGAAGGTAGGTGCTCAAATGATGGCTTAGTGGCTGAAAACCTCTCAAAAAATAAAAATAAAATATTTGAATCGAAATGGAATCTTGGCCTCCCATCAATTACTACAAATCATCTATCCAAACCATAACAAAACTACTGCAAAAAAATGGCAGACCACCTAATGAATCTTGGTATTTGCACTAAAGAGAAAACATAATATAGTAAGGGGAAACTAATGTGATACACATTAGTAGTGGAGGGAACCAATGTAGTAAGCATAAGAGAGAGGAACCTAAACTCCTCTCAACCAAAAGAAGAGATCCAAAGATTCCCACAACTCACCTAAAAATCAGATGGATGGATGACAACATCAATAATATAGCTTAGAGAGTAAGTTAGTTGATTCTCTCCTAAAACACTAGCTGGGACATCGGGGAACTAGCGAAATCCTCCCCTCTCCTAGATATCCCATTGATGAAATACATATTGTCCTTGGAGGGATGGAACTATTGACCACCACCAATAGTAAATGAATTCCTCTGATGATCCCAGCGTCAGATCAACTAACATAGTAATGTACAGTGTTCCTTAAGTGATGTAACCTCCCGATAAAATTTCAGGAGGCCAAGAGTCCGTAAGAGATGTCTAGTATGATTAGTAATAGTGTTATGGTACGAATACCTCTCCCTATCCCTAGCCTTCCACTGTTTGACTATGTTATACTAGTCAATATTATCATGCTCATGTTGAGCAGTATGTCATCGCCCATGTCTATGTTTCACATATTTCATACAATTAAAATAACATTTAATAACATCAATAATATTTTTTTCTAAAAAAAATAAATCGTTCTACCGGTGCGCCAGAATAATAGAAGTGCACCATTATCGGTGCTTTAGTTTCACAAATGCACCCCTACGGTGCACTTTGACAATTCTACTGCATCAATACTATATTTTAATATATTTAAAATAAAACTAAATTATGCATCAAATATCTAATGCATTAGTACTACTTATAAAATGGAGCTAACAGTGCGCCAAAATTATATTAGTGCACCAGTGCTTCCCATTCTATGAACAAATCGTTAACCATTTTCGATAAATGTAATGCTAGTGCACCCATGTCATGTCAAAGCACCAACACTAGTGTACTGACATGGAATCAACACACCTACATTTGAATTTTGTAAAATGGTTAAATAATACATTGTTGGTGTGTTCAGTTCAAGTAAGTTCAACGTTAAAATTGTGTTTACTTCAACAAAACATAGTTTATTAAAAATCATTACTAAAATTTTAGAAAATATTAACGGTGCGCTTATGAAATGTAAGTGCACCACCAACGATGCGCTTAAATTCCCTAGACATAGTGTATAATTAGTTTTTTCATTTATTATGTAATGTTAATTGGTGTGTTCATTATATCTAAGCACAATGTCAAATTGGTGCTCTAAAATATTGAACTCAGTGATTACCATTTTTACATTCATTTTATTTTTTATGTTCTTTCACATATCTTCCTAGTGTTCCAAGGCCAAGTTTGAGAACTAAGACCGGTGTCATGACATGCCCTAGGAGCCCTGCATAATTTTGTTGTTTCTTTTAATACTTTATATTTTCTTGTGAGTCTGATCAATTTGAGGGCATTGAAATACCCATGTCCCAAATTATAGAATGCACCATTTACAAATTTTATATTTGTATTATATATTTAAGGGAAATGGTGCATTCCATCTATTTGGCTCTCATTATTTATGGTGTGTCCTATAAAAGTTTAAAGGGTGCACCGTAGTCCATTCCAAGCCAAGTGACTCAAATGCACCACGCAAATTTTTTGCTTTTTTTAAATACAGAAAATTAATGCTTAATTAAAAAAATTGACCCATTAAAAAAATAAATTATGAGGTAAGAAACATCTTACTTGTTGAACTCCCCTGTGCGTTTATGATATATAAACACATTAATGAATGGTTATTAAAACAATACAATTTTTTAAATTAAATGTTCTTTGATTTATATTTTTCTCTATCGCGTTGCAATATAATTTTGGTCAACATCGGTGCGATTTAATAGGAAATGCATTGGTGCGTTTTTGTGTAAACGCACCGAATAAAAAATATCTGCTAAGACCTCTTCCCACTCGCCTTCGTTAGAAACATCCACTATAAATAGATTTTTAGCCTCTTTTTTATGAGATTACGCTATAACCTCCACTAGAGGGCCTTTTCCTTGTAGTGAAACATTACAGGGTGGTAAGGGGTTAGAGGTAGAGAGGGGGGGTGTTAATGGGTTATAGGTAGAGAGATAGACAAAGGGAAATGGAGATACATTGGGGGGTGGTAAGGGTTTAGAGGTAGAAAGAGGGTGGGTGGTAATGGGTTAGAGAGAGAGAGAGGGAGAGAGAGAGACGAAGAAACATTTGGAGTTGGGAAGGGGTTAGAGGCAGAGAGAAAGGGAGGGTGTTACGGGGTTAGAAATGGAGAGAGAAAGAGAGGTAAAGGGAGATACATTGTGGGGTGGTAAGGGGTTTGAGGTAGATAGATATGGGGTGTTAAGGGGTTAGTGGTAGAGACATAGGGGGTTTTTAGGATATTAGGGGTCAGTGGAGAATGGAAGAAATAGAGTGAGAGAAGGGGTTATTAATGTTTTTAGGGATAGGAGAGGAGAGAGAGAGAGAGATAGGATGGGGGTTAGTGGTAGGGGTATGTATAGGTATGTGTGTGTGAGAGAGAGAGATAGAAAGAGATAAAAACAATGGGGTGGTGGTGTATTAGTGGGTTTGGGGAGAGAGATATGGGCTAGGGTTAGGTGTAGGTGAAGGTGTACAAATTTGTACATGTGTGTGTGTAATAAAGAGAGAGAGGGAGGGGAGTAGGAGAAAGATAGAGATGGGGGTTATAGGTAGGGAGAGAGGGAGTGTTAGGGGATTAGGGGTAGGGGAGTAGGAAATAAAGAGATATGGAAAGAGAGAGAGAGAGAGAGAGAGAGAGAGAGAGAGAGAGAGAGGGTTATATTGCAGAGTTTTGATCACTTCCCCTACTTCTATCTTCACCAGTAGCGCCTAGGAAATCCACAGATTCCAAATATGGTCAACCTAGGCTTCAAATATCACAAATGTAGGGATTCAATAGGATAACCATCAAGAAATAAATGTTGTAATTTTTTTTATTTGATGCACACAATCTAACACATAATGGTTGCAGAATTTATCACCGATAGGGAAGGATAAATCCCTCCAAACAATGTCATTGTCGTTGATCCATGAAACAAGATAAAGGTGGGAAATAAAAATTTTAAAATACAACAAAAGCAATATCTGTGGTGTTTGATTAATTAATGCAAATTGAGAATGATAGAGAATGAGATAGGTGCTTAGTAATATTTAGGGGGAATATGGGGGTGGCCGGGAGAGAGAGAGAGAGAGAGAGAGAGAGAGAGAGAGAGAGAGAGAGAGATTTATGGGGGTTAGGAGTTAGGGGAGGAGTAGACAAAGAGAGGGAGGCATTATGGGTTTGGGGAAGAGTAGGGAAATAATAGAGAGGGAGAGTGAGGTGAAGGGAGAGAGAGAGAGTGAGAGAGGGGGTTAACAAGAGTTAGGGGGAGGAGGGTGGGGTTAAGGGAGGAGTGGGATGAGGGGTGTTAGGGGTTGTAGGATTATGGTTTGTTCGTGGGTTCAGAGGGGTATTAGGGATTGGGGGGATGAGTGTCTTATGGTTGGGGTGTATTTGGGAGTCGAAGAGGGGGTGTATTAGGTTGTTTCAGTGGTATGGGTGTAGGTAAACATAACACATACGCATTTTCTTCATCAAAACACTTACTAATTTTATAGTGCTAAAACAAGTTCCCGATATGTAACATTACAATTATATTGTTTGGTTTGGTGATGATAACATTAAAAATAATTTGGGGGTGGTAAGGGGTTAGATATAGAGAAAGGGGGGGTCATAGGGGGTTAGAGGTAAAGACAAAGGGGGGTATTAGGAGTTTAGGGGTAAGTGGATCAGGGGATAAAGAGAATGATAGAAGAGGTTAGTAAGGGTTAAAGGAGGAGGGGAGATACAAACAATTCTAAGGAATAACTCATTGAAGGTACAATACTTATTTCCTTACTCTAAGCACGATAGGATAAATGATATCATTGGTATTATAGGTGATATCGATGGTCTACTCAAATGACCACATGTAGGTAGTCAGGTATGTGGTTTGCATGTTATCTTTTGTACTATGTTATAGGTAAGTGGTGTACATGTATATTTTAATTTTGTGTCGTGGTCACATTTATTATTGACATTAATATTTTGACAACTGTATTTGGACATTCATAGCTTGATAGATTGATAAATTGCACAAGTTTCATCATGGATGTGTTGTCTTATTTTTTACTTCCATCTAAGTATACCATAAGACTTGCATCCTCATACATGTTTTCATGCTCATTGTCATCATTAATGTCCCCATGCCAATTTTCACCATGACCATCATGCTTCATCAACACCATGTCTATTGTTGTTATATTTTAAAAAAATTTATGCCCAATAATAATAAGATCATTGAAAGAATGGCAAGCACATCAAGACAATGAATACACAAAGATTTATCATGGTAAGCCCTCATGGAGAAGAAAACCCAACAGAACTTCCTCGATATAGAATGGACTTCTGTTTCTCTCTCTAGCAAACCTGCTTGAGTTATAAGTGTGTCCAAATGATGAGGGAAACTCATCTATTTATACACATCAACTGTGAAGTTTAATAACCCAACAAGGTCAAATTCATCTTCCGAATAGGATCAGCTTGTCCTAGGAAACATAAAATTACATTTTAATATTTCTTTTTTGGGTGCTATTGAACCGACTTACAATGGAGGTTTTACCTCAAGAATTTGCATGACCAATTACATCAATGACATCAATAATTGGAGGAATAACATACATGGAATGGAGGTAAAACAATAATATAATAATAAATACAATATAATATCTTATGCATTTACATTATTTCAATAGTCCCTCTTAACAAGGAATGTATTCTACATATAAAACAATAAGAACAACTATAGTTGTACAACTGACTAGTGTATCGGTATGTCATAGGAATTTTTGTAACAACAACATCATAAAAATATCAAACACCATCATCATGGAACACCATCATCATGGAATATCATCATCATGGAACATCATCATCATGAAACATCATCATCATGGAACATCATAATTATGGAACATCATCATCACAGAACATCACCATTGTGGACCATCATCATTACAGGGCATCATCATTATCATTAGTATGTGAGTACCGGGACATCGTCATCTGTAACATAAGTATGTGAGTATTGGAACATATTCATCATATGCAACATTAGTAAGTGAATATTGGCACATTATCATCATCATAAGAATGCGAGTAATTGGACATCATCATCTGCAACATCAGTATGTGAATACTAGGAAAACAACAACATCATTAACATGTTAGTGCTTAAAAAAACATCATCAACAAATAAATGTTAGATCATCATCCACATCATCAACATGGATATGTTGCAACATCATCATCATCGGCATAGAATGATGAGACAACATCATCATCAACAACAACACAAAGTGTTGGAAACACATCATCATCATCATTATAGAGAGTTGGAACTACATCATCATCAACAATAAAGAGTGTTGGAACCACATCATCATCAAGAAAATACAGTGTTGAAACCACATCGTAATTCTCTTAGGGCATATGAAGAAGCATATCGGTGGGTACTCTAATAGACCCACTGGTCATTTGTATAACTTACTAACCCTTTCGGTCCAAACAATTCTAGCCAGACAAATGGATCTACCTAGGGACCAAACAATCCTTGTCTAGACTACTAACCCTTTCATACCAAAAAAGTCTAGTCATACATACTAGTCCCCTTAGGATATAACAATCCTTGTCTGAGTTACTAACCCTTTCAGTCCAAACAAACCTAGCCATACATACCCTACCTAGAGTGAGCTACTGTACCACTGCAATAGGAAACCTACAACAAAATCATCATAATCACTCCCTCAATTGAGGGAGGTCCTTTCAGACTACACCAAACTTGTCTTGAAAGTATTCAAACTTTACACAAGACAAAGGCTTAGTCAATAAATAGGACACTTTTTCCTTGGTAGGAACATATTGGAGCTACACAACTCCCCTCTGCACCATATATCGAATATAATGGAACTTTATCTCTATGTGTTTCGACTTGTCATGAAACATAGGGTTTTCTATTAGCTTTATGCAACTATGATTATCGCAGTAGATATAGTCACATCCATATCTGTATCAAACAATCCTATCAACACTTTGAAGAGCCACACTTCTTTTCTACAGGATGAACATGCAGCAATGTATTCAAACTCTACTATACCGAGAGAACCACAAGTTTGTTTTTTGTTGATCCATGAGATAACACTTGATCCCAAATTGAAACAACATCTTGAGGTACTCTTTCTATCATCGATGCTCCCATCCCAATCTATAGAGCCATGTACTCTAATATCACGATCGACTGCATATATGAGTTCACAATATAGTGTACCCTTAAGGTAACTCATCACATGTTTTGTTACAACTAAGTGAACATGTCGGGGTTCCACTATATATTGACTCAATGTGTTTATATAAAAGCAAATATATGGTTGAGTGTTTCTTAGATACATCATAGAGATAATAATATGTCACTATAATGTAACATCAAATGTATCTGAGGAATCGTCATTCAACAACTTAAAGTTAGTTACCATAAGAGTGTTAATAGCTTTGCAATATAGCATCCCAAATATATTTAGTATTTTAACAACATATTTTCCTTGGTTTAGGAATATCTCATATGGAAACTGCCATACTTCAAGACCGAGAAAATAGTGCATCATGCAAAGATCTTGTTAAGTTTTCTCAATTTTATTAGATGATATCTTAAAACAAATTATCACTACTAGGATCACTAAAAGGAAAATAAGCACATAAACATAAGAACAAAAATATTTTCCTTGAGGAAACCATAAGGGAGAAAACCCCACAAAAATTCCTCAGTATTGAACTCAACTAGAGCATTGTAAAACCCATACAATTTCTTCTCTCTTATTTCTGGCGCACTTGTTCTTCTCTCTCTTGCAAAACTTGCTTGAGCGTGTGTTTACAAATGAAGGGAAGCACCTCCCTATTTATATTCATCAGTTGACTTGACCTATGACTTAATAAGGCCTAGTTGTCTAGCAAGACACCAAAAATAACATTTATAATAATGACACTTGGGTGCTATTGACCTTTACTTACATCTATAGGTTTACATTGACTCTTTCAATGACTCTTACATGAAAAAATCATCTCCTGATGGAGGAACACAATTAATACTTCTAGAATATCTTCCGAAGTTACAATACTTTAACACTCCCTCTTAACTAGGAAGGTATTCAACCAAGGTTGCAACTGCTACCACAATTGTACAACTGACTGGTGAGTCTCTATATGTCATAGGAATTTTTGAAACACCATCATACATCTTCATCATCGATCTCATCTGGATCATCTTATGCAATATTAGTATGTAAATACTAAATCATATTCTATATGTACTGGATCATCTTCTATCACATTAGTATATGGATACTGAATAATCTCCTAGATCATGTTCTGTAACATCAGTATGTGAATACTGAAACATCATATGTAGAATCAGTATGTAAATACTGGAACATCATCTACAACATCAATATATAGATACTGAATCATAAACAACAATCTCATTAGCATGCTAGTGCTAAAAAATCATTTATAATGCTATATCATCATATGCATCACCAGCATAGAGATGATGGAATTTTATCATCACTATCAATATAAAAATGTTGAATCAAACATCATCATTAGTATAGAAATATTGAAACTATCTTAGCAATCATCTTAACAATCAACAATCATCAGTGTAACAATATTGATACTATCTAACCATTCATCTCAACAAACATCAGTATAGAAATAATGGAACTATCATATCAACAATAATCACTATAACAATATTGAAGATACATCTTTTCCTCTAACTCTCTCATAGCAACATCACGATGATTTCTATGGTATATCCATATGGGAATTTTGTCTAAATTACTGACCTTTTTGAGCCAACAAGCCTAGTTAGAAAGATGGATCTTCCTAGGTACCAGCAAGCCCTATCCTGGATTACAAACCCACTTGGGTTAAACTAATCTATCCAGACATACTAATCCCCATAGGATCAAGAGGACTCATCTGACTAACTAACCCTTTCGGGCCAACAAGCCTAGACAGACTTGCCCTACTCTAGGCTGAGCTACCACAACTACATCCTTCTTCCATCTATTGTCACTCCCTCTTTCGATAGAGGTCCTTTTGAACTATACCAAGCTTGTATCAAAAGTATTCAAACTTTACACGAGACATACGCTTAGTCAACACATCTTCTACTTGTTCCTCTATAGGAACATACTTGAGCTTTATAGCTCCTTTTTGAACCATATCCTGGATGAAAGGATATCTAACTTCGATGTGATTTTTCTTGTTGTGAAAAACTAGGTCTTATGTCATCTTGATACAACTCTGATTATCACAAAGGATATTAGTAACATCTATATCTGCATCAAATATTCCTTCCAACATCTTGAGAAGCCATACTACTTCACTACAGAATGAACATGTTGCAATGTATTTAGCCTCTTCCTTTCTAATTGCAATACTAGTTTGCTTTCTACTAAACCAAGAGATCATGCTTGATCCCAGAAAAAAGAAACATCCTAAAGTGCCTTTTCTATCCTTATCATTTCCTTCCAAATATGAATATTTAAATCCATGTAATCGTATCTCGCCACTTAATGCATATCTGAGACCATAATCTAAAGTCCCCTTTAGATACCTCATTACATGTTTTTCTCCAATTAGGTGAATCTATTTTGGATTCACCATATACTGACTTAGGGGTGAATCCATTAAGATGGGTGTCTATTTTGGGGGAGCTTATGAGAAAATAAATCTGATTTTTTCATGTTTTTCAACTTTGGGTGAACGAAAGTGATATTTTTGTTTATAATTTCACTTTTAAGTAAAAACAAAACTTTTAGAGAATTATGTTAGCTTTCTATTCATAATTTTTTCAAATTTTTTTATTGATATTTGATATGTTGTTTTGGCAAATGTTTGACAGTGTGTCCTTATAAAATGAAAGGACTAAAAAATAGTCATGTCTTTTTGCGCCCCTAAAATTATTGTTAAACTTGTGTTTTGCAAAAAAAAATATGCTATGACAATATACACACAATATACTATTGCGGTGACTATAAGTTTGTAACCAACATATCAATATACTAATTTTAATATTTTTTTGAATTCGATCAATGGGAAAACCTTGTCAGTTTAAAACATGTTTTTGGTTGCTACACTTTTCTCTCAATTGACTATAAAACTTAAAAATATACGAATAACCTTTTGAAGTAGACACTCCAATTAACCGCACCATATTTATTCCAACTTTTTAGGTGGTGTATTTTTAAAGTTATATATTTTTCATTTCACCACATTTTGAAAGAGATGAAACTAAACTCAATACATGTTAAGAAGCAAAAAAAATAAAAATATCGGATCTCACCTATACACAACAAAATCTATCTACAGAAAGTAGATTTAATGACGAAACTAAAGGTATCAAGTCCGACAATCGATTTGTAGTGTAAGGCATCCATTTTACCTTTCGAAAATGGAGAAACCTGAAAACTGTGTAGGTTTCGGGTCTTAGAGGTTATTCAGCCGAATAATGTTTTTCCATTAAGGAACCGTTACAAGCAAGGTTGTTTTCCCGAAAAACTAAACGCAAAAGAAATTTCGTCACTTGAAAAAAAAATTTACGTTATTTATATATTCGTATAAATAAAATGAAAGTGACTCGTTATTTTTGCACCTTTTCATTTCGTGTAAGTAAAAATATTTTTGAAGGGATTTTCGAAAGGATATTTCTTTTTCCAAATGAGTTTTTTACAAGGTATTTTTCTTCTTATTTATTTTCAAGGGGTACACTGAAAGAGCTTTTTCCCAAGGCACTTTTGCCAAAGATTTTTTGTTCTAAAGTATTTTTGCAAAGAAGTTATTTCTTTGCAAGAAGTTTTTTCATAGAGTTTTTTTTCCAAGATATTTTTGCAAAGTAGGTTATTTCTTTGCAATGGGTTTTTCCAAAGAGTTTTTTTTTTCAAGGTATTTTTGCAAAGGAGTTATTTCTTTGCAAGAGGTTTTTTCAAAGAGTTTTTTTCCTAAGGTATTTTTTCAAATTAGGTTATTTCTTTACAATGGGTTTTTCCAAATAGTGTTTTGCAAGGTATTTTTGCAAAGGAGTTTTTTTTTTCCAAAATATTTATATAAGTTGTTTTTTCAAAGAGGTTTTTTTTTCCAATTGTTTTACAAAGAATATTTCTTTACAAGGTGTTCTTATTTTTTTCCAAGGGTTTTTCCAAAGGAGATTCAACAATCATGGGAAATAAAAGAAACCATAAAAAAAAGTGATCGTAAACATGATGACGATGCTAATAGGGAAAAACAAAAAATCAGAAATAGAGCCAAAAGAGCAAGGGTTGTAGAAACAAAAGAGAGAATTGAATATATAAGAATAGATTTACATGACACTATTGATGAAATGGAAATTGAAAATAGGGTACAAGAAGAACAAATGGAAGTTGAAGAGACCATTGTTGAAGATGTAAATAGTGATTTACATGTTAATGTTGATGAAGTCAATATTGAAGATCAAAATAAAGATCCAAAAATTGGACCTCGTATGTACATATCATGTATTTTCCAAATTCATTTTTTATAATGAAATATTTTTTTGGACATATGTTGAATTAAATTTAACTTGATGTATAGGTACTTTCACCATTGATGATGAAATGTTAGAAGACATTGATTGCGACAAATATGGAGAAAAATTACCCATATATGTTGCACAATATCGTGCTACAAAACTTTATGATGATATTCTCAAGGATTGTTCAATAGCAAGACAAGCGAAAATTTTGAGATGCTTATTGGTGTCCAAGAAGTTAGAAAGTGCTACGTCATTATTGGGTATTCACACGGCGACAAAAGAGTCAAAAATGAAACATAATGTAATATAAAATATAGGTGATGCAATAAAAAAGATTGGAAAATCCAGAAAGAAAGATACCATTGCTGCACGTAGAGAAATTCAGACATCAATTGTTTCAGCTAGTACTAGACAAAAACGTTTGACAACACAAATAGCACAAACAATTGGAACCTCAAGAAAGACATTTTACAAACATAGCAAATTCAGAATGCAAATAGATAAAAATGATGAACTTACTTGCTGGGAAATTATTTGTAGACAACCTTACAAAGATAGAATGGGAGAAGGTGTTAAAGATATTGTACAGAAATATTGGTTGGAACATGCTCAAGTTTCACCAAATTCAAGGGATGTGATATGACAAAGAGTACCATGAAATGTATATGAAAGCCGTCCAAAATATTTAATGGAAATGACACAAGTACAATTGTTTAATAAATTCAAGGAGGATCATCGTGGAATTAATATGCCAATCACTACATTTGTGCAACAAAAACCATGGTATGTTAGACCTATTACTACATGGGACACATGTTGTTGTCATTATCATGTGCAATTTCAATTATATTATGACACGTTTCTTGAATTTGGTAAAATGTCTTGGAAAAATTTACCACCTCCGCCCACAGTACATGATTTCATATCTCAAACTCTATGTGAGAGAAATCACTATGAAGTATTTCATAATAAGAAATGTGTTAATAAAAAACATTGTCATGGTTGTGGAAATATTTTTTTATTCAACAATAAATACCCTATCGATAATGATCGTTCGCTTTCAAATGTAACCGTCGATTAGAGAAGATATGAATACAACCATTAGTCTACAAGTTCTAGTGATCCACATTCCAAAAGAATTGATTTGTGAGAAGATAAAATATGTGTGACATATTTTCTCAAGAAATTTGAAAGTGAAATTTATAAATACACAAAGATTTAACATAGAGCACAATGGAAAGACCTTCAATTCAAACATCCCCGTGAAATTTTTCTAGCTGGAACAATTTTGTATGTGGTTGATTTTTCAGAAAACTACACATTTGCTGCACAAAAAGATATTCAAAGTGAATACTATCATTATAATCAAGTCTCAATATTTGTCCATGTTCTATATAGACATTCTCAACAATATGTTGATGGCATTGAAATCATGTGTGACAATCGAGGTGTGATTAAAGAATATCACTTTTATATCAACGATGATCGTACACATGATACACATTTTGTTCAACATTGTATGGAAATTTTTTTCTATGATTCAATAAAAAGTCGTAAAGTTAAATTCAATGAACATTGGATATGGTCGGATGGATGTGCGGGACAATTCAAATCTTCACAATAATTTTTTTGGTTATGTCGACTTCATCAAGCACTAAACATTAAACATCGTTGGAATTTCTTTGAAACTGGACATGGAAAAGGTGAACATGATGGTGCAATAGCATGTGTAAAAAGAGCACTTCGAATATGGAAAATGAACCATTCTTCTATATAATTCCATTCAGCTGTAGAGGTTGTCCAATGGTGTAAATCACATCTAAACCATGATTGTAGTCAACAATCAAAATATGTGCATAAGTATATACATGATTTTTTTAATTTATATTAATTGTCAATTTTAAAAAATGTATGTACTAACATTGAAGTATTTGTATGCTAACATTAAAAGTTGTCATTTGTGATTTATCATTTATTGTGTAGGTTTTTTTGGCTTGTTGGGGTCCAAGATATAGATAGATCAATATCATGCGAGGCTATCACCATACATGGGACTAGAGAACTTCACTCTATTCAAACAAAATCTTTCCAAAACATGTTTGCATTTGACAGTAGAAAGCAATCATGTTTTTTGTCATATTTGCACTGAAAATGTTGAATCTATAGAATTTTGTGAAAACATAACAAACAACTACGTAAAACATTAGAAACACACAAAGATTAATCCAAAAGGGAAAAAGCCACTAGCAAGCATAGAAGAATTAGAATTAGAAGAAATAGAAATATCATTCGATGGTGATAGAATTTCATATCTTGTTAGAGAAGGCAATGATGTTGCTGATTTTTCAATGTTGTCCATCACCTTATGTGTATATAGTCAATTAATTCACTTAAAAACTCTAACGCCAATTGTAATTTCCACAGGAGATGTTTTCGCTGTGATTGCACCTTTAGACAACAATGAAAATGTAAAATATTATTTGATGCGATGCACTGAAGGAAAAATGAAGTTATTGGAGGACTACAATGACATCGAATTTACATATGAGAGAGGATCCATAATTTTTAAAGACTATTTTTTGCAGCAAACCTGTATAATTGAAAATTATGTCTACTTTTAGGATTATGAACCTGATGTTATATGTTGATAGTATAGTCATTTAGTATGTGCATCTTGAATAAAATTGGTACAAGTTCCATCGAAAAAAAAGTTAAAAAATAAAAAATGGAAACTGTCCAAATATGACCATGAACGGATAATTGAGGATGACATTCCATTGCAATGTTTTTAACTATGTCATTTCTTGTTTTATGTTAAGATTGGCTATCATGCTCAAAGATTGATTGATGTTTTAGAATTCAGAATAATTGTGTACTTAGTCATTTAGTATGTTACCTTATTAGAAGTCATTTTAATGTTACCTTAGAAGTCATTGAACTTTAATTTATTAGAATTCATAATCAAGTTGCTAATTTTACCTTTGAAGTCATTGAAATTTAATTTATTAGAATTTAGAATCAAGTTGCTAATTTTACCTTTGAAGTCATGGACTAAACTTTAATTTATTAGAATTCAAAATCAAGTTGCTAATGTTACCTTAGAAACTTCATGGATTGAACTTTAATTTATTAGAAATCAGAATCAAATTTCTAATGTTACCTTAGTAATAAAAAATGTTAAAATTCAGAATCAAGTTGCTAATGATACCTTAGAAATAAATAAAAAAATAGAATTCAGAATTAAGTTGCTAATGTTACCTTAGTAATAAAAAATATAAGAATTCAGAATCAAGTTGTTAATGTTACCTTAGAAAATTCATGGATTGAGCTTTAATTTATTAGAATTTAGAATCAAGTTGCTAATTTTACCTGCGCTTGGATTTTCCCTATCAAAATTTCATAAAACATTTCCTAACATTCATTCCTAACATTCATTCATACATTCATATATTTGCACCTATCAAAACTTCCTAACATTCCTAACATTCATTTCTAACATTCCCCACATTGATTCTTAACATTAGATTGCACCTATCAAAACTTCCTTCCTAAAATTCTCAACTTCTCGACACTAAAAACATTTTATATCTACAAACATACATAAATTTTATAATACATACATTTATATATTTGCACCTATCAAAACTTCCTAACATTCATTCTTAACATTCTTTCCTAACATTCATATATTTTCACCTATCAAAACTTCCTAACCTTTCCTAACATTGATTTTTAACATTCATATATTTGCACCTATCAAAACTTCCTAACATTCATTTCTAACATTCTCCACATTGATTCCTAACATTCCCCACATTGATTCTTAACATTAGATTGCACCTATTAAAACTTTCTAACATTCCTAAAATTCTCAACTTCTTAACACTAAAAACATTTTACATCTACAAACATACATAAATTTAATAATACATGCATTCATATATTTGCACCTATCAAAGAGGTGCAAATAACATATGTTATAAATGAATGTTAACATTCATTCCTAACATTCATGTATTTTTTATCTACAAACATATGTTAGGAATGAATGTTAACATTCATTCCTAACATTCATATATTTTCACCTATGAAAACTTCCTAACATTTCCTAACATTCATATATTTGCACCTATCAAAGAGGTGCAAATAACATATGTTATAAATGAATGTTAACATTCATTCCTAACATTCATGTATTTTTTATCTACAAACATATGTTATAAATGAATGTTAACATTCATTCCTAACATTCATATATTTTCACCTATGAAAACTTCCTAACATTTCCTAACATTCATATATTTGCACCTATCAAAACTTCCTAAAATTCCTAACATTTCCTAACATTCATTTTTAACATTCCCCATATTGATTCCTAACATTCCTCACATTGATTCTTAACATTAGATTGCACCTATCAAAACTTCCTAACATTCCTAACATTTACATTTACATGTATATAATCCAAAATTAAGCTCCTCGATGTCCAAATCAACTACAATATTTGTATAAAAAAAAAGAACAATATAAATAATTTTTTAAATGGAAGTCCACCACTATCCTCCACTAGGGTCTTCCCTTGGAGTCATAACAATCTGCAACATGTATAAAAACATGTCATGAATATCATAAATTATTTAAACAATTTTAAACTAAAATCAAAACATTAAACTAATATATCGAAGAACAATACAATTATTAACAAAATAACCTCAAATTCTCTATCATCCAATGGAGTCTTCCCTTTGCCTCTAAAAGGTGGAAGAGACCCAAGCTGCAACATGTATAAAAACAATTTATAATTCTTACAAATTATTTAAACTATTTTAAACTAAATTCAAAAAAAAAAAATATTAAACTTACAATTCCACCACTATCCTCCAATGGAGTCGAGTCCCGTGCGAGTCCCTTTGTCTCGAAAAGATCGAAGAGACCCAAGCTTCAACATATATAAAAGCAATTTACAAATTTCAAAAATTATTTAAACTATTTAAACTTATATATCATAGAACAATTCAAGAATAATTCAATTATGAACGAAATTACCTCAGTGCCAATATCCACATCCATTAGAGAACCTATATCTTCACCGTCAATTTCAATATGTTGTCTTCCCTTAAAATTTAAATTTTGTTAATAAATAAATCACAGTAAAAGAAAAAAAATAAGCTTAAGCAATTAACTTAAAACCGAGACAAAAAAAATCATTAACTTACAATAGATGGAAAATCATCTAAAAAGTTCGAATCTAATGAAACCTGCATGGATAAGTCAAATTAACAATAAGATACATAGTTAAATTTAAAAAAAAAAAATTATCTTTCAAATATAAATATAAATATATGTAAGTATTAAATATACCTCTCCAAAATTCTCTTCTACATTTCCATCATTTTGACTAGTGGAGACTCTAAAATTATGTTCATTTAACAGTCAAGAAAACTGAAACCAATAAACATTTACATAATGTATTTATTACTATACATCAAAAAATAATTTATCATACATATATATAATGTAAGTTCAATTCAAAATAAATTAAAAAAGTTAATATATTGAAAATACACAAGCCTCTCCTATGCTTGACGTTCCATTGGATATTCTATCTAAAGTCATATCATGACAAACCTTGACATGGGCCTTTAGATCTTCAATGCCCATACAATCTAAATCATCATTTGTTTTGTAAACAAAATCTTGCCAAATAGTGGCTCGAGCCCTGTCTCGACTCAATCCAACATCAACTCCTACAAATGTCGAAGTCAAACCTTTGACAACATTATGTCTTGTAGTTGTCCCAACTTGTGATGTGGGCTCCATCTCTGATTTGTAAGTCGCAAGCCTAGGTGGACGAGATATCTGAGGTGGAGGTCGAAGATTACTGGGATCTCTAAGAGAACCTTTTCGTTTGTATATACTCCCCTTTCCAACTCTATAAAACTCAGAATGAATATTAGTATAGTATGGCTTCATTCCTAAAAAAAAATTGGCAAAAAAAACCTAGAAAAATAATTAGGAACCTCATCATTCCATGGAAACCAACCATAGGCTACAAGGAACCGATCATATAAAAAATGTGCAAGTTCAAATTACTTAAAATATTGCACTTTCAATGCTTTACGCTTTAGCCCCTTTTTGAAGTTAAACATTGAGTTGGCATGTTCTCTAGTCACTCTCTCCTTCACAACAACCCACTTGTCTGCACCCATCACCTATGCCTTTTTTCTCTACATCAAGGAAACAAAACCGTATGTTGTTGGTCCAAGATATTCATATACCTCAATTATTTTTTGAAATGATTGCAAAACCATCTCTATACTTTGTTTGTTCTCTTGAGAAAGATCCAAACTAGAAAGATCATTTTGCAGCTTGTCATACTGATCCCTACAACTTTCAAGGGCCATTTGTTGATTGCCACTTTCCCATGGAAGCTCCTCCGGTAAATTTGATGGATAGTTTGAAATGGGTGTACAACCCTCATCTAGTTGGACATATTACGTCCTATCTTGACCTTCACCACCCTGTGTAGGATGACGAGCCACTTGCGAACCTTGCTCTGCATCCACGCTTGTCTGCCGTACAGAAGGTCAAGATCCACGTTCACCCATAGAGGGTAAAGGGGAATCATCTCTATCACTATCACCACGTCGATGATCAGACGAATGTGAACTATACAATAAGCTTGAATCCCGAGGTGAAGTCGACAATCTTCGATTTTCATTTGGGACACCAACGTTTGAAGAATGTGATGACCTCCTACACTTCTGTCTCAAAGGCTACTTCCTTTCCATTTTATATGATATCTACAAGTTTACACAAATATCAAATCATCACATATTCAAATTATACATGTTAATTAATCAGCTTCAAAGACCTAGCTACTAAAAAAACTAAGATTTTAATAAGGACCTAGATGTCCTTAACATTATCTAATAGTTCTTAAAATGAATATAGATAATTTATTATCTATGTCTAATGGTTCTTAAATGAATATAGCTAATTTATTATCTATTTCCATTTGATATGATATCTACAAGTTTACACAAATATCAACTCATAACATATTCAAATTCTACATGTTAATTCCTCAACTTCAAAGACCTAGCTACTAAAAAAACTAAGTTTTTAATAAGGACCTAGATGTCCCTAATATTATCTAATAGTTTTTAAAATGAATATAGCTAATTTATTATCTAATAGTTCTTAAAATGAATATAGCTACAAATATTTTCATTATTCAAAATCATAAAAACAATTGTTATGGATTTGAATTATTACGATATCGGGTTACAATGTAAGCACTCAAAAATTAAAAAAATTAAAAACTATACTAATCGTCTTTATCTAGTAATCCACCCAAATACAAACAAAGCAAGAAGTAAGCAATGGTAATTATAGAGCTAATCTTGGAGTAGTGGGATAAAAATTTTGATTTATTTTGTATTAACTACATGGGACATATAAGTACACTTATTAGAAATACAAATACTTACCACAATAAAAGACATGTTATAACAAAATAAAGTATAGGAAGCAATGGCAGAATTTAATTCCAAACAAAAAGATGTTGCACTCTGTCCATTTGGATAGAATTCATGCGCTCTGTCCACATGGACAGAGCATAGGAATTTTGTCCATTTGGACAGAGTTCATGCACTCTATCCACACTGACAGAGTACATGAACTCTGTCCATGTGGACAAAGTTCATGCACTCCATCCAAACATTAACTATCGAATGATAAATTTGGATAATAGTGGATACCTTGAAGAAGAAACAAGTAAAAACATTACTACTTATGCTTCCTCTAAATTTTATGTGTAGACATCAATCGTGGAGTAATTGGAGTTATAGATTTGATCAATCATATCTATAACTCCAAATACTCTGCGACCCATATCTACAAAAAAATATAAAAGACCCTTCTTTATATAAATGACAGTGCAACCGATATCTACAAATAAACTCGAACAATGAAGGAAGCAAAACAAACCAACCACTGAAAAAATGAACAATACTCGCCAAAAATGTACAAAACGTTATAGTATGAAAAGTGTAATCATCAGCATTTGCATATTACTTCATATTAATACAAGTTGTAATCAGTTCATCTTAGAGCTTATGTATAAATAGTTTACTTTGTATATATTATTTCTATAACCCTTTGTATATGTTATAGCTTAACCACAAATAGATCTTACTTTTATGAATGCATAGTAGATCTTTGGCTATTTGTAGGCTTAATAATCAGATCAATCAGTACAATATCCTAATATAATGGTAAGTATAAACTGTAACTAATAATCATTATATAGGTTATTTGGGATTCTTTTATGACATATATTAATGGGAATGATACTAACCTCAATGTAATAATAATTGTTATTTGTAATATTTGGTATTTTATATTAAAAATACATAGTTTAAACAATCAGTAATTGGTAATATTTGATATTTCATGTGTAATAATATTTTTTTTGTTTATGATTTATTTAAAAACAAATAAAATCCCTTATGTCAAGTAAAGTGATCAAGCACAAAGTTGATGAACTATGTCCATGTGGATAGAGTTGATGAACTCTTTCCATGTGGACAGAGTTCATCAACTCTGTCCACGTTGACAGATTTCATCAACTCTGTCCATGTGAACATAGTTCATGAACTCTGTCCGTGAACTCTGTCCATGGACAGGTTCATGAATGAATATCTTCATCATAAGACATATGATCTAAAATTAAAATTAAAAGAAATCTACAATATCCTAATATAATGGTAAGTATAAACTGTAACTAATAAGAATTATACAGGTTATTTGTGATTCTTTTATGAAAAAAATTAGTGGGTATGATCCTAACCTCAGTGTAATAATAATTGTTATTTGTAATTTTTGGTATTTTATATTAAAAATACATAGATCAAACAGATCGGTAATCAGTAATATTTGGTATTTTGTGTAATAATATATATTTTTTTGTTCATGATTTATATAAAAACAACTAAAATCCCTTGTGCTAAATAAAGTGATCAGAGACAAAGTTGATGAACTCTGCATGGGTTGTTGAACTCTGTACATGTGGACAGAGTTCGTCAATTCTGTCCATTTGGACAGAGTTCATGAACTTTGTCCATGGATAGAGTTCATCAATGAATATCTTCCTCATAATACCTATGAACTAAGATTAAAATTTGTTAGAATATAATCCGTTAGGGTTATATAATGTAAATAAATAAATAAATAAATAGTAGGAAGCCAAACAGGATGAGCGGAAGGTGAAACCCAACCGCCATGTGATTTGTATAAATATAGGCATTTGCATTGAAATAATAATGAATCGGGAGTTATTACAACCAAGTGGTATCAAAGCAGGGATGTCTGCCATAACTCCTGCCTGCCAAACCTTCGTTCTGCCATATCTATTTCAGGCTGCCTGGCTGCCTGCCCATCACCAATCTGCCCTCCCTCATGCCAGTGCATTCATTGCATGCGTTGGAGATAGCTTGGGCTGCTACATGACCTAACCCTAATTTCCACCATTGAACTATGCGTGGAGTTTAATTGTGCTGAGTTTTTGTGAGTGAGACTCATCTCCTATGTTTTGTGAGTGAGACTCCTCTCCTGCGTTTTGTCAAGGCCGAGCCCTAGGGGTTTCCATCATTGGTTTGCAGTTGTTTGGCATTGTATGTGCTGCGTGAGCTTGAATGCTTTTGAGACTGCAAATATTGCTGCGATTTCTTTGCTGTATATTTGATGACTGCTGTGTATGATATATGCTGTTGTATTGGAGTTACCGGTGACTGAGAATATATGCGTTGATTTATTGCGTTGAAGAGCCTGTGCTGGAGAATAATATAATGCATATGTTGAAGACTACTGCAAAATATTGTGACTAATATATGTTGATGGCACACGGATGAAGAGTTGGAGATAGCCTGCGTTGAGCGTGGACTGGAGATAGCCTGCATTGGAGCTGCTTGCAATCAACGTTGAAGCTTGCTGAAGCCTGAAGCGTGCGTGTGCCTACGTGAAGCCTGAACAATAATTTGTTGTGAGAACTGCGACCCATGTTTTGAAGCTCTAAAACGTCCACGACCAGATTGTAGAGGAGCATGCTGGAAAAGGTGGGGCTCGACAGCTTGTTTCCCTGGTATACTGCTGCGAGCAAGAGCCATGCACTGAACAATATTCTAAGCTTAAATTCGCCTTATCTGGTTTTTTTGGGAGGTCACGCCTAGTTATCTATGTGAATTTGATGGTTATCTTCCTCGTTCTTAGACCAATAGCTATTGTCTAGGTCACTATTTCTTTTTCGGCCTGCCTGTCATTGTTGCTTCAGCGTTTTTTGCCTCGGCTTAACCAAGTACCCTGGACGCAATACTAAGTCCTGCTGGAATGAAATCGGTCGAGGGTGAGGATCTCGGGGATAGGAGAATCCAGGTAGAAACTGAGGTTTTATCGTTTCAGCCCGACGTGTGAGTGGAGCTGTCTGCGTTCTCTGTGTGCAGACCAGCATTGGAGGAGTCATGGGAGCTGTGTGAAGACTGTATTGGAGATTGAATGGTGAAGCTGTGCGTGAAAGCAGTGCATGAAGACTGCTTCCAATTTCTAACTACCAGATGAGTGTGAGTAACGATTGGTGCCATTCCAATTTCCCAGTGATCTCTGCACTCTCATTGCTGGAGAAATAATGTGCACTGAAGAAATAATGTATGATGTATTGTGGATGCGAATCTTATTGTTCTCTCCATCATTTACTCTCATATTTTGTAAAATGTGATATATATATGTATCCATATATTATATTGGTATGGGATACTCATTTTTTGGAAAAATCTGGATCCCGATACACTGGTTGAGGTACATGTTGCTGGTGTTTTGCGCTGTGTAAACCTAGACTACTGAAAACTTTTTGAAGACTGCGTTGTATGCTGAAAACTGAGTTGTATGCTGCTGAAGACTGCGTTGTATGCTGAAGATTGCGTTGAAGACTGTGTTTTATGCTGAAGAATATCATCTATTTCTAGTGACTGATATATATTTTGATATATTTTGTATTGACTGTATTGTAAAAAGTGCAAAGACTCAGACCTACATTGTGTAGAATAGTGCACAGAATTTATATATTGAAATTAAATATAGTGCAGCTGCAAGATTGTTTTGAAATGACTATAGAATTATTTGCAGAATCATATTGTAATCTGTAAAGGAGCAGGAATCTAAACCTGCATCCCATATATTTTTTCTAAGCATTCTGTAAGTTATAGTTTCCAGATTAGAGATGCACTCTTTGGCATCTAATATTGGTGCTGCCCTTGCCGGCAAAGACCAATCCAAAGACCCTTCCAAGGGAGATTACAACAAGAGAGGAAGAGGAAGAAGAAACTTCCGAGGCAGAGGGGGCAAAAGATCATATTTGCAGTGCAAGCGTTGCGGAAATACTGGGCACACATCAGATCAATGTTGGGCTTCATGGGACTCCATCAAAGACAAGCACAACCAGAAGAAAGATGACCAAGATTCTAGTAATCTTCTGATTCTTGTATTGTTGCACATTGTAATCTTGGATTTAATGAAATGACTTCTCTTTCATCTTACAAAGATTGTTGGCTGCTTGATACTGGTGCAACATCACACATGACATTTACAAAAGACTGTTTTGAAGAACTGAATGAAACAATAGATGGCATCGTTTACTTTGCAGATAAGTCAAGTATTAAACCAAAGGGAATGGGCACCATTCGACTAAAGATGCCTGGATTCCCTGATTTCTTGTTGAAGAACGTTCTTTATCTTCCAGAGTTGCAGAGGAGCCTGCTGTCCTTGGTGGAGATTCGACAGCAAGGCCATTCCATCCACATGTTTGATGGAATCGTTGAAATAAGAAAGTCCTCTGACAACCAAGTCATCATTACTGGATACGAAGATGGGAAGCTGCTAAAGCTCAAGGGTTCATCCACAAGATTTCAGAACTATGCCTACCTCTCTCAGCATGGAGAAGGTAATATGTCATCTAGTTCATTGTGGCATGCAAGATTTGGTCATCTAAATTATAACAGTCTTCGTTTGTTGAGAAAGAATGGTGTATTTGGTTTGCCCACCATTCCCAAAGAGAAGGAAAAATGTGATGCATGTATATTAGGGAAACATAGTAAGCTGCCATTCCATGAATCTAATTTCAAAGCAAGTAGAAAATTAGAGTTAGTGCATTCTGATTTGTGTGGCCCAATGCCAACTCCTTCAGCAAATGGGAATAAGTACTTTATGACATTTGTTGATGACTACTCACAAATGTGCTGGATTTACTATTTAAAGACAAAGTCAGAAGCATTTCAAACATTCAAAGACTTTCATGCATTGATTGAAAAACAAGCACAATCAAAAATTGGTACACTTCGTACTGATAATGGAAAAGAATACACTTCAAATGCTTTTGAAAATTATCTTCTCCAACATGGAATTGCACATCAGACTACCGTTCCCTACAATCCTTAACAAAACAGTGTAGCAGAGAAAACGAATAGAACCATAATGAATATGGTTCGCTCTATGATGTTTTTCAAGAATGTAAAACTAATGTTTTGGGGTGATGCAGTAAAATGTGTAGCATATTTGAGAAATAGAAGTCCATCAAATGCACTTGATAACAAGACTCCACATGAAATGTGGTTTGGTCATCTCCCTTCAGTCAGGCATCTCATAGTTTTTGGTTCCACCTATTATGCCTTGATTCCGAAGGAGCAAAGAAACAAGCTTGGTGCTCGAAGCAGAAAGTGCATTTTCCTGGGGTACGAAGAAAACTCCAAGGCATACCGTTTGTATGATGAGGTAAACAAGAAATTTGTTATTTCCAAAGATGTCATTTTTCTTGAAACTAATAAAAATGACCGGTCC